>JAGXOD010000135.1:3467500-3582500 GCA_020368025.1 Brachyhypopomus occidentalis
AGAGTGGTTGTGGTTCTTGTAGTTGTAGTGGTGGTAATGGGTTTGCTGGTTGTATGGAGTTTTGGAGGAGAGGGAGGTTTCAGTGTGACCGCCTGGATGTCCGGGCCATGTGAGATGCCTGGTGGGGCCTGCCCCGAGGGCAGCACAGGCCGGCGGCCGCCCGCTTTAGGCCCGGGCGAAGGCGGGTGAGGAGATTCCTGCCCTGGGGACGAGGGAGGTCTAGGAGTCTGCTGGTGGTCTGTAGAGGAGGGGGGTGGTGTTGGGGGTGGCACTGTGGCTTTCTGTGTCGGGGTGGGTGTCACTGGCGGGGCAGGAAGAGGGCTGTCCACTTGGTCCGGCACCTCCACAGGGCTGGTGGCCACGGAGGGAGCGAGAGTGCGTGTGGGGCCTGCGTGTGTGTGTGTGGGGGGGGCGTGTGGGGGTGGGTGGGGTGTGTGCGGTTACCCACAGCACCGGCGTTCTCTTTGGCCTGCAGGGTGTTGTAGTACTCCATACTGTTCATGTCCGGAAGCAGCATCTCGGTGGGTTCAATAGGGTACAGCTCTCCCCAGTCGAAATCCAGATCGTCATTCATGTTGCTGTCCTGGGCGGAGTCAGGGACACGAGGGGGGCGTGGATCGGTGGGGTGGGCCGTCCTTAGGCTTGTGCCGAATCCCACGGTTACGCTGGGGAGGAGGAGTCCAGAGGACAGTGTTGGAACGGGCCGAGAGGGGAAGGCAGTGTTGTAGCTCACCCCAGCGTCGAAGTCGTCGTCGGAGTCGTATGGGTCGTATCCATGTGTGGGAAGGGTGGTGACCAGAGAGAACTCCTCCCCTTCCGAGCCCATGAAGGTCAGGGTCTCCAGGTAGTCTCCAGAACCCCAGTCCACCTCTGCAGAGGGAGCAGGGTACAGGTCATCAGGAATGACCAGCGTTGGAGGAGCTGGTGTAGGTGGGCTGTGGCCATGGAGAGGAGGCATCTGACTGGGTGTCAGAAGGTCTGGTGGACGTAACAATAGGTGAATACCATGTGCGCCATCTCCTAGGTTACTGGACCCGCCATTAGCACTAAGCGATGGGGTGGGAACTATGCCGGCGGTGTTGTCATGGCGACTAGAGCGAACAGGATGCTTGGCACCTGGCGGCGCGTGAGCTCGCCGTCTGGGACTCTCGGAGCGCTGCGCTGAGGATGAGGACGATGAAGCTGCAGGTAAGTGTGATTTCGCAGGGAAGTCGCCGAGGGCTCGTTTGTACAGACTGGACAGGAGCTCCACTGAGAAAACGAAACAGAAACAGAACATCACGTCAACATTACTGTCGTTACTCCGCACCTCCACAACCCAGGCCTGCTCACGCACACTCTAGTGGCCGTGTGACATGTGATGATTCACATTTGAAGCACGGGGGCTCTGAACTTCCTCCGAGTCTGAAAATAGCACGAGAACCGTGGCAGAGAAGGGACCAGGCCTGAACACGGAGTCCGCAGGAGTCTCGTCTCCCAGAAAGTGCTGAAATACACTCTGCGTGTCACTCCAGCTTTTTGCTGGTCATTGCATTACGCAACTTCAGGTAAACACAGTCTGCTTGGCACTCTGAGCCTACTGGGTTTTCCCTGCCATGGCAGTGAGGACAAGAGGAGGAGGAGGAGGAGGAGGAAGGGGAGGAAGGGGAGGAGGAGGAGCCAACACAGTTTCCACCTCAAGAAAAAGTAGACTTGTTACCAACACCAAGAAATGCTGAGCTACTGGGCTATTACACTCAGCTATTACTCCTAGCGCTGGCCAGAAGACCATAAACGATTATTTCAAAGAGCTGACAAATAAATAAATACATAAATTCCAATATTGGACTGTAAATCAAGTAAGTCCTATAAATCAAAAGTCCAATGCAAAATAACATCACTGAAGCCTATAATGTAATAGGTGTTACCTAAAGTCTAATAGCTGGAGAGCAGGACTAATGTCTAGACCACAATCCGGTTTTAAAAGTCCAGCTAGTTTTCCTCATACTACAGAAACTGCATGATTTAGTCCTACCGTCAATGAAACCGTAAAGCGCGTGAGCGCAGGAAACACCGACTGTCTCACCGTGTCTCAGGGCCACTCTGCACACACTCGCTCTGTTAATTGCTTGAACAGTAGTTGGTTTTACACAATCATTTTTCAGCTTGGGACT
This sequence comes from Brachyhypopomus occidentalis, assembly GCA_020368025.1. NCBI lineage: Eukaryota > Metazoa > Chordata > Actinopteri > Gymnotiformes > Hypopomidae > Brachyhypopomus > Brachyhypopomus occidentalis. Next base: position 3,469,654 of record JAGXOD010000135.1, read on the forward strand.
GTGAGTCATTGAGAGAGAGTGCGAGAGAGACACAGTGGGGAGGAAGGGAGAGTGGGAAGGAGAGAGAGAGAGAGAGACAGAGGGAAGGAGAGATAGAGGGTGAGAAGGAGAGAGAGAAGGATGGAGGTGGTGGAGTCTGAGGTGCAGGGTGTAGTAAAGACTAGGGTGTAGGATGCTGGCAGTACCACGCACTGTTCCTGGGCCCGTGTGTCATCCCGCCTCTCCCTCCCCGCCGGCCAATCAGCCTCCAGCTATCCTATCCGACAGCCTGTCACAACCCTTTCAGATGTATTAGCCCCGGTCAGGTGGACGTGCCGATGTGTGTCTGAATGTTTCTGGGACTGTGGATTGTGTGTATGTTGCTGACGGTTTGATTAGAAGACACAGAAAGACAAAAGGTGCAACGTACTTCTCTTCCATGATTTCATGACTGGTTCTTAGACTTGTCCTTAGACTGGTTCTAAGACTGGTTCTTAGGACTCTGGTGTGTGACTCTGTGTGGGACCACAGGAACCACGTCTGAGAATAGTCCTGTAATTATCTTCTCTTACTTAAGCCACAGAGCATCCCTCATGGTGAACGCAACTTCACCGATGTTGCACACGCACAAACACACACACACACCTACAGTGTGTTCTGGTTAGTTCTAGGGGTGGCTGTGTGGCGTGGCCAGGCAAGGTGTTTCCATGGTAATAGTGTGTGTGTGTGTGTGTGTGTTGCAGTAGTGTCACGTGCTGACTGCCTCATCTGTATTCCAGAGACTCTGTAGAGTGAGCTTACAGGCATTTTTCACTCCGGCAGAATCAGTTCTCTCTCTCTCCCTCTCTCTCTCTCTCTCTCTCTCTCTCTCCCTCTCTCTCTCTCTCTCTCTTACTCACTCACTCACATACACACATGAAGACATGAAGGTTGAAAAAAAGGATAGAAGGAAAACAGTGGAGTATCTGAGAATAGCAGTACATAAAGGCATTAGTGCTGTCTGCAGTCCCATCTCTCTTATCTATCTAAATCTAATTATCAATGCCAGCTATAAAATAGACAGAATAAGATAGAAAGGGAAATAGAGAGCACATGGACACGCACACACACACACACTGTGTGTGTGTGAGAGAGAGTCCTCATCTCACCACTTTACCCAATGGATATTGACTTCATAATCCACCTGTGACACATTCTTCAATCATCTGTGCACGCACGCACAGACACACACACACACACACACACTCTGTTTCAGCCATCTGTGTGTCTGAATGTGTGTGTGTGTGTGTGTGTGCGTGAATGTCCAGCCAGGAACTGTAAACATACTCCGTGTGATCACCCTGCTGATGTCCTCACGAGCTGAACAGAACCGGAGGAGCAGTCTGAAACACCACAGTTCGTCGCTCTTGAACGGCCCCTGTGCTGCACTGCCAGCTAAACCATCTGCGTTTCAAAACCTTTTCCCATCATTCTTCCTGTCTCCCTGCCCGTCTGTCTGTCCCAGTCTGTATGCAAAATTTCAAGTCTCTCACACTTCTTATAACAGCACTTCATAACGGCAGACACTTCATGTTGCCTATTGATAAACACGCATAGTCAGAGATGAAGACATCAAAGAACTTGAAACCTTCTTAGCTTTCTCACAAGGACATTCAGATTTCACCGAAAAATGTGGGCAATTAATATTAAGTACACAGGCGAGAGGTAGACGTGAGCGCTGACTGACGCTAACACTGGCCAACCCGTCTAACCTACATGTAACGATAATAATTAAGCCACTGCTTAATTCATCAGTGGTGTGAGTCGTTTCTTGAGGACCATTACATACCTGACATAGGTGTGCTTGTCATCGCTATGGAAACCAGCATCACCGTCAAGAGAAGGAGCGCGCAGCAACCAAGCAGACGCCGCGAGGTTTCCATCCTCGTACCTGCGCTCGCGCCGGCTGAGCTCACCATTCCGCTTGTACTTTACGCCATACCGCACGAGTCTGACGCTATTTCCCCGTGACGACCCATCTTCCCGCGCGATATCCTTCTCCATTCAGACATCTCTAAAAATAAATAAATAAATAAATAAATGGAAACATACTCGAGTTTAGGAAATAAACGTCACAGCCTACATTCAGAATTAGCCGGTGTCCTGAGGCGGAGTTCTGCTATACGACTGCATCGGTCACATTATACATTATATCATTAGGCCTCAGAGACACACACACACATATAGACAGATAGACAGATAGTATGTGTACATAAAACTACACTAACAAACTTATTGCACTGTTCCCCAAAAATGTAGATGTATATATATATAAATATATCTAACAATTAACCAGGGCAAGGACCTCGGGGCCTGAGGTTAGAAACCTATGGAACGGTGTGGATAACGGTGTGAATTTCGATCGCTGTGCCAGTAAGGGTGGAGAGAGGCTTATTATCCGCATACAGATAGCTAGTGTAGGTCAGAGGCGCGTTTTTTCCCCGAATAGGAGACATCCATGACTGCTAGGCTGCCCTTAGGAGCACAGCCATTGTGAAAATCCGTTAGTGCATAAAGGGACAGCTATATATGAAGAAACCGGCAAGAGAGGCCGCATATGACATTCTCCTTACCTGTCATTTAGGGACGCAGTAGGGGGCAGGTTCGTCACACCTCACCCTCTCTCTGTTTCCTCGCTAGACCTCCCAAAATCATCAAAAAATTACTATAAAAGAGACGCCAAATATATCCTAGAACGATATCGCCTTCACGGGGCGTTAACTAAACACTTTTGCAGACAGAAATTCACCCGGCTATCGTCCGCAAGCAATAAAATTGATGCTCCTTCAACAAACCGTGCCAAATCCGTAATTGCTGTAAGGTCCCGTTAGACTCTCAGTTATTTCTGTGTCGTTTTGCAATACGGAGTCTGGGGTGGCGGCGAAGCTTCTAAGGCAGGTGTGCGGTATTCACTTATTGCTTCCGAGGTCCCTGGGCTCCCGACTCGCAATTCGTGGCACGTTTCGGTTTCCTCGGATCGTGCATGGATGATGTCGGGACTTTGTCCTCAGCAAAAATATAAATCAATGGTCAGTATATATACTGACGTTCGCGGACAACGCTGTCCATTCCATTTCAAGCTGTGACAAAATACGCGATATATGCCGCCGTATCCACATTTACGCTTGCATGTCTCTTGGACCCGCCCCTTCAACTTATTCATAAGCAATGTATGGAATAAAACGCCGATGCCATTGGCTCCTAAAATGATCAGTCAAAAACAGATGAGTTGATTCCACATGCATCATAAAAGCAAGCCAGCAACCTCGATTCCATGCCATTTTCAGTAAGGGAAATGGCACATGCGATAGTTGTACAGTTGGAAAACAGCAGCTCACTACTGACAACTGCATCCTCCCCTTCGCTCTCCACAACTCCGTCGCGAGAACACAGCATGCGCGAGGCCTTTATTGAATTAACTGCAGGTGCCGATCAGTAAGAAGGCAGCTTTCAAAAGGCTAACGGGGTCATTCATATATCTGCACAACTTAATACAATATTTAAATGCATAGTACATTTTACAGACATAGTGGGGGGAAAACGCAACGTAGGATTCATTGAATACATTGGCGCCATCTGGTGGTTTACATGTGACATTACACAATCGTCACACCCATTTATTACCAGATTTTATGGTTGGAATAATCATTAGAAATAACATAGCGGTAAAAATATACAATTAAATTGAAACCACGATTTACTCTTTTGTAAAAATATTAGATTTCTTTATAACAAATTCTACCTCATAAAAGAGCATAGGATGTGATATGAAACCATTGCATAACAATTATAGTAAATTTATAATAGTAAATTATAGTAAAATGACAGCAATCCTGCCCAGTTGTTACAAGATTAGACATGAATAGTTCCCAGCAAAGGCATTAACACACACTCTGATCTGGCGTCCATGCAGAAAAACTCACCTTTGCATTACTGGACAGCTTTAGCATCAAATTTAGCATCACGGTCTGGTTATTTCTTTCTAAACAGGACTCCTTATAATATTAATCCTACTGAAGGTCTAGCATGGAGCCTTAGTGCCTAAAGATGATGGCACAGCTACACTAGCAACGTTCATGATGAGGCACAGAATGAAAGCAGGACAAGAGACTCGCGGGTGGCATGATGGACATTTTATTAGGACTTCCTGTTTTAGTTCATGATAAAGTCTTTACTTGTTATACATCATATATCACAACAGTCACTGAACACTGCAAATAAGCATGAAGCAAAAAAGTACTGTAAATATATAGGGACTGTCCGCTGACCTTAGCCAGCGTTCTGTTCTGGTAGCGTGCCTGGATGTGTGTGTGTGTGTGTGTGTGTTTCACTGTGCTACTTTGCTCTCCACCTCGTTGATGGAGACGAACCGCGGTCTCCTGCGCACTCTCCTCTTCGTGTTGTGTTTGGGGTTTCGCTGGTACATGTCTGCAACAGAAGGCGGACGCTGCTTTAAACGGACGTTCGAACTCAATGCTAGGATGCCACACGGCAAAGAGAACGTTACTACCTACTGTACAAACGTAAACGGCTTTGCAAATGTTAAGGTGGTCCGGTGAAGACCATGGCAGACCGATAACATCAAGACCCAATAAAATGAACTGAGCATCACTGCTGAGCAGACAATGATCAAAACAGCACGTTAATCACCATAAACTAACACATTTTGGGCCAGATTTTAAAAACGTTGACAGCAACCGTACTACGCTATGCATAACCTGAAACGCAGTACTTAATTACTATCCATAAAGTCACCACGGCAACATGTAGCACTGCAATGTCAACTTAAAGCGGTGATGTATTCACCTGTGCCCAAGGTGAAAAGCCAATCAAAACTGACATAAATATGCATGGATTCATTTACAGGAGCCACACCAAGAGACAGACGACTGACTGGGATCTGCCAAGAGACCAGTGGTACTCTGAAGTGGCAGCTGCAAAAAAATAAATACAATTTTTAAAAATGTAATGTATTTGTACGTTTCAGCACAGGAACTGTGGCTGTCGCAGAGTAAAAGTGCATGAGCTTCTGACATCCTGCTGAAACACACCACCGTCCTACCAACGCTGCAAACCAACGCCACTAAGGCTAACTGACTGACCCGCACTGTGGGCTCCTGGCCTTTAAAGGTGAAAGTTCATCTTAACGCTAATCTGTGGGGCTACTGGATTTTATGGCTTTCATAACTCCAGTAAATGGAGCTACATGGATGCACATGCAGAATTTTGTTGATGACTTTCGTGTGTGACCCAAAATCAAAAGAAAAGACCATCCAACCCACATCAGTTTCTTACCAGGACATTTAACCACTGCACAGGTTTCAGGGGGTCATTTTTGGGGAGCATTTTACTAGGATTATGTAAATAAGGAGATGCAGAAGGCGGTCATATGCAAATGAGGACCAAACGCGGCAGCACCACGTAAGACACAAACAGCGTAATACAAGAGCAATACACACGAACGAGGAAATGTGTTACCATGGAGACATTCGCTGTTAACGCCACGTTAAATCTGGCGGAGATATTTTATGAATTTTGCCTTTCATGTCCTACATCCACATGATGCAAGTGTTGATGGCACAACTAACTCAGATTACAGCATCACAGCTACCGGCATCTTTCCCACAAATGTTGGGACTTTCATAGCTGTTCATACTGAGCACCGTTAAGAACCAGAACAATGCTAGGAAAGACTAGCAGTGCTACACACAAGCTTCAGGTTAGAAGACAGTTACAAAGACGAGTGACAAGACATTTTTAATGTAGATAAAGCGCGAGTGTGTGTTAAGTACACGTGTCTGCGTATAGTTACCTTGGAAGCTGACGTAGTAATGGCGATTGCCTTTGATGACGGTGACTTCTGCTGTGCAGTCTTCCAGGAAAGCCAGCTCTAGATCACGGGACGTTACGGAGGTGACGCGCTGCTTATCGTCCTGCCAAAGACAACCACCCACTCAGCACACCCTTAGTGTGTGTGTGTGTGTGTCTTCACATTTGTATGTAGAATGCACCTCTCATTATTTAGAATTAGAGTTTAGAGTTTAGGTCAGTGACGTTCTAGGTTCTAGCACCAGATCCAGGGCTTTGTGAGCTCACCAGCTTGCCGTACTCTATCCAGTTCTCGTGGTCTCCCTTGTAGTACCAGATCCACTGAGTGGTGAGGATGTAGTGGGAGGGCTTGGTGACGGAGGAGGCAGTGGAGAGGCGCCGGACCGGATCACACGCCCGTGACATCGTCACAAAGTCGACCGGCCTGGAGCCCGGACTGAACCAACGGGCCCAGCAGAGAGAGGGGTGGCCAAAAAGGTGAAGAGAAAGAAACAAACACACAAAGCAAGTCAGACGAGAGAGTGGTTCAATCCGCAGCGCACACATTGCTTTTCTGTACAAACACCAACTGTGTGAGTGTGCGCACGCACAGATCTGTGTGTGTGTGTGAGTGTGTGAGCATGTGCGCACAGACCTGTGTGTGTTCTTGGGGTCGCAGTAGGTTCGCTCAATCTCCTCCATCCCGCGCAACTCTCTCCAGCCACACCCCTCATGCACCTCCCATTTATACGGCAGATTGAAGTGCACCAGTTTACACTGCTCTAAAGTCAGAACACACACACACACACACACACACACCTGAGCAGAATAGCCCTCACAAGGAGAGAGACGCAGGGAGAAGTGAGCAGAGGTACAAACCCTGAAACCTGCAGTTTCTCCTGAGGAAGTGGAGGCAGATCTCACTCTTGTCCTCCGTGTGCAGGAGAGGCCTACTCACCGCCTCGGGAATCCTCTCTGAAACACAAACCCACAGACGCTCCGAAAAACGCCGAACGCGGCATGACGGAGCGCAAAATTCTGCCCGGATCCTTAGCCAAAACAAGGCACCTCACCCACACGCCCGCGATCGCCTTTCGCCTTCGGCAGCGACGGCCCGCAGTTCGCCTGCCAGGACGCTGGAGGGACGTAGCTCCGGAGCCCCGCCCCCTGGCCCACCACGCCCCGCCCACAGGACTCACCCCTGGGCGGGTCTGGCGCCTGCGTGCTTAGCCGGTGGACGTTCTGGTAGAGGTAGGGCAGGTGGTGTATGACGTCCCCACTCAGCCCGCGCTCCTCCAGCGTGCGCCGGCTGTAGCCGTCGATGCTGTGCAGCCTCTTGCACTTGGCGCCGAAGATGCAGTCGTCCTGCACAAAGTGCTGGCACACGTGCACCTTGGTGCAGTGCTCACGGAACGTGCAGGCCCCGAACAGCCCCGAGCCTTTGTTGTAGTGGGAGCACACCTGCACGTGGGCACAGCAGAGCAGTCCAGTGAGACGTCGCACGTGCGTGCGGACGGGGGAGGGGGGGCGACTGCACGTCACAAAGAGGGAACGCACACACGCACGCATGCATACAAACAGTGCACACAAGTTTTGTACAAATGCATACAAAGCACACATGATGTAAATGCAAACTTAGGGCATTTACAGCACAAGGCTTGCAACCATTAGACAAGTTCTCATTCGCTCGAATTGTTTTGCAAACCTCAGAGTTCTACATTACCTCAAGACTTACAGGACTTTCCTTGCGAATACTTAAGACATCAACAGGTCTGGGATTTTATTTTCATTTTTCCTTTTTATTTCATTTCCTTTTGTTTGTTTTTTTTTTTTTTTTTACTTCTTTTTCTTTTTTTTGTACTTCTTTTTTTGTTTTTGTTTGTTTGTTTGTTTTGTAAACACGCTCCAACCCAAGGCGTCGGCTGTGAACTCCCTCCCCACGGAGCAGTTCTTTCACTTGGAACCATCCACCATCATCCGTTCATCTGCCACTCTTCATCCCAGAAGACCAGAGAGACCTTGCTCCTCTCCGAAACACCTCGCCTTTGTTCTCCTCAACTTTGTTTGTTTGTACGCTTCTACTCATACGACACGACCCTTTTAAATTCAACCTTCTACCTGGTTGGCTTCACTTGCTTACAGTCAACGTTCTACTGATACTGGCTGAACTAGACAGTAACTTCAACATCTTCTTTCACGAAGGCGTCTGTGACCTGCATGGCTGCGATAGGTCTCCAAACAAAGACTACAACCGAAACACGAACTTCACAGTGCTAATTATGTTACAAAATTCTGATTTTTTTCTGGGGTTTTTTTTTTCCTTATCAGAAAAATATTTTTCCCTTGAGTGCCCCGAGACACAACGCAGAGCGGGCAGTCAAACAGCGGCCACGGTACCTAGAATGCAGAAATATCCCATCTTGAAATGAAACTTACGTAACGTACAAAGCTGAGTCATACACAGAGGGAAATGCACATACAGTGTAGTAAATATCACATGAACATGCCCTTGTGATGTTAACGTTTGCCTAAATACACCCTGTGGCCTTTGCATTAGGTGGACCTGCCTTGTAGATATATTTGATAACTGACTCACGTATAGGAGTTGTACAAACGACCTGTTTCGCATCATTGCTGCAGTAACAGCGAGGCTGCTTTGCTATGACGCGTTTCGGCATGTCTTCCAGCAGGGTGTTCACTGGATGACCGGTATTGGTAGGAGTAATAGGAGTGGCAAAGACTTACCAGTCTACGTGTTGTGTTTAAAGGAATCAGACACTTCGACAGTGTCTTCATAATTATGCAATTATACACAGGATAACATTTCTGGGGACTGGTCTGTGTGAAACCTAATAGGAAACTGGTGCTAGTAAATATATATGTTCTTATTCTCTGTCTGACTGTCTGTCTGACTGTACACACATTCATGTGCTTTTCACATCAATGCTTGTGGGTTTCAGATGTTTCGACATGCGTACACATATAGCCATTTGTGCACTGTGAAGAGAAACAGAGTCCATTAAACTGTCTGAGGTTTAAAAAGTGCCAGTAACCGTCGTGACCCAGCAAGTCAGCTTGCAACAGTGGATTCAAAACAGTATTTCCAAAACTCAAAACTAGTTGGGCTGGATGTGCCAGGCTACACGGCTATTGTTTGATAAAGTGGCCACTGTATGTTCATGAGTGTCTGTGTAAGGGCTTGTTTCGTCACCTCCGGAAGAAGGGTGGGGTCATTCTGGAGCAAGAGGAGGAAGAGGTCTTCCTCGTGAAGTTCGTGAAGAGTGCACTCCCTGAGCAGGGCGTAATTATGCTCAGACTGAATATTATGAGAGAACCTGCACTCCTTCCTAAATGGCACAGACAAACACACACACACACACACACAAAACAGCAGTCCAATTGAATGTGCTTAAAAACAGAATACTAATTTCCAGATTGAAACAGTTTCTAATTGTTATAACCCAGATTGAAAGAGACAGGGTCTTTCAGACAATGGTAATCAGACGCGCCCCTTCAACAGGCCTCCTACAGACAGGAGCGTTACGCTGGTGTGCAGCCATTTCTGGACACAGCCGACTACGTGAGCCATAATTCTGCACAACACGCCAGCAACGAAGAGGCCGAAGCGAACAGTGAGCATCGAGATCCTCCCTCCATTCCCACAGTCCCCTATAAAGCAAAGCGTTAGCCAGCGTGTTAGCTAAGCACAGATCGGATCCTTCTCACCTTCCTTTCCCATATCTGCAGTTTCCATAGACGAAGTATTTGCACAAATGCAGGTCCTGGCAGCCGTAACACTCTTCCTTCGCGTAATTCTTACACAGGCGCAGGGACGTTTTCGCGACAATAATGTAATCGGACTCTCTGTTGTCCGCCTTCTGCCTGTTTCGGACAACAGCGAACCTCGGACATTTTTTGACGATGTACCAAAAGTCCTCGTCGGTAATGTCGAAGCGCTGGAAGACTTTCCTGTGCAGCTGTGCCAGCTCCATCGAGCCCCTGTGGCTACACAGCGTGCTCGTGGCGTGATGTATGACCCTGGAGTAGCTTGACATTTTTCTCCTGGAGACCTGGGCTCCTTCTGCTAATGCAGCTTGTGAGGTTCCTGCTCACGAAATGAGAGACGTGTGTGAATGCAGCAACCACAGGAAACCAAGGAGCCTTTACATCCATTCAAAATATATGCCAGACGCCACGGGTTTATTTCGCGTCTAAATCAGTTGTGCAAAAGGTGTGTAAAGCAATGCTTTAAAAAAATTAATTGCAATAATTTTAATTGCACTAGGTGTCTGCGCGAGGCTCGGATTTTGCTCGAGTTCGGTATAATTCAAAAACGCGGTCTAATAGACAGAAGTCGAGACAGATATTTGCTTGGTCTGTAAAAATGAAAAGACCATCGAATGTAAGTAATTTGCCAAGAGATTTTTATTGTTAAAAAAACACCCACACACCTCCTGCTGGAAAGACGCCGCACCGTTCCTGAGACTATACTGAAACAATTTATTAAAGAGCATTATCAGCCAAAAATACACCCAGATATACCAGAGAATATCTCACAGTGAGGGCAAACGCACTGGCTTGGTTAATAATGTTCATACTTTAATTCGTGTGCAGCAGAATCCGTCCCCAAACATTATTTTGAGCGCATTTACTCTAAAGGTAGGTCATTTGCCACATATAAAAGTCACCAGTTTTATTGATCTAATTTCAGAAACCCGGAACCTCAGGCAATCGTGGACGCCGATTAAGTTGGTTGCTTATTCGCAACTTCCGATTCGTTTGATTACTTATTCGCAGCTCCTTATTCGGCGGCTTAAGTTGCTTCCTTATTCATAAAAGGTGTGTTCAAGACGCGTGTTTGCTGCGCAGAGACGGATGAACTCAATGAACAAGGGATCATTAATTTAAGAATTTATTGTTTTTCATACCGATTTTGTGAATGTATATATATATATATATATAATAAATATAAGGGAAGCATTTCTTTTGTAAAATGGTTTCTATTTCAAGTCATTCCAGTTGTACGCAAATTGTACATGATCATTGATTTAGTCAGTTTGTGCACTATGCATTAAAGTCACAGTGATTTTGGTATCAAATGTTTTATAACGGTATGATAAAATATGAATAAGCAACCAATTTCAGCGTCGTAAATCATGGTCTGTCATTTTGCAAAGTCATAACAACTGGGACTTATTGCATCTTGCGAAACCTTTGACTTTATGAGTACATCTATCAAGTATTGTTATCAAGGAAAGACAGCATCCTTAGAAAGAAAGAAAGAAATACAATTAGCAGCATTTCCCCTCAGTAAACAATAACATGCATGAGGAAGAATTAGATTCACACCATTTCCTTTAGTTGTTTCCCTAATTGCTCAGTGAATTCAAGCAAGGAAAAGAAAAAACATATTTCCTGGTTTTGAACAAACAGAATCTATGTTTATTCAACTTTGTGTTGTCATAAGTATAAGAAATACAACACCAAACAGGGACATGTATTATGTTACAACCAAATGTTTTGAATGATGTAAGAATGTTCATAAGGGCACTTAAAAACTCCAGACTGATGCAGATTACAGTAACTGTATCAGTGGTAAAACCAGATTACAGTAAACCTATAGTTCACACACTGCAGTGTTTGAGTATTTGGACAGTTACGATCTTTGTTGTTTTGTCTCCATTTCAAAGTTCACTAATATTAAACAATGACAGTATAGTCAATGCAACTGTCCCAATTAAATTCATAAGACATGCACTGGCATATTACACGGCGCTGCATCATTCATTCCAGACCAAGTGAGACGAACGCCGTAGAATTGATTCTAGGCGTGACATTTGATTCAGGGCATGTTACTTTGTGTGAAACATGGTGGAGGTTATGGATTCGTACTCCTGAGCATGACCCAATCAAATGCCTGGACTCCTGAACACGACCCAATCACATGCCTGGACTCCTGAACACGACCCAATCAAATGCCTGGACTCCTGAACACGACCCAATCACATGCCTGGACTCCTGAACATGGTTGGCTGTGTCAAGATTTACTCTGAAGTGTCCAGAAGCTTCTTAACTGCGCAAACCCACACAAATGCCTCAAAGCTCATTTCACAATAGTAACATCCAGCAGAACAATGTCCCCAAACTGTGCTGAGGAAACAGGGTATTCTCAATGTTGTGGTAAAACAAGAATTAATGTTCCACTGCTTAACGCTGGCCAGGCTGAAATTTCAGGAAAAAGAGAATGAACTACTCTATATAATTACAAGGGCAGCATCAGAACAGCTGGATGGCACATTCTGACCAGACCAGTAAGTCCAGGGAGCAAGTTTTACCAGTTTGTACCAATTCAAAAACACTTTTGTGTCAATGCATCTGTGACAGACAATTGAGGAACCTTTAACAAAGTCAAGAGACAGTGAAACCCACAGTGATTTTGTTTTAATCCTAAAAAATATATTACATGATTGACAACAGAACCTGGCTCAGAAGGAAAAAAAATATTAAAAAAAGAAACATGAAAATAAATAATAAAAAGATTATACAGTTTTATTGTCATGGATATTCTGGAAGCTGGATGTCTATATCTAACACAACAGGAGTGTCAGGTTTGTTGTCTGCATTCGTGTCCCTGGGCTAAGTGAAATCACACAGAACCATTCAGTCCCAGGAGACCTTATACTTCCCCACACCCCAATGACTTGGACTGGCAGAGGACCACCGTGTTAGGAAAAAAATACACTGAGGATTTATTTGAATCATAGCTTTTAAAAAAAATGTTACATCAATACAGAAATAAACCATGGCACATATTGGAGTTTCTAATTCAAAAGTTAAGTGGTGTTTTTTTTAGGACTGGAATATTCAGGAGACAAAGTTAAATAAATTACTAACAAACATAGAAATCTGAATATTATATACAAAGGGAGTTATCAGGACAAAAATCTACAATTCAAATTTTATGTTCAACAAGACAGCGGTATTACCCTATTTTACACTGTATGTGTGTATTAGTTTTGTGTCTGGGATTAAAAAAACAAACAAACAAACAAAGGTGAACAAAACAGGAAGTGACATCTTTGCACCCTCACCAAGCCCAGCTAAATAGACTCTCTCTAATGGAATAATACAGACATAAACTCCTCTATGTACAAGATTCAAAAACAGAAAGTAACAGACTAGCTAAAAACACTGACGATCGACAGGCTGTGCATGGCAATGTGCCTCAAAAGAGCAATTCTGGTAAACAATAAACCACTCTATCTGGGGCTTACACACAGTTAGCACACTGCTTAGCAAAGGTTGCCAGCTTTTTCCAAAATCCACCCCAACCCTTAATGAGTACTTCTGTGAGAATTATGCTGAAAACAGTTCAACAGATATGTTAAATTCAGAAGATCAGAACCTAATGAAACCATTGAAATATGGCTACCAGCTGGAGTACTTTCTAACTAGTTGTTTGATCTGTTTTACTGTGGCAGATGTAAAATGGAATCAGGTGTTAAACCAACCCAAGCTCCCAGCAGGTGTAAACGGACACTGGGACCTCTCTGCTTCTAAGACTCCTCTCCACTCACTATCCCCATGTTCATCTACATCTTGTCATTTATGAATAATCATGCAGTCATCTTTTTGTGCATAAATCACGACAAAATAGATATCCCTGTTTGTCCTTCGGCATCCCTTAAATTCTCGGTATGCGTAGTGGTTATTATTTGTAACCCAAGGAAGAACAATGTGTAGGTTTGTTTGTAAACAAGCTAATCTGAGATTGTAATCTCCCGATGGCATTTTGGTTAACTGATCATGAAGATAGGTGATTATTGCATTATATTTAAAGTCAGAAATATATGGCAAAGATTGGTATTTTATTTTTATGTATGTACATGAAAACAGTCAACTGAAACGATCCTTCATGAAATCCGTTGAAAGTACAGCCGGCTTTCACATGCTTCCAACAACATTTGGTCTGGAAATTTCCAAAATGCATAATCACCATGGCGAGTGGGACCAGTCTGAGAAGGAAAACCCACCAACCAATGAGATGGCAGGGCAGTGGGCGTGTCCTTAACAGGGGCGTGTCCTTAACAGGGCCTTGCTGACCCTGAGTGTATCTCGGTGGTCTGAACCTAGAAGTGACTTGGTGACACTTGGTGTAGAGCTGCAATGGTTTTAAAAGTACAATAAATCAATTTTGGGGCAATTTTCGTCCCTACTATGTACGCTCAGACCTCAGTATAGTATTGTTTATGTGGCAGTACTTTGAAGGAGGAGGCTGGAAGAGAGAGTAGCTACAGGTGTTCATGCCAGTCTCCCTTGTGAGGAGACACACAGACCACAAGATCTGAAGAATGGAGACCTCGCTTCCAGAGAGCAAAACAAGACATCTGACAGGGGGCTTGTATAGGGGCTATTAATTTTTTTTTCTGCTTTTTTAATCTTTTAACAAAAAAAAACACTGAAATGTGGTGAGGTGCAAATTTTTTTTTTTAAGATCAATACCACCTACTGTCACCAGAGGCTGACCCCTCAACTCCACTACAACCACTGGGGGAGCCCTGTCATTGGCTGAGAGCCTTGTCCATCAGGGAGCCCAGGAGGCATCTTTCCAATCACAACAGAGTCTATCGTCCATGGAGGCCCTCTGTTCTCTATGCGTCAGATAAGCAACTCTGAATACTGTCCATCCACAGCTGTGCATTCTGGCTGTCTGTCGCACAGAAGTTGTACACCCGTTTGGTCGTCTTGAGCTGGGGAGAGAGACAGCCGAGACTGTATCAACACCGAACATTTTTTTATTAAACAGCTGACTGGATTACCTCAGACAACGAATCCAAGAGAACTTACATCAAAGAACGCTTTCTCCTCGATGGTTTTGGGGGCTCCCATGGTGGGTGTGCCTGGACTGACGGACTCCACCTCGGCGAGCTCAATAACCCCCTTGAATTCTTTGTCTTGCCTCGTTTCGTAGTATCGTAACTAAGCAGGGAGGGAAAAAGAGTGATGAAGAGGGGAGACTGAGCACAAGGTGGCGACAGGCACCATGTCTGTCTGTGCCTGGCTGTGTCTGTGTCTAGCTGTATCTGTGTCGATCTGTGCCTGGCTGTGTCTGTGTCTAGCTGTATCTGTGTCGATCTGTGCCTGGCTGTGTCTGTGTCTAGCTGTATCTGTGTCGATCTGTGGCAGGCTGTGTCTGTGTCTAGCTGTATCTGTGTCGATCTGTGGCAGGCTGTGTCTGTGTCTAGCTGTATCTGTGTCTGTCTGTGCCTGGCTGTGTCTGTGTCTAGCTGTATCTGTGTCGATCTGTGGCAGGCTGTGTCTAGCTGTATCTGTGTCGATCTGTGCCTGGCTGTGTCTGTGTCTAGCTGTATCTGTGTCGATCTGTGCCTGGCTGTGTCTGTGTCTAGCTGTATCTGTGTCGATCTGTGCCTGGCTGTGTCTGTGTCTAGCTGTATCTGTGTCGATCTGTGCCTGGCTGTGTCTGTGTCTAGCTGTATCTGTGTCGATCTGTGCCTGGCTGTGTCTGTGTCTAGCTGTATCTGTGTCGATCTGTGGCAGGCTGTGGTTAGCTGTATGTGTCTGTCTGTGCCTGGCTGTGTCTGTGTCTCTGTGTCGATCTGTGGCAGGCTGTGTCTGTGTGTCTAGCTGTATCTGTGTCGATCTGTGCCTGGCTGCTGTGTCTGTGTCTAGCTGTATCTGTGTCGATCTGTGCCTGGCTGTGTCTGTGTCTAGCTGTATCTGTGTCGATCTGTGCCTGGCTGTGTCTGTGTCTAGCTGTATCTGTGTCGATCTGTGCCTGGCTGTGTCTGTGTCTAGCTGTATCTGTGTCGATCTGTGCCTGGCTGTGTCTGTGTCTAGCTGTATCTGTGTCGATCTGTGCCTGGCTGTGTCTGTGTCTAGCTGTATCTGTGTCGATCTGTGGCAGGCTGTCTGTGTCTGTGGCTGGCTGTGTCTGTGTCTAGCTGTGTCTGTGTCGATCTGTGGCAGGCTGTGTCTGTGTCTAGCTGTATCTGTGTCGATCTGTGCCTGGCTGTGTCTGTGTCTAGCTGTATCTGTGCCTGGCTGTGTCGGTGTGTAGCTGTATCTGTGTCGATCTGTGCCTGGCTGTGTCTGTGTCTAGCTGTATCTGTGTCGATCTGTGCCTGGCTGTGTCTGTGTCTAGCTGTATCTGTGTCGATCTGTGGCAGGCTGTGTCTGTGTCTAGCTGTATCTGTGTCGATCTGTGCCTGGCTGTGTCTGTGTCTAGCTGTATCTGTGTCGATCTGTGGCAGGCTGTGTCTGTGTCTAGCTGTGTATCTGTGTCGATCTGTGGCAGGCTGTGTCTGTGTCTAGCTGTATCTGTGTCGATCTGTGCCTGGCTGTGTCTGTGTCTAGCTGTATCTGTGTCGATCTGTGCCTGGCTGTGTCTGTGTCTAGCTGTATCTGTGTGCCTGGCTGTGTCTGTGTCTAGCTGTATCTGTGTCGATCTGTGCCTGGCTGTGTCTGTGTCTAGCTGTATCTGTGTCGATCTGTGGCTGTGTTTAGCTGTATGTGTCTGTCTGTGCCTGGCTGTGTCTGTGTCTAGCTGTATCTGTGTCGATCTGTGGCAGGCTGTGTCTGTGTCTAGCTGTATCTGTGTCGATCTGTGGCAGGCTGTGTCTGTGTCTAGCTGTATCTGTGTCGATCTGTGGCTGGCTGTGTCTGTGTCTAGCTGTATCTGTGTCGATCTGTGGCAGGCTGTGTCTGTGTCTAGCTGTATCTGTGTCGATCTGTGGCAGGCTGTGTGTGTCTGTGTCTAGCTGTATCTGTGTGTATGGCTGTGTGGCTGTGTCTGTGGCAGGCTGTGGTTAGCTGTATGTGTCTGTCTGTGCCTGGCTGTGTCTGTGTCTAGCTGTATCTGTGTCGATCTGTGCCTGGCTGTGTCTGTGTCTAGCTGTATCTGTGTCGATCTGTGTCTGTGTCTAGCTGTATCTGTGTCGATCTGTGGCAGGCTGTGTCTGTGTCGATCTGTGCCTGGCTGTGTCTGTGTCTAGCTGTATCTGTGTCGATCTGTGGCTGTGTCTGTGTCTAGCTGTGTGTCTGTCTGTATGTGTCTGTCTGTGCCTGGCTGTGTCTGTGTCTAGCTGTATCTGTGTCGATCTGTGCCTGGCTGTGTCTGTGTCTAGCTGTATCTGTGTCGATCTGTGGCAGGCTGTGGTTAGCTGTATGTGTCTGTCTGTGCCTGTGTCTGTTGCCCCGCATGTATGCATCTACTTGTTGATTAATTACAAATGACTGTTGAAAGTGCTACATATAAAATTTCAGCCATTGCAGAAGGTCTAGGTGATGCACACCTGGTGTTTGGTCTTGTCCAGCACAAACCAGCGTGGTTTCCAAGGTTTCAACAGTGCTCCCTTCTTGTACAGGATTCCTTCAAAGCTCCTTCAAAAGAGAATAAGCGACTAGCACCAAAGAGAACACGCGACACACATCCTGGAAACACGTTTCCAGGAAACACGTTGTTATTTCTTTACAAGGATATGGAAATGCTACAACGCATACTATCACAGCGAGGCCTGCGCTACTACGAGGAATGACACAGCGATAATCAGTCCACCAGGGGGCAGGATGGGCGCAGTGCCCCAGATCGCCAGGGCCCTGGGCGGCCCGAGAAGCGGGTACACACCGGTTCTCACTCTCGGTGCTCTGGAACTGGGAGTAGAGCGTGCTGGTACTGGGTCGGCCCGCGGCAGGCGTGGAGGTGGAGCTGGCCTCGCAGTCTAGGCCGAGGTTGATGGAGGAGCCCACACCACTCTCCTGCAGGTACACGCCCTGAGAGCGTCTCTGGTGGACCAGGTTGGAGGACATGAGGAGCGAGCTAGAGAACGAGGGCTGGGGAGATGGAGGAGGAGGAGGAGGAGGAGAGAGAATGAGTTTGGGTCCAACACCGGGACCTGAAGCCACTGCACTGGTGCTGCAAGAACAATGCGTCTGTACCCGGCTCTCCAGTTTGGTCTCAGTACGCTGGGTGGTCTTGATCTTGTCCCACGTATCCTTCCACTTCTCAGAGATTTGCCCAAGTTCAGTCTCCAGCGTCTGCACGTCCTACACTCAAAACAGAGAGGCATCAGTGCTTCATGCACGCGTGGTTATGCACCCACTCTCTCTGGAGCGCCGCCCTAGTGGCGGAACTGACCTGCAGGAGCTTGGTGATGGCGTCTGGCAGCACTTTGCTCATGCTATCATAGCAGGGCCAGACCACACGGCGCTGTGATTTCGGCGCCGCCGTCTCGGGCCTTTCAGCGGCTGGTGCCGGTGCCACCTCCTCACCGGACCCCTCGGGCCGCCCCCGCACCAGCTCCCAGTCGTAGGATGGCCCCTCCGACAGAACCTCCTCCGTGTAGAAGTCCCACACCTTCAGGTTGGAGATGAAGGTGTAGGGCTTTAGGACCTGGGGGCCAAACAAAGACAGTGGAGACCAAGGTCAGGTGTGTTCCATCAAAGCCACACCTATAGCACCTATGTGGAGCGAGAGTCTTTTACCTCCTCTTCCTCGGGAGAGTACATGTAGTTATAGAAGATGGGCGTCTTCTTGTGCAGACGGTCGATATAGTCCCACACAGACTTACAGACCTGAGGGTTCCTCCTCTCACCCTTCTCCTCATACAAGACCCCTACACAGCACACACACACACACCTCTCAGAAGCTGATTTGAAACTAATGCTGAAGAAGATGTGTGTGTGTGTGTGTGTGTGTGTGTGTCAGGAGCAGAAGCTCACCCAGTTCGATGCGCTCATAGTCAGAGTCCAGCAGAAAGGTGCGGAATCGATTGGACACGTAGTGATAGGCCAGGAACTTCAGGTAGTACTGACTAAACTCAAACTCCATGGGAAACTGCAGATGGATCTGTTCAGGAGGAGGAAGATGGGGTTTATCGTTAAATGGAAACTCTTCCTGCACATGAAAGACTCTAGCAGACACGGTTTCAATGACTCATTTACTTTATATACACCAGACCTGGTTTAAAAGGCAGCTATAAACTACAGCTTTGTAGTCGGTTCCAGTAACACCAGCAATGCTGCGTGCCACAGAAATCCTGATGACAACATTTTAGTCACGATGACAAATGAATCTCCATGCACACCTGACACCACAACAGTAATATTTGTTTAGCCGGAAATAAAGATAGCGGTAAGGATATATGATAAGGAACCAAGCAGGCGTCCACATACACGCACGCACACACGCGCACCTGATGCACGCAGTCGAGGAACTGCAGGAAGACGGGCGTGATGCCGCTGCCCTGGCCGGCCAGTGTCTGGGCCCCGCGGTGGCTGAATCGATGGCCGAAGGACAGCCACTCCTTCTCCACCAGCAGGCGGAAGCCGTCGAACGTGCGGTAGTAGGGGTCAGAGAGCAGCTGCACCAGAGAAACCACCTGCAACCACTCACAGCTCAGCCAGCTGCCCTTAGTACACAGGACCAGTGTTTGTGTGTGTGTGTGTGTGTGTGTGTGTGTGTGTGTGTGTGTGTGTGTGTGTGTGTGTGTGTGTGTGGGACCTGTAGTACCTGTGTCGTCACATCCCATCCATCCTCCAGGCTGACCATAACAGAAGAGCCAGTGGCCAACAGCTCCACTACCAGAACGGACACCTGCAGTACCCTGTGCAGCTACAACACACACACACACACACACACACACAAAATATCCGTTGCAAAGCGAGATCTTTTATTCCCGTGACACCACACTCACAGTCTTGGCCCTTTGCATTTCCGTCTCTATAATCGCTCAGTAATTTGAGTGCGTCTGACGAATGACAGATGAAGCTCTTGGTGGTGTGAGGGAGAACGTGGCACTGCACAACAACTGCACTAATGTTGACTGACAACATGCCAATACTTTCCTCATGTAATAGTCATATACTGTTTCAGGTTATCTAAGAATGAACTAAGAGTGTGTGTGTGTGTTTTACCAGGTTCATCCACTCTGAGTCCTCCAGACAGCGGTGGAAGGACATGTTGGGGTCGCTGGTGGGAGAGGACGGCACACACGCCTTCATCAGCTTCTTAAAGCTGTTTTTCACCTGCCGTACGTCACACACCTCGATGGGGACCACTTCCCACTGCTGGAGAGGGTCCTGCTTCCCTCCCTGTGTACACACACACACACACACACACACAGAGCAACGCAGTTACAACCATGCACACACACACATCACCGAGCCGCAATATGCTAAACTGGATACAAAATGAGGCTATTAAAACTAAAAAAAAAAAAATTGGGAAAATGCAATCAAAGGTGATATGATAATATATTGCAATAGTTAGAGTACGAACAATGACACCAGTTTAATTTGCCCAGTATAAAAGCTGTTTTTGAAAAACCAATGATCTTATTTCAGTGTCAGATTTAAAACAAACTAAACGATGTGCTTCAGCTGCCCGGCGGCCATTAAGGCACCTTGATCTGGGACTTGTCCCCGATGATGTAGAGGTAAGCGTGTTGCTGCCGGAGGAAGAGGGGATCAGAGGGGCCTCCGTTGGCCTGGGGGGACTCCTTCCCCGCCAGCCGGTTACCCACGTCCGGATTGTAGGCACTGAGACGCCCGCTGCCACGGATACTGCCCCATTTTCCTGAAACGCACACGCACACACACACACACACACACACACACACACAGAGCCCTTTTATTAACCCCGGACTGGTCCACTAGACTCTGCTTAGTCAGAGGGGGGTTTCAGCAGGTGGAACCGAGAAGGTGACGGATACTAATCACTACAGGGTCGTTTGTGCATCGGTCGGAGCAAGTCACACGAATCAAACACAAACAGCATGTCAGACGATGAAGCGCTGCCAGAATGTGCTGGGTGACATGCAAAGAGACGCCAGGCTAGAAGGAGGCAGAGCGAGACTAACGGTGGTCAACAACGGTTAGCCCAGGAAAGAGACACAGAAGCTGGGCGGGCACCAGCTCACACAGGCTGACATCACCGTTAGAACAACCTGATTGGTTAGACTGAAGAGCAGAGGGTGGGCTCTACTGTACCTCTGGGTGAGCCGCGGGCCTTGACTGAAACTCTAGGCTGAGAGAGGGAGATGACCCTTGCCCTCTGACCCATAGCTAGCGTCAGATAACACAAAGATGCCCATTACTGTCAGCACATACGCTAGTACAGCTACACTAAAACTACTACGCTAGCGGAGCTATGCTATGCTAAGACATCTACGCTAATATAACTACTCTCACACAACTATGCTAACAGAAATATGCTATGCTAGGATATCTGTAATATAACTACTCTTACAAAACCTCTTACAATCCTAATTACAATTAGCTATCCTAATACATTTAGGCTATGCTAGAACATCTATGGTAATAGATAACAATATAACTACTCTTACACAGCTATGTTATGCTAGGATATCTACGCTAATACAGATACTCTAATACCACCATGCTAACACAGTTATGGTATGCTAGGACACCTATGCTAGTACAGGTACTGTAACTCAGCTGTGCTAGACGTTAGCCCTCTACAGCTAATGCTAATCAATACTTTTAATTGAAATGAGATTTTTGCAAATAAAAAACAAATAAAATAATAAACACTGAAAAAATGGGGCTGCAAAGTTTTAAAGGGTTCAGGAATTAGAGGAATATCTTGCCAATATCCAATGTAGGATTGTAACCTTGTATGCAAAATTCTCATCTCTCTCTCTCTCACACACACACACACACACACACACACACACACTCCTCACCTCCACGACTGATTGTTCCAGGCACATCTTCTTTCGTGCCCATAACTTGCTTCATAAGCGCACCAATTTTAGGTTGCCTCAGCTTGTCTGATGACTCTGAAGAGCAGATATACACCAATCAGACTCGCCTGCTCCCGTAAACAAGTAAACAAGTAAAACAAGTAACTTTTGATTTTGGTTTTATTTGACACATAATCCCAACATTCATCCCAACAGTGACACGGAGTGATACTGAAAGAAAGATTAAACCGACCTGTGTGCGTGTGTGTGTGTGTGTGCATGTGTGTGTGTGTGTGTGTGTGTGCGTGCGTGCGTGCGTGCGCCTCACCTGAGGTGCTCATGTGGGAGGACGTGAAGCTGCTCAGTGTGCGTGTGTGTGTGTGTGTGTGTGTGTGCGCATGTGTGTGTGTGCGCGTGCGTCTCACCTGAGGTGCTCATGTGGGAGGACGTGAAGCTGCTCAGTGTGAGTGTGTGTGTGTGTGTGTGTGTGCGTGCGTGCGCCTCACCTGAGGTGCTCATGTGGGAGGACGTGAAGCTGCTTAGTGTGCTCCTGCCATTGATCTCGCTGTAGGAGGGCATGGAGCTGATGATGGCCTGCAAGTACTTCTCCTGCTCCAGACTGGTGGAGTCAGCCTGGGACGTCCCTGAAACACACACGGGCACAAACACAAACACAAACACACACCCCATTTCCAGGTCACAGAAGCTCTGGCTGGCTAAGGGAAAACCCTTCCAACCAGCCAATCAGCAACAGGCCCGCTGGGAGCCGGAGGCGTGTGGGCGGGGCCCTCACCTGCGCCGGGGGCGTTGGGCGACCTGAAGAAGCCCACCACGCCCTTGGCATGCAGGCCGGCCGAGCGCAGCAGCACCGCCTTGGTCCGCGAGTTCCTCCAGCAGATGACGGGGAAGCGGCTCTGGCGGTAACAGCGGGAGATGCGCTGGATGGTGCCGTCCGGGATGCTCTGGGGCACGATCAGCAGGCCCGGGTAGCTGCAGGGGGCACACGGCAACGGATCAGCATCGCATGCACACACAAGACAACAGGCAAATGCCATGTTTCCCAGCATGCTTTTCAGTACGAGACAGAAGAGCATTTATTGGGTTTAATACTCTAATACTCTAACAGATTCTAGTGATTTATGCATTTAATGATATACAGTATATATCACAATGTTGTTGTACGTTCAGTGAAAACTAGTGACTCAACTACTTGGTTTCACAAGTGTGTGTTCGATATTGTACTCAAACGGGACGGGGTGAAGAGGAGGAGTGTTTCTCGTCTCGCGGCGAGTCCTACGTCTCACCTCCTGCACACCGTGTACATGCGGTTCACCGTGGAAATGCGAAAGGGCTCATTCTTGGAGCGCGTCAGGCTGTTACTGAGCGTGCCCAGACCCATCCGCTGGTAGTCACGGCAACAGGCCCTCTCCACCACGTTGCTCATGGTCTGGCGGTCGGATGAGCGGATGGTGGACGACAGCGTGTGGGTGCTCTGCTCCAGCTCCTCAGACACTGGCCAATCAGAAAGGAGGGTTAGAGGAAGTCCTAACGACCTCACAAGAGCAGACCACCTCTGCACATGGATGCAGTAGTGATTTAAAGTCTAAGGGAGTTCAGCTGCATATATTATTCTTATGAAACCTGAATATCTAAATACCTGAATATCTTCATTATGTAATACTCTATTTTTAATTGTTCTGCTCTAAACATTCTACACAAATACACCTGAGCTCATATTGAGATGCATAACAAATGCGTCTCTACCACGCAAATGTCCTCGTAATGATAACAAATGTGTAGCACACCCTGGGAGTAAAAGGGTTTGTGTGTGTGTGTGTGTGTGTTTGTGTACCTGAGATCTCATCCTCGTCCATTTCGGACTGCAGGCTGCTCCGGTTCTCCCAGGTCGGGGGAGAGTACTTCTTCCGGGTCACGTACTGCCGCCCAATGGTCCTCTTGGCACTCTTCACCAGGTTCTTAGAGAGAGTTCTGGAAGATCAAACGCACATCCGTGTTATAAACACTGCAGTTCTAATACAACCGACCGCCACTCGCTTTGTACCACAGCAGAGCCGCCCTGGAGCCGCTCAGAAAGGCTGGATGTTCCTCACTGCACAACACTCTCCCTCAAGGTGGTGTAAATCCAACACTGACGGCTGACTGGAGTCACACCATCCAGTGTTCTGTTGCCCCATTCCCGAGGGACACGGGAGTGAATATTTCAGCAACAGTGCACAATGCAGACGGGGTCACACCACAAACACGAGCCCACAGATAATGACACCCAAATTACCTGGCACACAGATGACCTGGTCAAAGGTCATGCCCTGTTATCACACCAGGGCACTGAGGTATGACACAAATGACTTAAATATCAATAAAATAAAAGGATAAATCTAACTTCCACAAAAGCGTGTGAGGGTTCTGTGGGTGTGAGGGTTCTGTGAGTGTGAGGGTTCTGTGGGTGTGAGGGTTCTGTGGGTGTGAGGGTTCTGATCTCAGAGGTGTGTTGATCACATTCAGACACACAAGAAGAGGAGCAGGGCTGGGTGAGGAGGTGATGAAGAGCAGCCCGTCTGGCGCCATGACAACAGTCAGGCACGACTGTCGGGAACGTTCATAGGCCACGTCACATTTTCCAGTGTTCAATAATTCAGCGTACAATGCTATGCCGCACCCACATCTCTCCCTCCCTCTCTCTCCTTCTCTCTCTCCCTCTCCTCCTTTCTCATTCACTCCTCTCCCCTTCACTCTCTCCCTCCCTCCATATCTGCTTCTCTTTCTCTCTCTCATTCCTGCTTACATGACCTAGAGGAGAAACTGGCTGACTGAGAGGGACACTACCCACAGCAGAACAAGACACACACACACACACTCTCAAACATACACATGTTTTTTCACAGCAATCTGCTCCATCTAAACTGATAATACAGAGAAGCTACATTCCAAGTACACCCAGGGGGTGGGGTGTTTGGGGGGAGGAGTTAAGAGGAGCTGTTAGACTAAGAGGACGAAGCAGAGAGACAAACAGCACTGAGTAGAGGCCCACGGCCCACAGAGAGACAGGAGGAGGGTGAGAGAGACAGGGGGAGAGCGAGAGAGAGACAGGGGGAGATTGAGAGAGAGACAGGGGGAGAGCAAGAGAGAGACAGGGGGACAGCGTGAATAGGCCCAAGAGTGTGTGCACAAGGGTGTGTGTGTGTAGATGGATGTGTGTGTAGATGGGTGGGTGTGTGCGCTACAGCAAAGCTATGAAGCCTCTGAGATGTTCTGCTCATGGCCCTTGGGAGAGTGAAGTATGTAAAGTGTTTGGACAGACAGACATCCTGCCTGACTCCATTGACTCAGGCAGGGAAACAGATACACACACACACACACACACACACACACACACACACACACACACACACAGACACACACCAGTATAACACCAAAATGTCCAGACAACCCACACAACCTTTCTAAGCAGAGTCAGAGTGGGAGGGTATGTGTGTGTGTGTGTGTGTGTATGTGTGTGTGTGCTGCCCCACCTCAGAGACTGGTTCTTGTCCTTGGTCTTGTGCTCCACCAGTTTGGTGGACTGGCCCACGGTGAAGGCGAAGGTGCCCTGGACGTGCTGTGGGAAGCGCAACTTGTGCACGTTCTTGCGGAACACCTCGGCCATCTCAGACGCCACCTCCTCGTCGTAGCCTATCTTTATCAGCTGCAGCGGGGGGGAGAGGGTGTGTGTGAGGGGAACGTGAGAGAGTACGGGGGAGAGGGGGGGGGGGGGCTGTAGTCCTGGGTTACGGCCCATGACCTGGAAGTACCTGGAAGGTGCAAGAACGAAGCTGGAGACCCTCCTGGATGAACTGGTCCATGGGAAGAGAGACGGAGATCTTCTTCTCCTTCGTGAGGGAGGCGATGGGGAAGGAACGAGTCACCACCTGCTCTCCGACTAAACACACACACACACACACACACACACACACACACACACACACACACAACCACACAGAGTTAATGTGGTACTGGCTCTAGCAAATGTAAATTTTTTTAGTACATGTACATGATAGTCCTTGCAGACAGCACATCTCTGATTAGATGGGGAAGAGAGGGGAGCCAGGGGCGGGGCCTGGAGGGTGAGGGACGGGGCCTGGAGGGCAAAGGGCGGGGGATGCGTGGGCCTTCAGGCTAGGCTAAAGGCTAACACCTTCAGACTGGCTTTCCCCTTGCTACAGTCCATCTGCTCACTTGACAAATATCCAGGCTTGTGCAGCCCGAGACTGCTGACCAGTGTGGGAGAACAGCCTTTTATTCCTGACCGAGTCTTTCCCAACGCCGTGGAAATGAAGGCTCCTGTACAAGTGCTCCTACTGTTTTCAGACACAGTAGAATACGTAACCGCATCAACCCAGACAACCCCATTATCAACCCTGGGAATTCTGGGGCAACTACATACACTGAAGTTTACAATCCGCCACGCACAGCTGCTCTCGTGCCGTAGGGGGCGCTATACACCACAGCCGGCTCACTCTTCAACAACCAGCCTTAGAGCTTCACTGTCGCTGCAAACAGCTTCAGCCACGTGATTCTGAGAACATTCTCCACAAATTCCTCCAGCGTATTTCCATTTGGGTAACACACTGGATCATGTTTGCACACACACACACACACACAGGAGAGGCTGTACCCTGGGCTCACCGCGGTCCTACAAGCACAGACAGACGCCACAGACAGCGCAAACTCCACCGAGCACATGGCCTCCTCTCACCTGCACACTTAAACACGATACGTTTGGTCTGATCCACTGACCCAGTCTTTTAAGGTCATAAGGTCCATAACCGAGAGAGACAGGAACAAACAGGGAAAACGAGCCGAGCCCAGAGCAGCTTTATGAGTGATGGCCTCATACCCAGAGGGTCGTTAGGCGTTCCCTTGAAGATGATGCGGTAGGTTGTCAGGAAAACGGCGCCCTCTGCAGGGAGGAGGGGTGGGCCGCCCATCACACCCGCGGCCTCCTCGCGCCCGTCCGACATGAGGTGCACACGCATGCCGTCCATCACAAACTCCTCACCCGGCAGTAGAGCGGGTCTCAAGAGCTTGGGCTGTATGGAGGGAGAGGGGGGAGGGGTGGTAGAGATGGGGAGGGGAGAGAGAGAGGGGGGGGAGGGGTGGTAGAGATGGGGAGGGAGAGAGAGGGAGGGGGGAGGGGTGGTAGAGATGGGGAGGGAGAGAGAGGGAGGGGGGGAGGGGTGGTAGAGATGGGGAGGGAGAGAGAGGGAGGGGGGGAGGGGTGGTAGAGATGGGGAGGGAAAGAGAGGGGGGGGAGGGGTGGTAGAGATGGGGAGGGAGAGAGAGGGAGGGGGGGAGGGGTGGTAGAGATGGGGAGGGAGAGAGAGGGAGGGGGGGAGGGGTGGTAGAGATGGGGAGGGAAAGAGAGGGAGGGGGGGGGTGGTAGAGATGGGGAGGGAGAGAGAGGGGGGGGGGGGAGGGGTGGTAGAGATGGGGAGGGAGAGAGAGAGAGAGAGAGAGGGGAGGAGAGAGGGGGGAATGCGGTGGTAGAGATGGGGAGAGGGGGAGGGAGAGAGAGGGAGAGAGAGAGGGGGGAGGGAGGGAATGGGGTGGTAGAAGGAGAGAGAGAAAGGCAGATGCAAATCCAATTTGACCTTCACTCTCATCTTGCATTTTCATTCTGTCCAGACAAACTCACCTGAAGTTCTTTACAGATTAAATGTTTCAAAGTGCGTTACGAATGTGCGTGTTAATCAAACTGACGTGTCAAACCCAAAGGGCACTCCAAAGCACACACACCAAAGGTCAAACACACTACACACAAGGGAGGACCCGAGCTTTCAACCTGACTGCACGCAAACACAGAGTATCGGGACTTCTCCACGCAGTATCGGGACTAATCTTCGTAGTATCGGGACTAATCTTCACAGTATCGGGACTAATCTTCGTAGTATCGGGACTAATCTTCGTAGTATCGGGACTAATCTTCAAAGTATCGGGACTAATCTTCACAGTATCGGGACTAATCTTCACAGTATCGGGACTAATCTTCACAGTATCGGGACTAATCTTCACAGTATCAGGACTAATCTTCGCAGTATCGGGACTAATCTTCGCAGTATCGGGACTAACCTTCGCAGTATCAGGACTAACCTTCGCAGTATCAGGACTAACCTCCGCAGTATCAGGACTATTCCCCGCAGTATCAGGACTAATCCCCGCAGTATCAGGACTAATCCCTGCAGTATCAGGACTATCATTTGAAACGATGGCACCAAATGCCATCTGATGCTAACGGAGCGATGTGTTGAATCAGGAATCCGATATGGCTGGACACCGGCCAAAGCTTTTGTGAAAAAATTATATGGATCCTTCATGCTTAGAGATACTTCACTCAAAAAGGCTAGCGTGACTAGAATCCACAACAGTTACAGTTTTGTTGGGTTTTTTTGGGGTGGAGAATCCCTATAAATCAATGGATTTCACAAACACACTGCAGACCATCCTATGAGAGTGTGCTGCTCATTCATAGGGGGGGAGAGAGGGGCAGGGACCGCAAAGACCAGCATGCACCATTCCGCGTGCCATCAGGCAGACGTACCTGGGCCGGTCTGATTCTGAGGTGGTGGGGGTGAGTTTAGGGTGTGGGCCGGCCTGCCTGCACTTCTACCTTGGCTTTGGTCTCCAGCCCAATGTAAAAATACGAGTTGGTTACCTTTTGAATGGGAGGCAGTCGCTTGCTCTCCCTATGGACAGCGTCCAGTGTCTCAATGTGCATCTGAACAATATCTGCAGAGAATCAAACACAGAGCAGGACTCCCATGACACATCTAGACTCGACAAACAGGACTTCACGGCTACTTAAAAGTGAACATTGTCTTATAGGAGGAGCATTGTCCCATTCTGAAGTGATCCATTAAGTGATCCATTAAGTGATCCATTACAAAGTCTGTGAGGGATCTGTTGCGTGTACATTCACACATTTGGCAGGCGCTCTTATCCAGGGCGACGTGCAACATTGAGCAGCGTTTCCTGGGAATGGAACCCGTGACCCTGGCGTGACGGGGCACGGGAAGAACCCTCCTGCCCCAGGAGAGCATCTCTACCTGGAATCATGGTGTGCAGGGCTTTCAGGTGCTCGTTGGTCACGCCGCTCTCGTTACACACTTTGTCTACGAAGCGGTTGATGAAGCGCACCACGGAGTTGGCCACATCCGAGACCTCAGCGTCCTCGAACCCGCTCTCTGTGTCGTAGCTCTCCGCCATGCTGCCCGCAATGCTACACACACACACACACACACACACACACGATTTGGATATGTCAGTGACATTAGTGTCGCTGCATACCTGAGAGGGATAAGGCTTTGTGGGTGTGTGTGTGTGTGTGTGTGTGTGTGTGTGTGTGTGTGTGTGTGTGTGTGTGTGTGTGTGTGTGTGTGTGTGTGTGTGTGTGTGTGTGTGTGTGTGGTGTGTGTGTGTGTGTGTGTGTGTGTGTGTGTGTGTGTGTGTGTGTGTGTGTGTGTGTGTGTGTGTGTGTGTGTGTGTGTGTGTGTGTGTGTGTGTGTGTGTGTGTGTGTGTGTGTGTGTGTGTGTGTGTGTGTGTGTGTGTGTGTGTGTGTGTGTGTGTGTGTGTGTGTGTGTGTGTGTGTGTGTGTGTGTGTGTGTGTGTGTGTGTGTGTGGGTGTGTGTGTGTGTGTGTGTGTGTGTGTGTGTGTGTGTGTGTGTGTGTGTGTGTGTGTGTGTGTGTGTGTGTGTGTGTGTGTGTGTGTGTGTGTGTGTGTGTGTGTGTGTGTGTGTGTGTGTGTGTGTGTGGTGTGTGTGTGTGTGTGTGTGTGTGTGTGTGTGTGTGTGTGTGTTGTGAATAAGCATGTGTGTCCATGTGACACGAGCCTGTGTTTGTTCTTGGGCCTGTAACACCTGTATTTATTTTAGTACACACATATCGTGCAGATATGATGGCCTGTTTATTGACGTGAGTAACACAAGGCACCATGAATGTTATTATAAGGAAGTAAAACTAAAAAGAGAATAAGTGAAATTACTGATAGTGTTCTGGGTAATTTAAAAGAAACAGGGAACCGTGTGTGACAGGGAACCATGTTTATTCCAGCTCCGTTCCTCCTGTTCTGGCCCCAAAACATGTAAACACCCCCACCTCTCCACCCCCTCCCCCAGAGCCCCGTCCACAGTGTAGGCGACGCACCTGTTGGTGACGTAGCTGTTGCTGACGCTCTCCACCTCGGCCAGGCCGGTGGAGCGAAGCAGGCGGTTCTTGCTGGTGTCGAGGGGCAGCAGTAGGTAGCTCATGCGGTTGGCGTAGTGGATGGCCTGGCTGAAGACCGTGCTCTCCTCCTTCTGCACCAGCTCCTGCTGCATCTCCTTGGTGAGAGTGGGCCACCGGCGGGTCTGCTCCGACGCCAGCTCTAGCGCCCCCTGCTGGGTAGAGAGACGGAGAGGTCTGGTGACGGGCGGTAAACAAGCAGCCAATCACGACACAGCTTATTGTGGGTTTACATGGAACTAGTGCATCCAGGTTAAGGGTTATCTCATCTTAATCACCACAGGAATAACCACTGAAATGTACACATAAAACAATATAAATACATAGTTTGAAAATCTCATTAATCAGTCAGTCAGGGATAATGTTTCCCCAGGGTGGGTGTAGGTGTAGGTGGTGCAGTCCTACAGGGCCGTGCGTCCCCCCATCCTCCACCTCCAGGTAGAGGGCGCGGATGTGGCTCTGCACGTCGCTGTAAAACATGGCCTCCCAAAACTGCATGTTGGTCCACACCATGTGCTCCTGCACACAGCTGTAGGCAAACTGGGTGATGCCTCCGCCAAGTTTCTGCAACACACACACACACACACACACACACACACACACTATTACAAAAAGATGCTGGAGTCCTCAGTATCTGGGAATGAATTGTATGACATGATGAATGCTAGTGTTAAGTCTCTGAACACACACACACACACAGCAGCATGAGAATTGTCATACACACACCTCACAGATTTACAGAGAGTGGTTGATTTCACTTAAATTGTGTTGCGATGTGCTGTTGTTTGTGTGGCGAGTTTACCCGACAGAAGGCAGTGACGAGGGGTAGCAGAGCAGCCGCAATACCATGTTCATCCATGTGGGAGCAGTCCTAACACCACACACACACACACACACACACACACACGTTAGAACACAAGTTAGAACGCTCATGTATCTGAAGGCAAAAATGAAGACCGTGAGGAAGACCGTGAGGAAGACCGTGAGGAAGACCATGGTACCTGCAGAGTGCAGTTCATCATACGGACGATGTAGTCGAACTGCTGGTCGTCCAGCACTGCTCTGTTCTGCAGCACGTGCTGGTTGAGCTCCTGCGTCAGACACACGCGCGCTGCACGTCCTTTTAGCGCCCGCAACACCGCCGGCATCAGCTACGCGCACACACACACACACACACACACACCCGTCAGATGAACACGACTATGCACTCCCAGGTAGTGTGGAATGGACTGGTGACTACGAGCTGCATGTAACTGGCTGTTCTGGTTTCACTGGGCTTGAAATGGTCTCAGGTACCTTCTTGCTCTCCAGCATCTTGTTGTCAAAGATGTAGTTGATGCAGTTGCGCACCACCTCCAGCCTGCGGGCGCTGTTGGCCAGCACACTGCCGCTCTTCTCCACGACGTCAGCTGCACACAGGAAGACACCAAAATGCTGTTCAGCGTCGAAGCAAAACTCAGGAACAGCTAAAGACCACTGGTCTCCAATCTGATGATGCTAAGATCACGTTTTATCTCTTGGAAGCACGTTAGCCAAACTCCACCCCCTGAGTACCAGACCCTATTGGGGGGGGGGGGGCTCCTGCCACTCACCCAGGGGCAGGCCGGACGGCACCATCTCCTTCAGCTCAGCCTTGACCACGGGTGGAGCCGTGCGGAGCTTAGCAGCGGCGTGGTCGATGAACAGCTGCACGGCTACGTCGTCCAGCAGCGGGAAGGGGCCCAGCCCGGGGGGCGTGTGGGGGCGCTCCGCCGGCCGCTGTAGCTTGTGCATGGTCACCGTGGGGTATGGATTCTCCTGGAGGCACGAGCCCAAAGCGCAGTGGAAAACAGTAGGAGAGAGGGTGAGATTTTACAGCAGAAGCACATCTGTTTAACAGAGACCCAATAAAATAACGGCATTCAAATTTCCAGTTGGTTCTGATAATAAACCTCCGAGAGACACAGCAAGCTCTGTTTTTTAGACAGAGAGAGAGAGAGAGAGAGAGAGAGAGAAGGTGGAATGTGATTGGTCCTGCATAACAGACGCGGTTCCACTCTGGCGTTTACTGGAGTGTCCCGCAGGGAGAAGGCAGCAGGAGCGCAGACGTGAAACGGGACACGTACGTTTTTGAAGAGCTGCTCCGCCAACTCTTTGATGTGGTTCATCGTTTTGCGCGGATCGTCCCGCTCGTTCCGTATCCGCCCCACCTGGTTGGCGATGAGCTGCGGTGGAGGGTGGAGGTGGAGAAGGTGGAGAAGGAGGTGGAGGAGCAGGGTGAGGTGGGAATAACGCCAGCACACCAGATAAAGGTTTCAATCACTGGCTGAGGTGAGAGACTCACGTCATCGAAAAGGTCCGTGGTCCTATATGGTGGGCCCCTCTCCGACACGAAACCCGCGAACGCCATGCCGTCCAGAACCTTCATCAGGAAGTCATCCTCGTTCAGGGTCCTCTGGCCCAGAAAGGCAGCCTGGGTGAAGGGCAGGGCGACAGGTGAGCAGACACGATTGGTTAACCACGCTTCAGCCGGATCGAGCCGGCCAATCAAAGCCAACGGCACTGTGGGTTGTGCACTCGTCCGCTCTGCGTGCGTTTGCTCCTGCCTGACGCAGCAGTACCTTATGGAAGCGGATGACGGGTTCGGGGTGGATGCGGATGATGTGCAGACACCAGCGGTAGCCTTGGAAGAGCTGCGTAAAGAGCCACAGGAAGACGGCACGGATCTCCTTATCCTACAGCCCAACAGACACAACACACCCCATCAGCACACGTTCCGCTCGAGACGGCGGCGTTCACGGGCCTACGTGCACCCAAGCCGGGAGAACTCATCACGAGCAGCATGAGTGAAACCACATGGTTCCACGGGGGGGTTGGGCGTTCACCGCACCTGGATCTTCAGGGCGGAGGGCTGTGTGGAGGGAAGGAAAGCTTGGTCCGCCACCTCCAGCTCTGGGTCCAGCACCTAAACGACACACGCAAAAAACTCATCACATAGAAGTCAAAGCAACCAAAACAGCCTCCCAAGATAACAGGAAGAGAATAATTAGAATAATTAGTTAGAGAATAAATAAATCTATTTATAAAGCAAAGAGGTTCTTTATAAGTAAACCTACAATGACCAATGCAACAATCCACCAGGGCTGAGAATGAGGCTGCAAACTACTGCTATAGGGCTGCCTCCAAGAGTCTCCCCTGATTGGTGGGCTGGTGGGGGGGGGGGGTTACCCCTGTGCTGCATGACAGGAACTAGTGAGTTATACAGCTGTGTAACACAGAGCTGCTCTCAGGTCCATTCACCTTGGGTCCGTTACCCCTTCGTACGTGACTAAGACGCAGACAGACTTCTAGGGTCATGTGGAGATAACAGACTTTCTGTGCAAACAACGTTCCAGCACAGGACCTACTAAGATGTCCAGAACGTTCTTTGTGGCTACAGATGTGAAAACTGCTGAAAAACAAACTGCTAGAGAAACTGATGAAGTAGCTTTAACTGTGCTCACACGTCTGACATCACGGGGCAAGAAGAGGAAGGACTCAGATCAGCTGCTTCACAAAAAACACAGCTGTACAGCAGGAGTCTGGGAGATGGGACACACACACACACACACACACTTACGTGGGAGATGGGACACACACACACACACACACACGTGGGAGATGGGACACACACACACACGTGGGAGATGGGACACACACACACACACACTTACGTGGGAGATGGGACACACACACACGTGGGAGATGGGACACACACACACACACACTTACGTGGGAGATGGGACACACACACACGTGGGAGATGGGACACACACACACACACACACACACACACTTACGTGGGAGATGGGACACACACACACACACACACACGTGGGAGATGGGACACACACACACACACACACACACACACACACACACTTACACACACACACACACACACACACATGTGGGAGATGGGACACACACGGGAGATGGGACACACACACACACACACACACGTGGGAGATGGGACACACACACACACACGTGGGACACACACACACACACGTGGGAGATGGGACACACACACACACGTGGGAGATGGGACACACACACACACACGTGGGAGATGGGACACACACACACACACTTACGTGGGAGATGGGACACACACACACACACACACACGTGGGAGATGGGACACACACTTACGTGGGAGATGGGGCACACACACACACACGTGGGAGATGGGACACACACACACACACACACACACACACACACACACGTGGGAGATGGGACACACACACACACACACGTGGGAGATGGGACACACACACACGTGGGAGATGGGACACACACACACACACACGTGGGAGATGGGACACACACACACACACACACACACACACACACACACACACACTTACGTGGGAGATGGGACACACACACACACACACGTGGGAGATGGGACACACACACACACACACACACTTACGTGGGAGATGGGACACACACACACACACACACACTTGCGTGGGAGATGGGACACACACACACAGACGTGGGAGATGGGACACACACACACACACGTGGGAGATGGGACACACACACACACACACACACACACACACACACACACACACGTGGGAGATGGGACACACACAGACACGCGTGGGAGATGGGACACACACACACACACACACACACACTTACGTGGGAGATGGGACACACACACACACACACACACACACACTTGCGTGGGAGATAGGACACCCTGCGAGTGTATTCAGAGAGGGGAGGCAGTGTAGCGACAGTACAGTTCAACCTGAGAGGCCAATGCACAACCTAAAGCCTAAGGCACACGCACACACACACACACACACACACACACGTGTGTGCAGGCCCTTAGGACCATCACAGTAGTTTCTCAAAGTCTGAGCAACCAAGGTCACCACAAAGTGTCCGTTGGTAAGTCCTCCAGCACGGTTTACTACACTACAGTAGCACACTGGAGAGACCTGCACCAAACCAACAAGCTTGAAGTCTATTTGCCACCAGAAAACAGAAACAAAACCACTACGCGATGGAAAAGCCTGTTCACATAAACCGCTTCAAAGATGACGGGCAAACGTCAGTCTGGGCCCTGAATAGTTATGTCTCAGATCAACGTAGCCAAGCCAACCTACAGGGCCAAGATCAACATCCCTCTCCTTCATGTTGTCCAGACGTACGTGGAAGAAACTGACCTGTGCTAATCTTGTAAGCTTTTCCGGCTAAGACGATTATACTGGCCCAACATGTTCCTGTAGTGCACTGCAAACTTCCCGTCAGTCCTGGTGGGAACTAGGAGCCCGCCACACATTCCGCCAAGATCTCCACTTCTCCCTCAAACTGTGGCCAGTTGTCAGAGCACAAAATCGTGATCTAACGAGGTCTCGTTTTTAAATGGGCTCCATGTCAAGTGTTTTCCCAAATTTCAAATACCATATTCTCAGCACTATATTCACCCAGGGCTTCTCAACAGCCAAATTCAATTTATTAGGTAAATGGATTTGGCTTGTGCAGGAATGCGCGGAGGGGCAGAATGCTAGCTCGCTGTGACCCAGAAGCCCGTTCCAGTCCCCGTCGATGGGCTGAACCGTAGCCGTTCTCAAGCCGCTAGGAACGCTGCTTTGAGTCACACTTTGACAAAGATCCACCGATGACTGCCAGCACTGTTTGATGTTATATTTAACTTTTATTGTAGTGCTGTACAAACAATAATGCTACTGTAAAAGTACTATAATGTGACAATAGTCAAGATTAGGAGGAAAATTTCCTCCCACTTACAGTAAACAGTTAAACGAGGAAGAGTTGTGACAAAAGAGAGGCTGTGTTTAGCTTTGGTTTAACAGCAGTTGGCCCCAAGCCCTCGATATGATTGTGTAATATGAATTCAGTGTGTTCCTCAAGGCATGCTTCTGAGAAAGTCCTGCAGACACAACCCCCCCCCATGTCCTGACATCGTAAATCCCAACCAGCGATTGATGCAGTTTTCCTCATCATGGGTGAGCTTCAGCTTATCGCTCAAACTCAGGGCCCTCAAGACGAAAGATGATGCAACATGTCCTCTGGTCCAAACCAGGCCTGCAAGTGGCTGGTCTCACCCCTGATACGGTCTCAACCGCTCTGATACAGTCTCACCCCCTCCGATACGGTCTCACGGTCTCACCGATACGTCTCACCCCCTCCGATACGGTCTCACCCGCTCCGATACGGTCTCACCCCCTCCGATACGGTCTCACCCGCTCCGATACGGTCTCACCCGCTCTGATACGGTCTCACCCCCTCCGATACGGTCTCACCCGCTCCGATACGGTCTCACCCCCTCCGATACGGTCTCACCCGCTCCGATACGGTCTCACCCGCTCCGATACGGTCTCTCCTCTAGTTGGATTACCACTAAGTGCAACAGGACAGTACGGTGTGCATTATTCAGCGAATTCGTCTGTCAGACAGGCGGAGGTTTATGGGTCCGGTTACCATGGAGAGGGCAGTCTGCATGTGCTGCAGGAGAGGCTCAGGAAGCAGAGATATGTGGACGCACTCCGGGATCGTCACGGTGCCGCCGTCCAAGTCTGCGATGATCACGTCCAACTGAGGAGAACACACACACAAATGACATTACACAGGACTACCATACAATCGTTTTTATAGATTTAAACATCAGACTATACTTTTACAGTCTGATTCATGCAATCATGCAAACAGTAGCAGGTCCATCAGACTAATCAGACCCACAAAACCTCCACGTTAGAGCTCACCATGCAATCAGACCTAACAGACAACTCAAGGCTGGGGCCAAAACGAATGACCTTTGCACTTTGGCTCCTATGACTAACATAATGAAATTTGATTGTGTACAGCGTCTTGTGACGCATGACTCACTGTTTTTAGGATTAGTTACACACACCCATGTAGTATTTTGCCAAATTACAATGCTAAGCAAAAAAGCAGACCCTTTAACAAGGGTCTAAATAAGAGTCTATAATAATAATAATAATAATAGTAATAATAGTAATAATAATAATAATAATAATAATAGTAATAATAATAATAATAACTGTGGTGAAATAGTACATGAAAATGGGTTTTTAATTTTTTGTCAGTTAGGCCTCCACAAATGCCCCAAGGCAAATGACACACCCATCAGTCAGCACGACAGCCATAGACTGGACTTTTATTTTGAAAATGATAAAGGCACCTGATAACTGCCACTTATAATAACTGCCGCCATAATAGCAGTGCCCTTTGACATGCTGTGGTAAACTCATCATGAATGTTTACATAATCTAAAGGCAGCTTGCTGCCAGCTTCCTGACTGTGTTTTAGAAGATTGTCAGATAAGCCTTTTATTACCATGCTGAGAACCGGCGCATATAATGTCTGACACCTTGTGTAATATTACAAGGCCGGGCAATGTGTGCGCATCACTATAGCATCACTCCACAGGAAACCCCAGCATTGATCTGTAGGGCGAGCGAGGAAGAGGAGGAAGAGGAGGGGCATCTTCGTACCAGCTCCTGTGTCTCCGAGCGGAAGAAGGAGTTGACTCCAATGATGAAGGGAGTCGGGGTGCTGAGAACCTCCAGCAGTTTCCCGGGAAGGATGGGCACATAGGTGAAGCTGAGACACACACACACACACACACACACACACACATGTGGCAAAAACAGCAGCAAATCAGCACTGCAAGAGGGGAAGCATCATGTCTGTGGATATGTATCTAGTCCATCGTCAGAGGCAACCTGACAGGAATGATTGACAAAGGTAATCCAATAAGAGACCCCCTAAACCCCACTGCTGAGCTCACAACCCCACCCAAACCCCACCTGTATTTGAGAGGGAACATGATGGCCAGCAGTGCCCGACAGGCATCACTGAGCCGCTGGTAACTCCTGGACAGGAACAGGATCTTGTGCTCGGTCAACGCAGCGCAGAACAGACACAGGACGTTCACGATACCTGAGGAGACAACGGACACGTGTGAATGGATGTGGAAAGTCCAGCATAGCACATGCTTGCTATTGTCAAGATTTACAAATTCATTAAAATACTTTAAAAAACATGGACATTTTGATAACATTTGTGATATGGTAAAGATTGATACATAATAATACATTTACAAAAGTGTGGATGACATTATAGTCTCCCAATGCCCAACATAAGTCCCCCCCCCCCCTCCCCTCCACCTGTCCTAGCCTACAGCAGTTTCACACACATCCACCCTGCCCACAGCAGTAGACATATATGGCTGTCCTGTGTTACGCAAAGAGCATGTTTGCCAGAATCTGGTTACCTAGGAACAAGTGCAAACAAATCAGTCAACAGAAGGTTTACAACCTGAACAAACACAATGTCAGAGACACCCAGAAACAACCCACACAGCCATGAACACAGGCAAGATCACTACTGCACAGCTTTTATTTAGACTCATAATAATAATAAAAAAGCATTTCGATCTAGACCTTCTAGACCTGCTTCTGCAGGCAAACGCTGGCCTGCCAGCCATGCTTGTCTGGGGGAGGATTCCAGCAGAAGGATTCCAGCTGATTCCTGTGGCCTTTTGAACACGCTCAGAGTTTTTATACAGCTCCTCCCAGCATT
The DNA here is from genome assembly GCA_020368025.1 of Brachyhypopomus occidentalis. Classification (NCBI taxonomy): domain Eukaryota; kingdom Metazoa; phylum Chordata; class Actinopteri; order Gymnotiformes; family Hypopomidae; genus Brachyhypopomus; species Brachyhypopomus occidentalis. Next base: position 3,508,087 of record JAGXOD010000135.1, read on the forward strand.
ACATTAAGAAAAAGTGCCACAGTTTAAGCAAGGAATTCTAAAAGAGTTTCGTTTACTTTGGAATCTTTTACACAAGTGCTGAAATGAGGTGCCATCTCGTCTCATCTCATCTTCTGCGTCTTCCCCTGCATTAGTCACAGTGTATTTCTGTTCGGCTCAAGGCTTTTACACCTTCTCTTGTCTGCCAATAGCGGGTCAGTCGATCTTTTTATAAACCCTGCCCACGCAACACCTCTGCGCAGAGTGGCGCATTTGAGGGGAAGCAGTGCAAATCTACATGTGCACAGCATACCAGCCACACACATTACACATTACTCCTCTTCATTTACTAGCGAGGAATCCTGAAGTTCTGTTAGGATCTATTAGGATCATTTAGGATCTATTAGGGTCTGTTAGGCTGGCCCGTCATACACAAATCCAGGTGTTCCATTAGATCAAGATGAGATATCCACGCTGTAATGGGAAGACTTGGTGACTTCTGCAATTGTATAGTAATAACAAACGCAGCACGAAACGCACCATAACCAAGTTTGGAAGAAGGTGTCTGATTGGTTGGTTGGTTGATGATGCCGATTGGCTTACCGAGCTGTTTGAAGAGCTGTGCCACGCTGCAGCCACTCACAGGGAGCGAGTCGTTGATGGGCGTCTGGATGACCTGCCTATCTCCCGCCCCCAACGTGATGGTCCTCTTCAAGATGACAGTGACGGATGGAGAGAGAGATACACAGAGGGAGAGATGTCAGGGTGGAGTGTATGTGTGAAAGAGAGGGGGGGAGGGTCTAAACGTGAGACGCATGCATAAACAGGGTTTAAAAAAAATAGGAAGTAAGGTTTAACAGGTGTGTAAACGCACAGCGACTGCAGGTTAGTGTGTGTACGCGGGTTTGCAGGGAGTGCACCAAATGAATGAAGGTTAATGAGACTGCTGGGTTAGCGGCTGTGCAGACCGGGACCACGGCCCTGTTGCACCTGCCGCCATGCGTTTTCAAGCCCGACCACCAGGGGCAGCAGAGGCTCCCCGTCGCTCTTCAGTGTGGTGACTAGCAAGGCCGCGCGAGACAAACTGATCATTGAAATTCAGACAAACACTGATTACTAAAGGCCTTCCTGAACAGACGAGCCTTTTTGTTTTAGATTTTAAATAAGGAAGTGTTAATGTATCTTACTCGGAATCCATCAGAGGGGAACATTAGTAAAGTGCAAACACTACAAACACCCAGCTGATGTGATAACGCCATTGGAGAATGTTTTTGTCACCGCATGACACTAAGACGCATGACACTAAGGTCACTATGGCGAATGAGCAATCAGCTTTGTGTAATAGCAGACCCACTGCTCAGTGTCACCACGGGTTAGTCTGAGGCAAGACTGCGCCTCGGCGCCACCATTCAGCAGCAGTAGTGCTAGCATCTGCTCACCGAGGCAGGCCAGGCATTCAGCAAAGGACAGCCAGGTTTAAAACAAAAAAACATGCCCCTTCACAGGAAGTGGTTAGGTTTGAACAGGAAGGTGTAAATGACTATGATATGCACTACATGCAGGTGCCGAGTCCTGGCCAATTAGCAGCCAGCCAGCAGACCCAGTAGAGCAGAAAGGTCACAGTGGCACAGGAGCAACGCAGAAGCCTCACAAACCACCCAATCAACACTCAGAACTGCTTATGTCACAAGACCAACCCCAACTCAAGACCCCAGCTCCAAAATGTCCAAACCAATGTACCAAAGGACACTGTAGTGGGGATTTGACAGCATGTCATTAACATTGACATAATCAGTTTTGTGCATTGAAAGTCTCGTCTGATATTTTTGACCATGTCCAGATGTCTTAGATCTTCGTGTACACACACACACACACACACACACACAAGTTCTCTCTCTCTCACACACACACACACACACACACATACGTATAACTGATGTTGTGATCAGACAGACTATTAAAGTGCTGTGACATGCATCTGAAGACACAATCAGCAAAGCAGAGTGAATCAAACACCTGTGTCCATATTCCCTTCCTCCATCCTTTGATCCAATCAGTGATAAAATGCTCATTACATTAAATGTTAGCCAGGGGGACCTGGCAGAGATTGGATCAAAAGATTGGGACATTGAGATCTGATTGGTTCTGCTGATGTGGAAGGTGCCTTTTGATTGGAAGAGAGAGAAGCCAGAGAGGGTCTAGGGAAAGGGAGAGCTAACAGAATCATGGCGGGCGTACCAAGCTCTTCTCTACGTCCTCCTGGCCTGGCTAGATTAGCAACAAGCACACATTTCCCACACACAGACCGACAGACAGACACACACACAGACGCAGACCGACAAGACAGGCACACACACGAACACAGAGAAACACCACAGGAGAACAAAAGGTTAGACACACGAGGATTTGGAACGAAAACAATAAGAGCAACAAGGATAAACGAAACGAGATACAAGCAAACCAAAAAGACAGATGAAAGAGACGTGACCGCACGGAGGAGTCGGACACGGATGGGTCCTCCGGTATTAATGAATCATGCATTTAAAATAGGATCTTCCTAAAAGGACATGGCTGAGTGAGATCGAGTGAAGACCGAGATGAACTTTCAATCAGCCAGATTCACATGGCTTATCTTGGAAAAATAAACAGGAGAAACATTCCCTGCCTGCTGGAAGAACCGGAAAAATACCCTCCAGGATGTTGGAAATCACAGAGGAGTCAAACTGGATTTGCAGACGCAGTATGACAAATAATCACTAACTTTCTCACACGCTTTTTTTCTCTCTCTCCCTCCGACACACACACACACACACACACACACACACACGCCCGCATGAACACACGTACACATACATTCGGAATGCTCTCTCTATAACTGCCCACTTTTGCTTTCGTTCTCTCTGCTCTCCGTACGGCAGCAGTGTTGACCCCTCTCGTCCAGCCGGGGGGGCTCACGGGAGGTCACACACACACACCGGCCACTAGCTGCCAACCGGCCGGCGTCAGCGGCCTCAGCTCAGCCGACCCCCCCCGAGCGGAAAACCTTCAGTGGAAGAGATGCAGAGCCTCTGGGCTCTGGGAGAAAAGGGTCAGAGCAGGAGTGTCCGGCTCGAAACGCTACTGCATATAACGGCCATTTTTACAACACAGCATTACGCGACAAAATATACCGCCATGGAGAAGCAGACCAAGAACACGCGGCGATGATACGCAACAAAAGCCTCTGGCCAAAGTACAGCAACACTACGCAGCGGCATTTCCATGACAATGCATGAATAATTAACCTCCACGAAGCCATCAATGTCATTTCAGTACAGGGGATCATGGGGCTGTTAAAAGAGCCAAAGCAAAACAGGCCTGCTGAACCAGGGCAGCGTGTGAGTGTGTGAAGAATCGAGGGAAGAAGAATGACGTCTGTCCCAAATATTTGTCTCATTTCTCTGGTAGCCTTGAGTACTACACTGGAGCTTTTACCACACATACACACACGCACACACACACACACACACACACACACACACACACACACACACACACACACACACACGTTAGCCTAGTGCCACAAGACCATGATGGCCTCCTGCAGCAGGTGGCACATCCATAAGTTCACAGCAGATCCAGGTGTGATGTGGAGCCTCCATCGAGATCCAGCGCTGACGGTTCCCAGGCAGACTGATAAATGCCGCCATTTTAACGGCACCATCATCACTAGACGCTCAGGGTGAATCCTTCACCCATCAGTGGTTTTAATGTTGTGACTGATCATTATATATGTTACTGAGACTGTCAGTCATTAGTTGCTGTGGCTTGTGGAAACACCATCCGTCATTCCTCGACGCTACGATCACCAGCAGTGACAGCCTAGCTAAGACTTAAACAATGCCCTCATGAGCCTGTGTGTGTGGGTGTGTGAGAGTGTGTGTGTGCATGTACAGGAAAAACAGCAAACAAGAGAGGAGTGTGTGTGTGCTTTGTGCAGTGAGCACAATCTCTCGTGAGCACCGACACCGTGACACAAGTGTCAATATCAATACGAGCAACTCCACTGTAAAAGGACATTTGAAACTGATCACCGATTGGCTGGTTGATTGATTAAGGCAAAAATAAACAGTGAATAAATGCAAACCAGTTGCAAACTGCAGCAAAATAAAATAAACGTAGAAGTGCTCTTTGTTAAAGCGTAATGTTTCTGATTGACAGGCAGAATTATGAGCTGATTGGTTGAAGCTGTGGAAAAAGGGAACCGTTACCTGGAAACAACCCAGAAGCCAGTCAGATAAACTACAGACTGGGGGATCATTTATCTGTAACACACAGGAGGAGGATTTAAACTTCAAACACGACGAGGGAATTATTTATGTGTAACACAATGAAGACCTAATCCGATCTTTAATAAAACACCAAACTATGATTTATACCAGGTTAGGAATTTGATACTTTTAAGTCAAACTATGATGACAGAAGAAATTAAACCCATAATAGTGTCACTAAAATGAAGATATATCCTGGGAGAGAAACTCGTGTGCAACCACAATTATGTACTAGAAGTGATTTATGCTTTATCTACTATCCATTCTAAGAGACACAGAGGGGAGACTGGAACTTTGGCATCTTTATGGCAGGGTAAACCATTACCTCTTCATCTGAGGAATTAATCCAACTATTAAACAAAACACTTGTTTTTTAAACTGTGCAAATAAGCTTGCATGCACACAACCACAGGCAGAGCTGCAAAAGCCTCCATGTGTACACACACACACACACACAGTGTTGAACTGCCACGCTACTGACGTTTTGTCTTCCGCAGTGTTGGCTCTCCTGCCCTCCCACTACACACCAAACGAGTGCATGCAGATGTGTGTGTGCGCGAGTACGTGTGTATTTGCACGCGGGTGTACGTGCATCTCACCTGAGCTCCTCCGGCGATGGGAATGACGCAGGTCAGGAGGTTCCCGATCACCGTTTCCAAGGGAACGTTAAGGCTGTCCACGTGCACGTTGTAGATGAGGCCCAGGCAGTTCTACACACAGTGGGCGGAGCTTATCAGCACGCTCAGCCCCACCTCAAAGGAATCAAGTGTGTGTGTGTGTGTGTGTGTGTGTGTGAGCGCTCACCCTGAAGACCTCTGTGTGGTCCAGGCGGGACACCACTACAAGGCTCTTGGGGGCATAGGGCTGAACTGAAGGCTGTAGGAGTTCAGGGGTTTCATCTTCATCTGCCTCACTGGGCTCCTTCTGCACCTACACACACACACACACACACACACACACACACACGAGGAGGGACATGAAGTTAACACATCTGGGCAAAGGCGAAAGTCCTGCACCAAACCCCTCCATAAGCCCATCCCACATGGCCCCTCCTCCTCCTCCAAGCTCCTCCCACCAGCCGTGGTATTCGTCCCGCTCACCTGTGGGGTTTCCACTCTCTCCCAGAAGGTGAAGCAGGCACAGTAATGGCGCTCCGAGTTGATGTCAGTGAGAACGGCCACAAAGAAGGAGGCCGGAAGCTTGATGGGAGCCAACTGCCATCCACTGGGCTGACAGAACTAGAGAGAGAGAGGGAGAGAGAGAGAGAGAGAGAGAGAGAGACAGAGAGAATGACATGGCAATACTGAGTCAAAGTGCCATTATAACTACCTTACTACAGCCCAGTAAAGGGTTATGCCTTAAACACACTATAAATATTTGCCTCACAGAAGCAGACCTGAAACAATATTGTACTGAAAATATGTAAATGTTAACACATCATTTACATGCTTAATGAGGTGTATTTAAATTATGATGTCAGTCAGCACTACCGTGGGTTAAGATCATGAAATGGTTGCGTGTATACACACCAGTTCGATGCCCTGGGGGAAGGGGTTATCCTCCCAGTCTTTCTCCGGGAATCGCTGAAGAATCCGCCCCTGACCCTCACTGCTCCCTGTGGACACGAGGAGGCAGGAAGTCAGATGCAGGAGAGCAACATGGCCAGCTTGGACAACAACTTCAGCCCCGCCCCCTCCCCATAGCCCCACCCCTCCCCCATAGCCCCGCCCCCTCCAGCCCACAAGGAGAACGATGCCACACACCATTGCAAAACAACCCCCGACTGTAAGCGCGACGGAGACCACGAGCTCCTGCAGGATGTGACGGGTTGTGACGGCTCTATGGTCCAATGGTCACATGTTTAGTAAGGTAAGACCTGGGTTGAAGACCTGGGTGGGGTTACTACCCGCTGCCTCTGGGCAACACAGAGGCATCTGCCCCTTCTGTTACAAGCATGAATCACAAGCATGCTTTGACAGAACACACAGAAACTGGGCCCTCTCCCAGAAAAACACACACACACACACACACACACACACAACCAGTACCCGAACAACACACACGCTCCATGAAGCAGGAGACAAACAAGCAAACACCCAAACACGCTCCAGGGTTCCTCCAGAAACAACCCACACCTGTTCACGTTTGATGGGTCTACCGTCTATGACTCAGCCAATGGAGACCACGGCCCTTTGGAGGACAGAAGGACGTCGTTGCCTTACTGTGAGGAGCTCAGTGATCACATGCATGCAGCCCAGCGTACAGTATACGGGCTGAAAGGCTGGCGTTGTGCGCAGGGGAACAGCAGGGTTCTGTGGCGGCCCGACCCCACCAGAGGTCACGTGACCCCGAGCGAGGGGGGGTCGCCGACGGCCACGTGTGCAGACTCGTGCTGCATGCGGTCAGCGTGCCCTGAGGCCAAACCCGAGGCTCCTCCCCCTGTAACCAACCCTGCACATGGTCACGACTCTTGGGGCAGGAGAACAGCACCGGGGCAGAACCGCTGCCCGTCTGCCCCAGGAAGAATGCGGCTCCAACGAGTTTCACGAGCCTTAATAAACACGGAGAAACACATGGCACCAACACTGGGTGGTGCGCTGGTCCCGTTCTGTGATCCTGAGGTAGGTGGAGGTAGGTGGAGGGGGGGGCAGATCTGTGGGTGATGTCTCTCCGTGCCCTGTATCCGCTGTGTGAACCTCTGCACGCATGTTTTGTTTGCGATGGCCGTGGGGCTGAGAGCAGCAGGAACACGAGCAGGCATGAGCCATCCCGCCCCCAGATCACCCCGAGCGCGTGACGCACGCCACGTTCGCCCCGATTCAGACGCGTTCCCGAAACTGCACCCCAGGTGCACGCTGGGGAAATGGAAGGGTCGTTACCACAGGAAGCACAGCGTTACCAGAGCGACGGCAAAGCCGAGAGGGTGGGAGGGGTCTACGCATCGCGTTTTGTGGCTTCTTCGCCATGGAGACCGGGCGTAAATAAAGAGGAAGAGCGAGTGTGGGGAGCTTCTGCAGGGTTGTGCTCACGCAGGGGCAGGACGGTGCCCTGATAATCACCTCTCTGCTGGCCTCCTGCCAGCGCTTCGCTTGGAAAAACAAGTTCCCGACGACTCCTGGTAGCTGGTTGCTAGGGCAGCTGGTGGCTAGGGCAGCTGGTTGCTAGGGCAGCCGGCTGAGCGGCACAGCTGGGGTGCATCTGCCACCAGGGCAGGAGCGTTTCACTTCCTGGTCGCGGCCCGTCGTCTGGGACACACGGGCGCTTCACGTCTCTCAGGGACACACGCACCTCTCCGCTCCACAGCCAGGTCTCATGGTGAGTGTGGGTGAAGTCTGAATCACAGGCGTTCGGGCGTACAAAACACGGTGAAACCCGCAGAGGTGAAAGGTGACGGAAGGTCAGCTGCTCCACCAATCAGAGGGCTCCGTCCCGCTCACCAGCGCGTCCAGCTCGGATTGTCAATGCCTAAAAGTTTGTGTGCGTTTCTGAAACTTCCAGCACGGACAGGGGCTTCCTGGACTGCGAAAGAGTTTGCATCCCACCTTCGATACATCATTGTCTGCAGAGGACCCACGTCATCTGGCCATACAGGAAATCTCTTTCCCTGTGGGGAAAATCAATCTGATAAGAAATGCACATCAGGTTTTCCCCCCCAAGTCTGTGCTTTCCTACCACACGTGCAGAGAAAGTCCCTGACTGCAAACGCGGGATGTGTGGGAATATCGCCAATCCTGTGGCATATCTCTAATCCCAAGCCAAAACGCACAACCTAGACAATGCCCAAACCAAGAAAAGCAACAATAGAGGTTAATCAGGGCGAACCGCGTGATTATCGCCCGGATTTCTCCACTGTGTGCAGTGACTCACACAGCCAGAGATAGTACCTGGTAGTCTGACAGGATTCTCCTGTGTACGGCAGGCCTGCGGGAAATCCAGTAAAGTGTGTGTGTGTGTGTGTGTGTGTGTGTGTGTTGGGGGGGCGGTGCTCCACAGCAACATGGTGTGACGGGGCAGAATTCCACGTCCGATCTCTGCACACACTCAGTGTCACTCGGCCTTCCAAAGAAGCGGACGTCAGCAGGTATGACGGGTTTTCTTGTGCCGCTGGGGCGGTTCTGGGTCCGGTTCCCAGTTCCTGTGGTGTGGCCAGAACACGCCAGGTGACCCCAAACCCGCTTTGCTTCTTTCCATCCAATCTGCCAAGACATTTTTCACCCCTTTCTCCAGCTCTGGGAGGTGTGAGACAGAAGCTCCCCACTGCATTGAGAGAAAGATCCACTACCCAACATGCACTGCATGTTCTCAGAAGGTTTGAAGCCCAAAAGCTACTGAACCTGCAACTGGCTCACACACACACTTTCACAAGCACACACACACACGAACACACACACACAAACATACACACACACACTTTCACAAGCACACACACACATGAACACACACACATGAACACACACACAAACATACAAACATACACACACACTTTCACAAGCACACACACACATGAACACACACACACACAAACATACACACACTTTCACAAGCACGTGCATGCACACACACGCAGACAAACACCCACACGAACGCAAACACACACAAATAAATAGCCTTAAATATGAGTGCAACAGGGACGGATAGACAAGTGCTCGCACAGTACAGAGAGAAATCTGCAATTCTAGAACATTCCATCAGAGAGCTCATCTGCATACTGCACATCCTTCCCGCCGTAGCCTGAAGTTCTGCACCAATCATCAACACAATCTGGGAACATTCGTAGGAACATGGGGGTCCATGGGGTTCATGGGGTTCATCATTCAAACTGAACTGACGAAGAACAAAAATATTGGTTACAAAATGAAAGTAAACGGTTACCAAAGGTTTTGTATTTTCACAAATTCATGCAAGTCAGATATCTTCCTCCACACTGTAAAGGACTGTGGTTATATGCCCCCTTTTTAGGTATTTGGAGGGGAAAGGGCAAATAAATAAACGAAGCAAAACTGGAACAAGTTTATTTTTCTGATGAACATATTTCTGCAGTGCTGAACACACAGCCCTCCACAGGCGAGTGGAAGGGGACGCGCAGGTCCAGCTAGGGCTCAGGAGGCCACACCACATCCCTGTGGGCCCCTACGGCAGGGGAGAGCAGACGAGCCCAGAGTGCCAGCTCATCTGGTCAGGCTTGGAGCAGCAGGCATGGGCATCGCTGGCAGGGTTGGAGATCGGCATGCGGGACTGCCCTGGCCTCATGGCCGCCGTGCTCAGTCCTGCTGCGCACACCTGTCCCGTAGCCCACCAGCCGAGCGTTTGAACACCCAGCGCACAGCGGGACTGACGCGGCACGGGGGAAAACGGCTTTTACGGAGGCGTGTGCGGCGGACGGCGCGACGCTCTGGTCGGTCTGTTCCGTCTCCTGCAGGAATTGAGAGTTCCCTCAGCGTTCAGAAAGACGCAAAGCAGCGAGCAATAAAAGCTCGAGCTGAAAAATCACGACGTGTCGTGTGCTGAATCTCAGAGGTGTTCAAAATGGCTGCGGGACGTCAGAAACCTCTACTGCAGTCTACGAGACGCTCCGCGAGCAGAAACTAAGGAACACAAGCGAGGGTTCAAAGCGAGACTGATCTGGTCTGAGCCAGGGACTCGATCCCACATGAGCTAGAGAGATGTGAGAACTTCCCCACAGAAAGAGATGTGAGAACAGGGTCATGGGACAGCTGCACCAACCCAACCTGTTCTGGAGCAGGTGAAGTGAAACTGTATGCAGGCGCTGTGCGTCCGGCCGCCACGGCGGAGCGCAGTCACAAGGTCCCTGGGGGTGACTAAGCAACGGGGAAGCAGACGCAAAGATGGTTTGGGCTGGCTGGGATCGAGGGGAGCGGCTGGATCACACAGGCTGAGAGGAGGTGGATCACTGAGACTGATCCGCTCAAAACACTTCCTAGGTGCCTACTGGGTTGGCCAACCATTAGCTGGTAATTTTATGCGTGAACACAGAGCCAGCCACATGCTATGACTTAACACCCTCACAGGGAATGGGATTCTGCCCCTCCCATCAGACGTCCTGATTGGCTATGCCTGATTGGCTATGCAAATGGTCGTGATACTTGCAATGATCAGACAGTGCATATGATGGCAGAGTGTAAAAGGCATGCATGCACTGGGGGGGATGGTGTGCTAGCTATGGATCCTGGGATATGTAACCGGGTACGGAGGGCTAATGCCTGCATGTTCTCAGCCTGGGGCTCTGAGGACACCACACACAGCTGCATCAGTGCTTTCACATCTCAGCCTACAGTACGAGCACATAGCTGCATTCCACATAGCACATGCTGGAGTTATTAGTAGCATCGATGCTAACAACCATGTGTGTTGGGGTATAGTGTTCCTCTCTATACATGTCCACCTAAGCCACAGGTACAACAGTGAAATACCAAATAACAGAAAACAGATTTAGTGCGGTGTATTCCAGGAGTATATCGGGAAGCATCAAACACGGGTCCTTTTGTCTAATAATAGCCGTGACTGTCCTTTTAAGAGCTTGGAGCAGGTTTGGAACAGAGTCAAAACACAGAAGGGATGATAAGAAAATTGGTCTTGGCTTGATATCCAAACCGAAATCCGCAGGCTGTCAGTAACGGCAAACGCTGAGAGACACTGGATCGCATCTCCACCAAGGCAGCAGGGCGCCGTGGGGGGCGTCAGGGTGTCACGACACTCCGCATTAGCAACTGTGTTGGGCCGCTCGAAGGAGCGAATGTTCAGAGACGATTCCCAGCTGAAGGCTGCAATTTCAAACGCTGCTGTTGCGCACTGGAATCTGAACACAATTCACAAAACGCTGCTAAGCGGCTCCAGGCCTGGACGCTGAAAATTAGACAGGAAACATACTGTCCAGCTACAGATCAACCGAAACGGTCAAACGAATTCCACAGGGACACACACACATGGCGTATTTATGAGAATACGAACACAGAGTGTGTGTTTCAGAGAAAATGTGGCAGTCACACACACACACACACACTGAAAAAGAGAGACGGAGAGGGAGGAGGAGGAGGGGAGAGAGGAAGACGAGAAAACCAAGAAACAGACAGAACACGAGAGTGAGAGAATGTGTGAGAGGGGCAGGGAGGGAGAAGCATGATGTAAGACTGCACGCCAGTGAGTCAGAGCCCCACTGCGCCCTGTGACTGGAAGCAGAGCAGAGTGTGCAGGAGAAGGCCAGGCTGGGCCTAGAGAACGTCAAGCCCCCCCCCCACCTTTACCCGCCCCCACCCACTCCCCCGACCCCAGCCCCACCTCTCTGGGTGGAGAACAGTGCATATGCCATAGAAACCCACGAAGAAAAAAAAAAAAAAAGCTGTTGCTCAGGGCGACCACGAGTGACGTTTTCTTTATGCAAAAAAAAAGAAAAAAAAGAAAAAGCCCTCGCTCTTGAACCAGCTCACATCCTTCCTGCACACACACACGCACACACACACACGCACACACACTTTAAGGCCACATAACACCCCCCTGGAGGAGACAGAAGAGCATGACGACCACGCTGCTCTGCTGACTGACTGACACACACACACACACACACACTCCAACCCAGGACTCTTCTCTCAGCCACGCTTCCTCACCGTTACACCACGCCACATAGGTCCCTGTGGTTTAGCAATTTAAGACAACAATTTGTTTGTGTGTTGTTGTTTTTAGGACTAGTCTAGGACCCGTCATGTCTGAACAGGCTACTATAAACAACACGACTTCTCCAGAACACTTCCTAACGAACAGCTGGGCTAAGCTGCCAAAAAAAAAAACTGCTTCCCACTTCAAATTTATACCACAATTATGTGACCACAACTTTACACTTACACACACACACACACAAATAATACGCTAGACACACGCCTACACGCACAACCAAAGAGTCAACAAAAATGGAAAATGTAACCTTTAATTGTGTGAACAGCCATGACATTTATGACCTACTTTCAAAGAATATAAAGTGAATCATAACAGGTTGTTGCATAATCAAAAATGGAATGTGTGAATTCGGAGTTCTGCACAACTCCACTTCTGGTCCCTTCTGACAACTTCCTGCTAGCGGCTCACGTCGACCCCCGTCCAGAGACCAGGGGGCGGGGACAGAGGAGAGACACCGAGCCCAGAGGCCAGAGACGGGGCAGACGGGGTAAGACAGCCGGGGTAAGACACCCGGGGTAAGACACCCGGGGTAAGACACCCGGGGTAAGACAGCCGAGCGTGTCCTGCAGCCAGACGGGACGGCCATCGCATGCGTCTCACAGCACAGCTAGTCACCACTCCATGCGTCTCACAGCACAGCTAGTCACCACTCCATGCGTCTCACAGCACAGCTAGTCACCACTCCATGCGTCTCACAGCACAGGTAGTCACCACTCCATGCGTCTCACAGCACAGGTAGTCACCACTCCATGCGTCTCACAGCACAGGTAGTCACCACTCCATGCGTCTCACAGCACAGGTAGTCACCACTCCATGCGTCTCACAGCACAGCTAGTCACCACTCCATGCGTCTCACAGCACAGCTAGTCACCACTCCATGCGTCTCACAGCACAGCTAGTCACCACTCCATGCGTCTCACAGCACAGCTAGTCACCACTCCATGCGTCTCACAGCACAGGTAGTCACCACTCCATGCGTCTCACAGCACAGGTAGTCACCACTCCATGCGTCTCACAGCACAGCTAGTCACCACTCCATGCGTCTCACAGCACAGCTCCATGCGTCTCACAGCACAGGTAGTCACCACTCCATGCGTCTCACAGCACAGCTAGTCACCACTCCATGCGTCTCACAGCACAGCTAGTCACCACTCCATGCGTCTCACAGCACAGCTAGTCACCACTCCATGCGTCTCACAGCACAGCTAGTCACCACTCCATGCGTCTCGTGTTTGCGGCTGTTTGCGTCTCGTGTCATTTTCCTCCAGAGACCCAGTAAATATGATACATGCCAGTCAGACCATCTAATCCAACTCTCTACAATCTACAGCGTTGACATGGATTATACAGCCCCAGAACAGACAGCCCCGGATAAGACAGGTCCAGGTGGGCTCCAGTGTTGGCTTGTTGTCTCAGTGCTGCTCTATACGTGCGTCACGGCTAACAGGTAGGCTAACACAAAAATGCCTTGCAAAAGAGAGATTATGCATTACATTTTAATAATCTAGTGCTGGTGTGTCATGCATTCATAAACTGCACCAAGACCCAAAAGGCTAAAAGCTAAATTACAATAGTCGGATAGTTTGGATGGAGAACAATAACTAAGGTCTGAGAACTCCAGCATCCAGAGTTCAGCATCCAGCATCAGCGTCCCCGGGTCTGCATCAGCGTCCCCGGGTCTGCATCAGCGTGCCCGGGTCTGCATCAGCGTCCCCGGGTCTGCATCAGCGTGCCCGGGTCTGCATCAGCGTCCCCGGGTCTGCATCAGCGTGCCCGGGTCTGCATCAGCGTCCCCGGGTCTGCATCAGCGTCCCCGGGTCTGCATCAGCGTGCCCGGGTCTGCATCAGCGTCCCCGGGTCTGCATCAGCGTGCCCGGGTCTGCATCAGCGTCCCCGGGTCTGCATCAGCGTGCCTGGGTCTGCATCAGCGTCCCCGGGTCTGCATCAGCGTCCCCGGGTCTGCATCAGCGTCCCCGGGTCTGCATCAGCGTGCCTGGGTCTGCATCAGCGTGCCCGGGTCTGCATCAGCGTGCCTGGGTCTGCATCAGCGTGCCTGGGTCTGCATCAGCGTGCCTGGGTCTGCATCAGCGTGCCTGGGTCTGCATCAGCGTCCCCGGGTCTGCGGGGGCCTGAGCCCCTGGAGGGGAACCCCGTTTGTCCATCCACAGCAGGGCCACGTCTCAGCAACTACACATTATCCAACCACCAACTTCCCCCAGATCCTTCTTTCTCCATCAGCAGCCACAGCAGGTCACACCTAAAACTGCGCCGGCCACACAGACCGAAGTGACTCCGCCCAGCCAGTTACAACAATTTCTGAAAGCCCAACGCTTAATGGCTTCTTGGCAACAAATGCAGTTGATTCAATTCAACCCTGAACCGGGCAGATGTCCGCAGTTAAGACCGAAACCAAGACGGGGTGGGTAGTGACTGCAATTCCTCTACAATGACACCTCAGCCTGAACGATGGTGTGTGAAATATACTCTGAAGGCTTGGTAATAAATAACAAAACTTAAACAAGAAGTTTTCCATGAACTCCTTGTGAAGAGTGGTCTGCTTCAGTGTCAGCCCTGAGGGCGATTGGGGGGGGGCACATTCTCCGAATTCCAGGGAAGACCATGAAGGCTTCAGAGCAGAGCACAGCTCACCAAGGTTAACCTGCCCCACCTCAGTCTGCCCTCAGCCTGCCAACTGACCCCCCCCCCAAACATACCAGCCAGTGCTGCACACAGGTTATAGAAAGTGCTGGACGATGACATGCTTAAATGAGCCCAGGTAGGCTCCCGCGAGCATGCGGACATCTGGGGAAGAGAATGTGTGTCCAGTCAAAGTCATATTCTGTGATCTGGCCTTAAATAAGAGTACACAAGCATGCGCGTCAAGGGTTGTGAACAGCGTACTGTGCAGGGCATGGACACTGTGTGTGTGTGTGTACCGAGCGCCGTCAGCTCTCAGATGGAGTGCAGGCTGCAGTGTTCTCACATGAATGGGCCGCATTCATCCAGCAGACAGCCGGTGGCCTCAGAAAGCCGCGTCCTGCCGGTACGGGCCAGGATGGTTTTGGCGGGGGGGGTGGTTCGGAGTGGTGCGGGTCCAGGCCCGTGTTGGGGGGGGGGGGGGGGGGAGTGGTGCGGGGCTCCGGATCCAGCAGGCAGCCGGCCTTAGACGCCCTCTCCGCAGCCCCGTGGGACAGCCAAAGAGCAGGGCGCCATGGCAACACAGCCGTGATCATGCCAACAACCCCCCTCCTTTAGACACTGTTCATCTTTCTGAAAGAAAGGCTGAATTCGGAGAGGCTGCATGAAAGGAAGTCTGGCTTCTGGTGCGGGGGGCGTCGGGGGGCGTCCGCAACCTCGGGGCTTTTGGCGGTACGAACACCCGTGTCTGAAGTGTCGTGTCTCGTTGATATTTTAGGGCACGTTACTTGGGGTCTCATATTTCTTACAGCAAGGCATTCAGACCAAGTATAGGACCATGAATGCAACTTGTAGCCTGACACAAAACCAAAAGCACATTGCGTTTCATTATGAAACTCCCAACGCCACGAGGTTTCTGACCAGGGGCGGCGCCGATGTGAGAGAAATCGGAGTGCCGCCCGGAGAGGACGCCCGGGAGGACGATCACTCCAACCTCTTGGAGATGGAGCTACTCCACGAGAGAACAGAGACTCAGGGTGGGGCGAGTGCGCAGCTGAACAACAAAAGGCCCCTCGAGTGGCCATCTGAGCCCCCCACTCACTGGGGCTGTCCAACCACCATGCGCCTGGGGTTATTTCCCCGCTCTGTGGGGGGGGGGGGTCTGGATCTCCAGACGTGGGAGATGTGGGGTCTGGATCTCCATCCCTCCCCAAGCACACTTGGCGTTTCCTGTTTGGCCATTCATCTGAAGGCCTCGGCCGGAGGGCTCTGCTCACTGCCTGCTCCTCAGAGGCGCGGAGACTCCCTGTCCAAAACAGCATTCCGCAGTTGCACAAGGAGCAGGCCGCCGCCTCCCCCCTGAGCCAGCGTCCCCGCCACCCTTACTCTGCCATTTTGGCTCTGGGGGGAGCACCGCCATGGTGGTTCTGGGGTGGGAGATTAGTAACCCCACGCTGCGTCGTGTGCGCCATATGGCGGCCTGACCGCGATACTCAGGACGACATTATCTGGATCAGCCGTGTGGCAGGAACCGTTTACATCGTCCCTGGTCAACGGCCCCTGGGAAGACACCAGCGAGGAATGCAGAACATCGTCAGATCGACAGCACCTGCAGCTGGCGCCAAAACTCCCTTCTGACCACCAGGACCACATTTCCACGCAGAAAAAAACTAATGTGTTTTGCCTGTGAGAAGACCAGTGAAAAGATCTGGACAGATCTCTGCACCTACTACCACACTCATCCAGTGAAGACCATCTCTTAGATCAATACTGCTGGCACTACAGGACATCAGAGCACCCAGCCTCCTGGTTGAGGAGTCAGGTCCGAAACAGAGCGACTCGGATATACGGATATTCGCCACGCATGACTCAGACAAGCAGCAGTAGGAAGGGCAGGATTGGTGTGAGGAGCTCTACACTGGTGCACAGGCCTGTTACGCAGGTGGCAACAGAGGACACTTGCATCAACTACTGCGCCTCGTATCAATTGGTGGTTTAAAAAAATAAATAAGAATCTAATTCAGAAAAGCAGGCCATTTGTTCCTTATTGGTTTAATTTACATTGTGAGAACTCCACTGCACCACAAGTTCCATTCTTGGAATATTCACTCCCCTAAATAAACGAGAAGTGAAATAGGCATTGTTTCTCTCCCGACAGCGTGCCTGTTAAGGTACCGACTAAACGTCCGCTAATCAGATGATGATGCGTCTGTGGAAACAACGTAGTACAGAACCAGGAAGGGAAGATGTAGAACGTCATGCCCTTACAGTGGCTGAATACGACCACACAATCACACCCATAATGAACTAAAACAAATGCACGCGTACATAAATATACATACATATATACCATCTGCAGATATATGCATTGACAGAACTTGTGTTACTGCCGACCGTTGGGGACATGCCATGTTAACGTGTTTTGTGCGCTTCATAAATATAATATGAACGCAAGATCTTAATGAGAAATAATGGTTAAAGCTGGCAACGTCTTTCCATCGGCATGCCTTCATCGAATGAGGGTTTGATAATAGTGCATACAGGGCATTATCCTATATGCCCGAATCTCCGAAATGGGATAGTACGTCATGTAACGGTCCTGCATCAAGATTTGACGGGAGATGGGCCTAGCTGTCTCCGGTTTAAGTCCACAAGGGGTTACTGAAGTGATTACGCTGCAGCAAAAAAAAAAAAAAAAAACACTTTGGCTAACGATATGTATGGGAACACAAGCCAGAAATATTTAGTTAGCCAACTTTTTGCTGGACTGTATCCCCCGGTTCATCCAACAGCGGTAATTCGCAGAGTCTAGTGGCGACACTTTGGGACACTTGAGTGAAATCCCAGTCTGGGCGCAGCACGAGCGGTCGGGGCCGTGCAACAGCTTTCGTACACGTTCAGGGCGTCAGCCGAAATGATCAGTCCTTATTAGATTAGCTAGCGAGTGAAAGCGCAACAGCATATATAGCTATCCGCCGTCGTAAACTTTCCCCACCAGCTTCGTTTCTGAGCTCTTTCCGCCATGCCATGAGCGTGTCATTACGTGTAACTTTCCGCAGGTCGAGTCCTACGCGCTTTGCGCAGCTTTGAGAGGCCTCGGACATCCGCGGTTGGTAGTCGCATGCGCAGCCCGCACAGAAAATCAGCTGTGCAGGACGTGAGACAGCTTTGTCCCGACACGGGCCGTCCCCGCCTCCCGTCTCCCGTCTCCCTCCGCCTCCTGTTTACCACGGCGGGACCGAGGCGAGCGCTACACGAGCTAGCACATAGCACGGGAAGGGGGAAAAAAAACCCAGTCGCGTCTCACCTCTCTTGTCGAGATCGTAGCCGACCACCACGAAATAATCTGCGAGCCTGGCCATCCTCGCTACGGGCCTTTATAGTCGTCGACTTTCCGCACGCCGTCGATATTCCGTTCACATTCTGAAGGCAGGAGAAATCGCAGGGGCGACAGTAGCATCCTTACAGCCGAGCCCCGCCGCCATACTGTCGGTGTTGCCGTGCCCTGACGGCACAGCGCTGCGCGCATGCGCAGTAAGCGCGGCACAGAAGGACGCATGACGCGAACGGTCATTCATTAACGTTTTACACTGAAACAAAAAGAGAGAGAGAGAGAGGACGTTATGTGTTGCTCAACGCAATCAAAATGTGTCATTTTGGGCTTGTTGGAACTAGTGTGCGACCTTATTTAGCCGTCTCTGTGAAGCGGGCTTGGGTGACATATAAGAAGGGAACTGGAGCTACTGCAAGAGCAGCTACAACGGAATAATTCACAATAGGCCTCCATCCCGAATCTGCCAGCGCTGAAAGCACTTTATTTTCACCCCCTATCGTTTAATAATGCGATGGACTGCGGGGTTGGATTTCCGAACAAATCAACACATAATGCTTAATGAACGAACATTACTGTCACGAACCCGTTTAGTTGACGCCTTCATGACACTTTCGGTATGCAAAGTGTACCAGCTTGACAGTTCATCCAGCTACCTAAAGATCTGAGCAGTTGATCTGACTGTTACATAACACCACTACGCCCAAAGCGGTGTGTCATCGCTGTCTCAACACAACCACACTCGGTCTGGCGCAGTAGACACAGGAACTTGTGCCACGCTTATGGGTTTCTAGAAAGATAAGCACAGCAAGTATCGCGATAGCTTTACATAAACTTAACGGTCATGCTCTCACACCAGAGAGAAAAGCTAAAAGTGTGTGTGTGTGTCCCGGATATCCCTCGAATCGGAGGCCAGTGTCCTTGTCCGTCAGCACAGACATGCCTCTGAATGAATTCCAGCACTTCCTGTGTAGTGTCTTTTGACCTATAGTGCTTGACTCACCAGATTTCAAAACATTCCCAAGCACTGATTTATGCGATCAGTCAAGTTTGTTGTGCTCAGCTGTGCCGATTGTCAATAACAACGCAAGAGCACCGATGAACAGGAGTTCAGGAGTTGTTTGATAATAATCTACATTAACCCGACACACCAACAACTGGACTGTGTTATCATGCTGTGGCTGATGTACACAGGTTGTTGCGGACGTTTTCAAGAAAGTTGGAGAGATAAAGACAGATGCACTTTCACAAGGGAGGAGTGTGTGTGTGTGTGTGTGTAAGGTAGGCTATGCAATCCATGCTCAAAAACACACGGTGAGCAGATTTCTGTCGATGCCTTGAGAAACGGTGAAGTCTTGCATGCGTCTGTCTGCCGTCATATCAGGTAGGATGTTGCAGGATCTTCTGCAGATAGAAGACAGGAGTCCTGTATGTGTAGCTCCACTCCCTGCCTGTGAAATCAGCACGGGGCCATTGGGGTAGACACTGCAATACAAGTTAGGCGAGCAGAAATACGGTATTTCTCATTAGAATAGTAAACGCGGGACTGTGGAAGTGTTACTAAACTGCCCAGGGTTTGGCACTTCCTGTTTTACTTTTTTTTTTTTCCTTCTGCTTGTTCATGGCTGCCACTCTATCACCTACAGGGAGGTGAGAAACCTTGAGATGTTAAACTCTTGATACAATCTGATGAGCAGATGAGCTTTGAGCTGATCCAGAGCCGCTACGCGTGCATGTTCATCCAGGTAAGAGGGCCCAAGCGTGTGAGGGTGTACGTGCATGTATGTCAGCACACGTCTCTGCGTCTGACACGCGACACGCAGCCTTACGGGAGCACAAAGAGCAGCATTGTCTGGCCGGATGCAAAAGTCACATGACATCCTGTCGACAGACCTATAGACAGGAAGAAGACTTGCTTGCTGAAACCTTTGCTCATCTTGAATCATGATACCTTATACTACACCTGTCTGAAATGTCACTGCAGGTGCATCAAAACTCTTCAAATGAGACACGAGACAGCTGATCCAAACCCTCTCTACTATTTACAGACTGATTTTTGTGGAGCATTTCAGCTCGATCAGATAAATCAGGACTCTGTCCTCTGTGCCTTCAGATGTCTCACTGCATTGTGGATGACATGTTCACGCCACCCTTACAAACTCTACTGCTACTACGGATGCCACGTGTGCTGTAAATACAGGCTGCCTGAACATTGCTACTTTTTGTATATACTGCAAATATGACGTATGAGGGCTTGCAGTCACATGACACAGTGGTTCAGACTGGAATACCTGGAGGAGCTAAATCAGATCCATGCTGTAGCCATATCCTGAAATACTCGGACAAGTTGACAGTTAAGGCCACATGTCAGGAAAGAAGTCATGCATTGCTTAGAACACCCAGACCACGCCCCCCCCCCCCCCCCCCCCCCGGCTGTACAGGACCAGCATCCTCATCCTCATTCATCTTTTATGTCTGCGGTTCATTTGATCCGCCTCTCCACAGTCCTCTATGTCTCTGATTCTATTCATTCCTTGTTGTCGTTGGTAACAAAGGCATTGTCCCTAAACAGGTCACGCCCAGAAACATTTGGCCAACCAGATTGCTTTTTTTCGCACACGTGGTGGAGGCCTACGGCAACACCTGCAGTAGAACTTGAGCGTGAGCCGCCTCTCCTTGCGTGAAGATGAACCCGGTTGTCAGCCATTGCAAAAGGTGAAAGGGTCACGTTAACAAACTCGGTGGGCGACTCTCTAAATATCTGAAGGAGAAGCACTCTGGGAAATCGGAGGGAAACATTTTTCTAACTGGTGTTTCAAAGGGGCTTTGCGGCTGCGTGTCACCTGTAACACAGACGTCAAAGGCGTTACGAGGAAGGAACACACCGCCTCCCCTCATTGCCTCCTGTCAGAGTTGGAGTTTGTTTTTTGTATTACAAATAAATTCAATGTAAATGTAAACTTTGTATTACAAAAAGATTAAATGCTCTGCTTGCTCTATTTTATTTGTCTTAATCGAGGTTTAATCCCATGAGGGGCCAAATGGCCTACTCCCACTCTATAACGGTACATCGCCTTGTCTTAAAGTGCAATGATAAATGTTGAACTGCCTGGCTACTTTGAGCTTCACTAGATGGCAGCATACAAGGGTCAACTGCTCCTCTGCTGCGGCAGTACCACATCCTGCCACTAGGGCGCCACTAGGGTGGCTTCTGGAGGAAACGTAGTACAGTTTAAAAAGCATAAATGAAACTGAAACTCAGTCTCCTTTCCCAGAACGTTCCTGTTAGGTGTTAGGTTAACCTATGAAATGAAAATACAGCATGTTTGATACTCATAACAAAACACAAAAACAGTTCTAAATAAATTTGAACAGACATCCCAGCAACTGACACATTGCAGTGTAAATATTTGTAAATATCACATTTGTAAATATCTTGATATATTAGCATTGCTGATAAATCAGTCTTGCAGTCAATAAAAGGAAATTATTTAGTTTCCTCTCACACCTTTCCCTTTTAGCCTATATTTGTGCATGGCTGATTGGAGACAGATGAATGATACTTGCTCATTTGCTACATTAATAGACTCATTGCTGCTCGGTGGCGGATCTGAGAGGATAACGTGCACTAGATTCCCTGCCCATGGAATAGAGCTCCTTGTGAAGAAATTCAAAAATATTTAAAGCAAAGCCTGGGCAAGAGATCAAAGTGGTGATTGTTTTCTTTCTGGGGCAGTCTGGCACCCAGCCACAATTTTTGATATCACATGATTCTTTGTGGTTACGTAAAAGAGCTGATCTCACTGACCTGACTAGGACTCCCAGACTGCCAAGAGGCACTGAATCCATCTGCCACCACCGTACACACATCCCAGTTTAAATGTGACAGCGATCCTGGGATCTTCTCATCTTAGTCCATGCAGATGCTGTAGAACGAAGCACTCTGTGTATACTACACACGTCACAATCTTACATTTTACTTTCAACTTCTAATGCTAAAGCAACTCCTAATTCTGAAGCTGTGAAGCTCTGTGGTATTACATGTCCCACCACAAGTCACTGAATGTGGCAAATACCTCAAACAATGCACATTACCACAGAGACCCTCAAGCCATGTTAACCACAGACAAACTTCAGATGGTGCATGTGGTAGGAACGACACCCAGAGAGATGCAGATGAATTTAGCTCCAATGAAAAAACGAGGACCATATCAAAGGCAGTTTTGTGCACACCATCCCTAAACAGAGCAGTCTCTTCTGAGGCTGGTAGAGAGATTACATCTGAATAATCCAGTGGTTCGCCCTGGACATTAAGGAATCATAAACATTCATTTGGTTTATTTAGGATGGAAGACATGGCTGGACTAAGGCCTCATGATCATCTTAAATGTTGATTATGATGTTTTCCATATAAGGACTCACCACCATCTTCTCTGTGTAACAGTTTAAACACTGAGGTTTCATGTTTGCTTATTTGTTTGGTTTCCAATTGATTCATATCAACCATTTACACCATTGATTCATATCTAGAATGTATATCTATTGATTCATATCAGTTCTTGAAAGCATAAGTCATCTATTTCCTCTACACTGAGATAAAGAAGGATATAGTGGCTGGAACCTCAGTGCACCTGAGAATCTGTAGGTGGTGATCTGTAGGAATCTGTAGGTGGTGATCAGTCATGAGGAAATAACAGGCGCTGTGGTCCCCCTTCGCCAAACGATCATATATGCACTGGGTTTTCACTGTGCCCATGACATAACCTGAAAGCACAGATTTCCTCGCAACCTTCCCACATAATTGATAAGGAGGCTTTTCAAAAAACAACCTATAATAATTCATTTATTGGCCACTAATTTACATACCAGTTGATAAACTGACTGTGGATTATCAAACAGTGGATTATAAAAAGACGTACACTGTCTTGTTCATTCTTAGAGAATTTTTAAGGAACTTTAATGTAATTGTGATCATTTCCAGATATTTTGCTGTAGCTTCTGTTAGTGATTTTGGAGTAGCCTGCCTAATGTGGCAACACAGCCTGTGAAGTTTACAGTTAGTCATTACATCTGGGAAATAAGTGCTTCTAGCCAGAAAAGAGATTAAAGTGTAAAATATGAGAAATTATATTTCAAGGAAACAAGTGGATTAAGTACAAACATACAATCACAGACGTGTAAAATATTTATGGACTAATTAAGTCCGTAATTAAACATAGAGACAACGGGACGGACTAAGTTTACGATAAAGGAAAAATATAAATAAATGGATAACTTGTTCGCCGGACTGACAAGAGATTAAGTCTTGTAAGGTAACACAAGAGGGTGCCCTGAAGGACGCGGTATAACCGGTCCCAAAACCCCAACCCCAACACGTTACACCCATCACCTTGATTCTACGTAAACTTTTATCAACAATGTATCTGACGCAGCGCTGCGCGTTATAGGACCGCCCATCGATATTTAAACGCATAAATGTCAGCGTGCCTCCGACTTCACAACTAGGTCTTGACTAACGCGTGGCAAAATCTCATCACATAGCCTATATTATTCTTTTTTTGCAGTGCAGTCTCACCTGATATAAAGGTTAGTTTCAAAATATATTACAAACTTTGATATTGTTATTTTACATATATAATGCACAAGCTTAAATACAAGTGAATGTTTTGTGACTACGTGTTGGCAAATGTCAATAAGTTAACTAGCTATTTCTTTAATAATTGTTTATTCTTGGGGTTTTGTGTGTGTGTAAGCTACGTCAGCTTATCTCGTTAGAAGATAAAGAGCGTCCTCTAGCCAAAGTTTTGATACACGTCACATTGATTGCAAAAAAGTTGCCTAAAATGTATGGATGTCAATTCTTTATCTGCACTCTCCGTTTTGCTCAGGAAAGGGCCGGCGTACCAGCAACGCAGTTGGAGCCGCGTTTTTATATCGCATCAGCTTGGAGCTTCCTCCGCCTTGAACTCAGCACTGTCCAGGTGGTTTTCAAGCCCCCTACTGCCCAGGGGGTGTGAAAGAACTTCTCCCACGATGCGATCGCTTCTCCCGGCTACCCTGTATTGCATCAGCCTTCTCTCTCTACAACTTCAGGCACTTCCAACGGGAAGACGACTGGAGAAGAGCGGGTAAGAACTTGGCAAAGCTACCCCTGATCCACAAAATATGTTTATAAATCAATGTATTTAAATGATTACATATGCACAGACATTATCTGTTATCTGAATGGAACAAATTAAAGAGAGATGAGATGACTGCGCACGGGATTTAAGGATTGGCTAGATTTAGCCTACTCATGAAAAGTTGCATTAAAGTAAAGATACCGCAGTACAAACAGAGAGACGGCTCTGAATTATTTCTAACTGTTTGCTGGATTGGGTTTGTGTTTATACGAGCGAAATATGTCTACACTGTAGACTTTGCTCACCTCTTTAAAAGTTAGGGAATATTTGACCATTTTCAGTGCGGCTCTCCTGGTTGTCCACGGTTAGGAATAGTGCGGCTATTCTCTTCCAGCCTGGCTCATATGATAGTGTAGATAGTGGTTGGAATTAACAAGGTCAGCGAGAGTGGCTGACGTGCCGTAAGGAACGCGCGCTCCTCTCGGTCCAAACTTCCACATCTAATATACGCTGTTATCATTTTACTGAGTAAAGGGACACCGCTATGTTAGTGCTTTCTGTCTTAATCGTGGCATTAAAAGGCGCTATTGTTAAATTGGTTGACTTTTATTCGCTTAGGAAAAATGTAAAATGTAAATGTAAATGTAAAATGTAAAAAGAATTTGGTGCGGTAGGCTATTCTTTACAGTTTGTAAAAAGCGATGCGTGGACTCTATAAAATAAATACAAACTAACAGAACGTCACATTGGTAGAATACAAAGTATAGAAACGCACTTTAATCTCGGTCTTTTTCTGTGTATTCTGTATACAGTTACTAACTATATTTTGTAATGCCGTAATGGAATATGTTAATGGGCTATTTTGAGAGCGGCGATTGATACAATCGCGGTTAATTTATTGGGTGGAGCATTTGTAACAAATAGAGCAGTTAATTGACTATGACTTTTTAAAAACAGCTTTTATTAAGTGGGCAACCCCGTTTTTCCTCACTGTTTTGACAAACCAGTGGCAGGGTTGAGCTATGTAAATGAATGTACTTGAACTTTTATACGCTACGCCTCGTGGATTAGGGCAGTGTTTCCCAGAAGCATGGTGAAACAAAGAAAATCTTTAAACGGTAGGGTATTATACTGAACACACTCTCTCTTATTTAAGACGATCTTAACAGTAAGATTTTTATTTTGAGAAACGGGACACAATTCAATAATAATGGTGCTTAACAAAAGCTAAAAGTCAAGAATCTTGAAGTTTTACACTTACTGTTCGGTAAACGGTGCTAGTTACAGAGGCAGCATTTAAGACTGTGGGAATGAGTCTAAAGCCGGTTGAATCGCATGAACTGACAAGAAGGATGCGATGTCTGTGCGCCATCTTCTGGC
This sequence comes from Brachyhypopomus occidentalis, assembly GCA_020368025.1. Taxonomy (NCBI): domain Eukaryota; kingdom Metazoa; phylum Chordata; class Actinopteri; order Gymnotiformes; family Hypopomidae; genus Brachyhypopomus; species Brachyhypopomus occidentalis. Next base: position 3,533,535 of record JAGXOD010000135.1, read on the forward strand.
TGAGAGATATTCTGGTCATGTGCTTGGATTCACTGACTCAGCTGGTTTTAAAGGCAGGTTAAAACCAACCAGACCAAATGACACAGACCTCGAATATTTGTGGGTTGGCATAGACCCCTGACAAATAGACTCTCTTTCTTCTTCATTTTGAACGGTCATGATTTATATGCAATAAGAAAAATAACAAAAAAAATTGATTCAGTTCCATTTATGAGTCATGACTTTCACATCTGAGAAACAGAAGCACTAGAAGAAAAAAAAACAAATGAAAGTGTGAGAAAAGAAAGTGAAGCATGTCTGATATTGGTTCACTTCAGTAGGCTATTGTATAGGGTATCGTTTGTCAGGCAAATGATCATTTGTCACACAAATAAAACGATGATCCTACCAAATCACATCCTAAAATGTTCACGTGGCAATCCAAATGGCATTTGAGCGGTGAGCAGTGAAGAGGAGGTCTTAGCTTCTCTGTTAATGTCAGACTCTCTGTTAAAGGTCCACACGGATGGGTTATTTCTGACTTGTGTGGGCACCCTAACAGCATGGTAACACCTGCCACTGCAGTGTACAGCTCAGTAGAGTAGCCAGATGTTCTGTAAATGGGAGACCGGATGCCCTGTTTACACAGAGAAAGTGAGGTGGGGGACATCTTTCTCAGAATTCTCCTCAGACTGGTAGAGAGACCATGGTAGAGAGACAGCTCAAACTGTGTTTCATGGTAGAGAGACAGCTCAGACTGTGTTCCATGGTAGAGAGACAAGCTCAGACTGTGTTCCATGGTAGAGAGACTAGCTCAGACTGTGTTCCATGGTAGAGAGACTAGCTCAGACTGTGTTCCATGGTAGAGAGACAGCTCAGAACTCCTCCCTTGCCATCTCTTTCTTCTATGTGTACTTTTGAAAATGCTATAGCTCCTCCCCCTTCTTTGTTCTCACTCTGTCTTTCTCACTATGTGTCTTAAGCTCTCTACACACTTTGATACATTCTATAACAAATAGAATGTACAGTAAGTGGTATGTACAGTGTCAACATTTTCTATGATTAGCAGATATTTTGTCTCCTTTATCACAGACAGTACGTTAGTGTCCTGTTCTGTGTGTGGGGCAGAGACCTACATTATAAGATGATCATTCCAAATGACTTGGAACATCTCTGCTGTTTATAACCTCCTCCTGCTTTACCACCTGCCCTGCCTTACATAACATGTTGAGATCTTGTTTGCCAGTGAATATTTTAGATGCTGGGGCAAAGCAACAAGTCGAAAGTGGATTTAAGAATATCAACAGTAAACCTGACCATGCGGAGGGGTCAGAGATAGTTTGGCTTTTACAACGGCCTGAAACTGATCTCAGGTGGCTCAATATTGGGGCCACTGACCTTGCTTGTCATTGTCTTAAAATCATTAACTAATTACTCACACCAGCATTACCGAATGAGCAAGAAATGGTGTCTGTAACCTGTATTTGCTTTTTCCAGAGGCCAAGGTTACTGTTTATCTATTGACAGAATGCCTAACGCAGTGATGTTTTAGCACTGTTAGTTCAGTAGGATTAGATACAGTAAACATTTGGCTTGAACTGGTACCTTGTGCGTTCACTTGCATTTCTGCCCGTGTAGGTTTGACTGCACACAGGCCGTCAATCACGTTCCTGACTGAAAGAGATTCATGGCACTCAAAAGTGAATTTAAAACTGGATAGCAGATATTTTGGATCGCGGTAAATAGGCCTCACTGTGGTCCGATGATGTTTGGAGCTGAAAGGGGTCCTCTCCCATCTTGTTTTACAGCCTAAACATATTTCATACCAGTCAGGGGGTCATTATCGCCAGGGTAGACACAATATTCAGCAGTCATGCAAAATTCCTTTATGGATTAGAGGCTAAGACCCACATTCCACACTCTCCAGCCTCTGCAGTTTAGGACAGATGTCCGTTCAGTCCAAAATGTAGCAACGATAAGAGGTCTGAACATGTGAGGGACCAGGCTTTAGCTCAGAGATCTCAGAGACTGGCCTGGAGGAGAAGCCCTCGAGACGTCTTTCAAACAGATCTAGCAACTGTAGCTGCCAAAGTAGAAGCTTCTTCCCAGAGGCAATCAGACTTCTTAAAACAAACACACACCCCCACCCGCCCACCTGAGCCGACCCCTTTGCATCACCATTAAGGCTTGCTTTAAGTGAACTAAACACCGCCACTTTAGACCAGCGAACTACCTTCTGGACTATTGTGTCCTTAATTCTCCCGCTGATTCTCTGGATATCCCCCCTAAAGTCAACTAGTCTTCAGTGAAGTGCCCTGAGTTTATCTCTACCCACCATTACAAGTTGCGTTGACCAAGATTTTGGTAATGAATGTCAGCACTGAAGTTTAAATCACTGGGTCGTAGTAACTTTTCATTAGGCAGGAGCTTGGAACTATTCAGAACTATATCTCTGTATTTTTCATTAATTTGTTCTTAGTACAATCAGAAAATCAGAAACCCAGATTGCTTTCCCAGCATCCTAATACCTCAGTTATCAAACCTTTGTCTCATTTTGCAACAAATCACCTTTCACCAATTAATTCTTGTCCACATCCAAACAATGACCACACTGTTTGTGGTTGTGGGAGTGAGTGGCTTTAATCCATGCTTAGTTAGGCTAAACTGCCTGTTGTAAGTCTGGTCCCTCTCCAGGTAAAACATGCCTGACTCATGAGGCCGTTTAGAACGTGCAATTATAGTACCTTTCATGTTTCGGTAATTTTTTTCAGTCTCTTTGACTGATGGTCAAGCCCAGGCAAGTTTATAGAATAGTATCTCATGAAGTGAACATTCTGAAAATCAGAAGTGGATAACTCTGTCAAAAAAAGTGCTTTGTCATCTCAGAAAAAAACAAGGTTACTGTGTGATCCGAGCAGTGGGAACCACCAGTTTACTTTAATATCTCATTTTGTATTTCTTGTTTTGTGTTCCTCTGTTGCTTGCAGTCAGGTCTATTTCTTCACTCTTGATTTTCTGAGGGTCCCAGGCCTGTGTTCTGTCTCTTCTTGGCAGGGAGAAAATGGACCATTTTGGGAGAAAAACATCTTCATGTAACCAGAGACGTCCATCAACTTGATGACTCAGGGTCACATTTTCGGTCAAAGAACAGAAAGTACCTAATAAATAGTGACCTCAAACGAACGTAGACGTTTATGTACATAAACGTAAACGAGCGATTTATTTCAAACGTCTCCATTTTTTAAGTTCTCCAGTTCGAGTAGAACCAAATATCACAATTTCATAGCAAGTGTAGAGAGATTGGTCCCATGAGTTGCAGATCACGGATAAAGCCCTTACAGGCGGTCTGTCTCTCCTAGAATGAGACCCAATTAAATACCAGATACTCTTACTTTTTCCACTTGAGTTCCTTGAGTTTCTCCTGAGTACTTGTTCCCTATGGACATTGCAAAGGTCCTGTGGCTACTTGCCAGCACCGGTCCAGATGAGATTCCCCCTTCAGCAGTAACGAAGAGGCCTGGTCCCATCGCAGGGTTAAAGTCCACTTCTAAAGACTGGGCTTCAAGTGCAGATATGGGACTGCCAATGGTGGTCAAACGAGTTCAAAAGGTGTTATGTCCAACAAAACATGTTGTGGATGCTGGTCACTATGATTCAGCACAGATGGGTTTTTTGTGAATGTCTAAACCTTCATTGTGTGTTCGGTGGGGTTTGCTACTGCTAGGAGAGCTTTTCACAGACTTGCAAATGAAGTTTCTGAATGGAAGTTTTTCATTATGTTGTAGATGGGTTAGGTTTCCCGATGCAGGTGGTAATTTTCTCCACCGAAGGTCTTACACAACAGACATCTACCACAACCACAGATCAAATTTCACTGTGGACTGCAACAACTAATTGAAGAAATTTTAGACCTCAAAAAGACATGCTTATTTAAAAAAAGAAAGAGACTGAATCCATGTTAAAGTAAAACCGCTAATTTTGAACAATGTTCAAAGACAAATTTCTGGGCAAAGCAGGATGTAGACGGGATATCTTATAAAATGAAATCATAAAATGATGGGTAGAGTTATGGTCCTCCTGAAGGCTGCCAGGCGTTAGAACTTCAGCATCTGTCCTGAAGGCACTAAGCAGACAGGGCAGCCAAGTCTTTCACACGAGCCCTTATCTGTCTCCCCATTGGTTTTTGAACTTAGCTTCTTTGTCAGAAGAGATCATCAGTGTGCAAAGCTCATCAAAGCCAGGCGATCTCAGGGAAGGATTTAGCAAACACTGATGAGTGCTCTCCGCAAAAGGCAGAAGTTTATGAGAAGATGAGCTCTTCTAAAAGATCTAGACTTGACAGGGATCTTCTGGATCAAGCTCAAAGTTAGAAATGGCATTTGAAAACATGGAAGCAAAAATGCCTATAGATTACCTATAACACTGCTGGTTTTAAGTAAACTTTACTCTCCAAGATCAGCTCTGTAGACTCATTCTTTCTTACACTCATGTGGGTGCCGTGTTCACACTACATACTGTATGTTAGCTATAGTTTTCATCGAAGGAGATACAACAGCCAATTGCCGAGTCCTCTGCTGAAACCCTCAGCACCCTTCTGGAACTTTCTTCTCCCTTCTAGAACCTCCAAATGATTCCTTCAGCTTCATCGTGTCCTGCACCTGTGTCATGTTTGATGTCAGCCATCTTTGTGTGTATATATGGGGCATGTTGTGTCTCCACACCATTTTGAATTCATGTTATTGTTGTGTCCTACTGGGTTGCTGATTTCCTAGTGATTTCTAAGATTAAGACCTTCTGTGACAACCTCAGCTTGCCTGGTTTTGGAAAGAGCAACATGGGAACCATAGTGTGACCAACCTGACTGTGTTCTGACCCCTGCTACAAATTATGACTGTGAGCTGTCGAAATGCCCAAGTAAATAGATTATGTGCACACGTCCTATATCCTCAGGTTCCCGTTTGTTACAGAGGTCTACATAACCTACAAGATTTTTTATCAGTTGCTTAAATGTGTACACACCCGATACCATTTTGCGAAACGTTAGGAGGTTGTTCACGGAGGTTTAAAATGGCCGATGCCTCACCATGCACCTGTCAAGTGGCTAGACGTGAACGATATTTAGAGCGGGGCCTAATCTAGGCCCAGTGCAAACACGCCATAATGGCTCTGGGTAAATTGCAGGGGCCAAGTCTAAAACTCTAGCGTTCCTGTCAAACAGAACAGATGGTAGTGTGCGAAAAGCAGTACAAATCTGAAGTGTGTTTACTCTGTCCTTGAGAGCCGTACCGCTGCTGAGATGTGGACACAAGTGCACACGAGCTAGCTTTAGGCTTTGGTCTCAGTACATGCCCTGTATGTTTTTACTGAAGAGTATGTATAGTTCTCATTTTAAATAATGCATAAATCCACTTCCTTGTAATTAAAGCCTAACCTGATTTTACACAGTGTAAAATCACTGTGTTTTTTAAATATAAGTATTCTTTATTTATTAATACTCTGCCCAAAACAATGTCCCTTCGGTGTAGTTGGCGTGCAAGTGGCAAATTAAACTCTTTTCTGTTTCTTTGCTCTGCAGGTTGTATTTCATGATAGCATCACATGGGCTCAATGAGAAAAGCTCCACCTCCCCAGACTCGGACCAGAGCTCTGCTGATGCCACGTCCGTCCCGGCTGTGTCGTTAGGCCGACGTGCTCTGTGGAGGGCCCTACTTATGAGAAAGCCACCTGCATCATTGGTGGATCCAACGAGCTCCCTCCATGTTTCCCACCCTGCTCCTCCAATGAGAGGGGCATCCTCTGAGGGAGGGGAGGAGCCAAACCGGACGCGCTCAAGAGGTCGTCGCCATGTCCACGTGGCGCGACCCCGTCATCATCAGCGCCACGGCCAGCTGATGCGTGTCGGATGCATTCTGGGAACCTGTCAAGTGCAGAACCTCAGCCATCGCCTCTACCAGCTGTTGGGTCAGTCTGGACTTGAGGACTCCTCTCCCATAAACCCCCGCAGTCCGCACAGCTACGGATGAGCACTGGAACGACAACGGTCACAACGGAAATGGACACACACCAGCAGCCTTTACTCACTAGTGTCCCAGTCGCAATTTCTGTTGTTGCTAATAGGCTTAGAAATTGATTTTAGAAATTAATGCAGAATTTTTTTTTTTTTTTTTGCCATCTTGTCCATCGTGCGATTGTGGAGCAAGTACACTGTCTTTTTCTTCTTTTTTTGGACAGGAAGGATCTTATGTTACAGACATGCTTAGAATTATTCACTCTTCTCTCAAAACATGGATTTTCACTTGGTGTTGGATTGGCTTCTCCAGTGGTTCATAAAATGCTGAGACTTTTTGATGCTTCAGTCCCTGAGAATAAAGCCTTGATTTCTTTCTGTTATAAAAAATACCATTGTGGACTATGGCCTGGTCTGCACTGCTGAAGGAGCTCCCAGGATCTGCAAACCCAAAGCAGCCTCACTTAAGGCTATTAGCTTCAACACTGCAGATCAAACTGTTCTGTGGATGTGATCCAGGAGTTCAATGGGATTTCTGTCAAGTCAATGCTGATGCACTTCATGAGAGACTGGTGTGGTTCTGAAGCTCCTCACCTCGCTGCCAGCCGATATCCTAAGGGCAACGAGACTGTACCAAACAGCCTGGGAGAAAAACTCCCACCGTGAGCAGGTGAGATAGAGCTGATGCCTTGGAGTGCCATCAACCAGCATCATCGCTACAGACGACTACCAAAACCGCACCCCTTCTCACTGAACTCTTAGACTGCATCAGTTTTATACATGAGGCCAGGTCCAACACATTTCAAGAATGAAAGGTCAGCAACAAACGTTTACATAAATTTTTTTATTTTAATGAATGGGTAATTGCTTTGATAATTATAGTTTTGTACAATCTTTGCTATAAATACAATGGCTAGTTGGTTAAGGCCACAATGCATGTGGTGCATGTGGTAATTGGTAATAATACAGAATCTTCCCAGCTATAATCTAGGAGCTCATTTAGTCTTGATGGCATATATATAATTTCTGAGGTTATAATAAACTATAATTGGCAAATCAGCCAGTGGAAGCTGTGGAGACGTTAACAAAAGCAACCGCACACACACACACACAAAACAAATGATCCCTTGCTGATTCATAATATACACAAATGTAGAACATAGAACATATTTCTTAGTATTAACTAGCCATAACAAATGTCCACTAGCTAAAAGAGTTTTGTGGTGTCTTTATATTATTGGGCCTTTTACATTCAGACAGCAGATATAAAAATGCGTGCAGTCTCTGCTGAAACTGAAGAACTTGTTATACTAATTAAAGTCTATAAGAGGTTCTACCAAAATGTCAGATGAGTGTGCGCCAACCCTTTTAGCTTCATAGTTTCGTGCCATGCCGTTCACGTACAAGCACTCGAAATGCCTGCTGAGCGTTTTAAGGAGTCCCTCACAGTCTCGTAATGACTGTGTGTGAATACGTGGGTGGACGCCTGAGCCAAAAGAGAACAGACCCTGAGACTAGGGGAGACTAGGGGAGACTAGGGGAGCATACGAGTTGGTCACACCGTATCTACAGAGCCCCATGGCGAAACGACTGAAGCCACGTTAAGTGTTTTCATACACTTAATTCCCAACGATTAAAATAATCCAGATTAATCCCAAAAGGCAGGCGGAGCATTCCCACCACGATCTGTTCAGTATTAGATCTTCCAGGGAACCGTCTGCGTTACAGTGCTCTAGCATGTATGTGTGGAAGCGGCTCAAACCACCTGCATGAATTCCATTCTAGGCCTATAAATTTCGCAACCACCAAATATTCTTCATCATTCCAAAAGAGAATCTACCAAAAACCCCAACATTACTTGACACTTTTTTCTCTCTTTATTTGAGTTGTAATGTAATTGGCTATTTTTTCTTTTTTATTACCAATCATTTTTGCCTCATATAATAGTTACCTTTTCTTCGTCAAGTCTAGTTATAAAATAACCCTTACGGCTTGCCATAGCTATGACCCTGAGTGCTTTGTGGCTGGTCTGTTCAAAGCCTCTTTGAACATTCTGCTGTAATTGATCCTATCCATGTCTTATCGGTAATCATTAAAAATGCTTTCAAACTGCTGAGAACCTGGTGAATCTCTATACTTAAGGATTCTCACGTGAGTGTGTGCACATGCAGGGATTGCTGAATGCCACGTGCACTCCCCCGTGCACGCTTTAATCACAAATCTGGTTGCTGTTTTTGCGTTCCGTATTGTAGTTGTTGTGTTTATATGTCTATTTATTTGGAAAACCACGGTGTCAACGTTGTGGTGATACTTGAACGGGGGGGGGCGTCATTGCCGGCCCTGTGTGCGTCTGTGTCTGTGTGAAATGAGTGTGCAGACCCTCCTGTCCCAGAGGCATGTTTTGACGACCTTTGCCCCTCAGCCAGGTCTCTGTCCTCGTGCAGCAGGACAAATACGTTGCATCAGTTCCTCCCACTGCCGTCACTGTGCGCTAGCTGCCTGTGTTCTTAGCCCAGTGAATTTGAGCAGGACCTCTGAAGGACGTTTGAAAGTCGTGGGTGCTGGAAACATTTGGGTGGGATGTGTTGCTTCTTCAGCCTTTTAGGCTATGAGCACATGGCCACACTCATATTCACCATATTACTAAAGGTCAGTCAGTGTTTTAACCAAAAGATGAAGCACTTTACAGCAGGAACCCTGTTTTAATGTCTTAACTTGAACCTCAGATGATGTAACTAAATTATGTGCTTTGAAACTTGAGTTTAACACAACCTGTGTATGTACACACCCAATGTATTTTCAATGATGTATCTGTACTTCATTAGTTATACTATTTAAGTGATGTATTTATGTATTTATAATCAACCAAAGACATTATTTATCACCTGAAATTTTCACCTTGGAAGTGCATGATGGGTAAGGAAGTAATGCATTACTGAAGGCCTGCATTTTGTTCCATAATGTTCATTATCCTATGTGAAATAAAACCATGTTCTTCAGTAACATTATATATGTCTCCTTGTCATTTATATGTCTCTGTGTCATTTATATGCATAAATCTTCATATATGCAATTATTCTGATAGTGGAATTGGGGAAAAAACAACAACAAATAAACATTATATATACAGGCATATATATACACACACACACACACACACACACATCAAGAGAGAGAGAGACACACACACACACATATACACATTCTACTGATTCCATCATGGTGTCATCATGGTTTTTAGAGTATTAATAAGTGACCAGCAGAATAGTCATGCAACTTTCCACTGTAACTCTGGAAAAAGCAGGTCAGAGATGAGGAGGAGGAGGGGGGAGGAGGGGGGGAGGGGAGAGGGGGGGGGAGGAGGGGGGGGGGGGGAGGGAGGAGGGGGGGGGAGGGGGGGGGGGGGGGGGGAGGAGGAGGGGGGGGAGGAGGGGGAGGAGGGGGGAGGGAGGGGGGGGAGGAGGAGGGGGGGGGGGGGGGGGGGGGGGGGGGGGGGGGGGGGGGGGGGGGGGGGGGGGGGGGGGGGGGGGGGGGGGAGGGGGGGAGGGGGGGGGGGGGGGAGGAGGAGGGGGGGGGGAGGAGGGGGGGGGGGGGGGGAGGGGGGGAGAGGAGGAGGAGGAGGGGGGAGGGGGAGGGGGGGGAGGGGGGGAGAGGAGGGGGGGGGGGGGAGGAGGAGGGGGGGGGGGGGGGGAGGAGGAGGGGGGGGGGGAGGGGAGGAGGAGGGGAGGGGAGGAGGGGGGGGGGGGGGGGGGGGGGGGGGGGGGGGGGGGGGAGGGAGGGGGGGGGAGGGAGGAGGAGGAGGAGGGGGGGGGGAGGGGAGGAGGAGGGGGGGAGAGAGGAGGAGGAGGAGGGGGGAGGAGGAGGAGGAGGGGGGGGGGGGAGAGAGGAGGAGGGGAGGGGGAGGAGGAGGGGGAGGAGGAGGAGGGGAGGAGGAGGAGGGGGAGGAGGAGGAGGGGGAGGGAGAGGAGGAGGAGGAGGGGGGAGGAGGGAGGGAGAGAGGAGGGGGGGATAAGGAGGGGGGGATAAGGAGGGGGGGGGAGGAGGGCTGTTTTCTGACTGACTGGGGTGACTTACTGTAGACACACACGCACACACACACATACATGCACAGCGTCCCATTTCACTGGAAACCGTGTATCTCAGAACTATGCATCTCTCTACGTAACTTACTAAGGTACACAGACATCACTCAACTTGAATCTTCTTTTATATACAATATATATACTGTATATGCATATGCATGTATATATTTATATACATATATAAATCTGAAGAACATTCATGCAGTGTATTTACTGCACAGTTTCTTTCTGGACAATTTTTATCTCTCTCTCTCTCTCTCTCTCTATATATATATATATATATATATATATATATATATATATATAAATGATTGTTTATCAATTTTAAATATAAACGTGTGTTTATTATATACACATAGTACACACATTTTCCATTTTAGAGAAAAAGATTAAACCTCTTGGCAAATGGGAGTATCTGCCTTCCCTTCGCTGGCTGTGCATTCAGTCTCCCTCTGGTACAGGAGCAGGTGCAGGAAAGGACACCGAATGTTTATCTTAAAAAGGCGCGTGAGCTTCCCACTATGGCAGCCAAATCACCAGAGCTGACGTCTGCTCTGGGCTCCAGTCTGGCCTGTGCTGACATCCAGTGCACACTGCAGGTTCACACTTAACATCGAGCATTTCAGTGTAGAGCTGGAAGACCAAACTGGAGCTCTATGTAGTTATTTCACAGATCCAAATGTTTTTCTTTCCCTAAATCCTAAAATAAATACTCAATACTCACCTGTCCTGCTACTAGCAGCAGCTAACATTACCCTCCTGTCTAACGTTGGTGGCTATGGTGTCAGTGTAGTGTTTCTAAAATGACTTGGCCATGTCTTCCTGCCACTGGATCTCTCTGGTCAGCTGGTGCTGGTCAGGGAGAGGGGGGCAGGTTCTGCAGCAACGCCGAGACGTCATTGCATCAGTCCCAACTGCTGTACTGCTGCAGATGTCTCCTTATAAACTACCTGTAACAGGATCACATTTATCACCCATTGGTTAGAGATGGAACCCAACCATTCATATATCCACATACATACAGCGCCCTCCATAAATATTGGCACCCCTGGTTAATAAATGTTTCTTTGGCTTCTAATAAATTCTTAAAAAAAAATAAAGTAAGACAACAATGCAAAAAAAGAAAACCCTAAGCTTTAATTGAAGCGCCTTTATTTGGTGGGTACAAAATCACACATTAAGAAATAAATATTTTGAATTAAATCATGTGTACCACAATTATTGGCACCCCTGGTGTTAGTACTTTGTGCAACCTCCTTTTGCCAACAAGACTTAATCTTCTCATATAACTCTTCACAAGATGGGAGGATACAGAAAGAGGGATCTTCCACCATTCCTCTTTGTACAACCTCTCTAAATCGTCCAGAGTCCTGGGTCTCCTACGCACTGTCCTCTCCAGCTCACCCCACAGGTTTTCTATTGGGTTGTGGTCTGGGGACTGAGGTGGCCATGAGAGCAGCTTGATTTTGTGCCTCGTGAAGCATTTTTGAGTAGATTTGGCCACATGTTCAGTTCATTATCTTGCTGAAAGACCCAGTGACGACCCATCTTCAGCTTTCGGGCAGAGGCCACCAGATTCTGATGCAAAATGTCCTGATATTTCAAAGAGTTCATGATCCCATGTATCCTTACAAGGTTCCCAGGTCCTTTGGGGGAGAAACAGGCCCACAGCATCGCTGATCCTGATTCAGTTCTCTTACCTGCTCACTGTGCGTGGTGACACACTTGCGATCTCTTCCAGGCTTCTTGTTTGTCACAGTTCCAGATGTTTTGAACTCTTTGATGATGCTCTGACTGTAGATAAGGGCATCTGCAGGCGGGTGGCTATTTTCTTGTAGCCATTGCCTGATTTATGAAGGTCGACACACATCTGCCTTACTTGAGTAGTGGGTTTTCTGGTCTTTCCCATGTTTAAGAGTCAGTAAGAGAAATAGGCCTCTGTGTAACACCATATTTATACCACAGGGAAACAGGAAGTGACGAATTACTAATTAAAGGTTCCTAGATACTTTGATCCAATTTATAAACTACAGTAAAATGACATGAATGGTTCAAATACATTTATTTCCAAGAAATTGTTAAGGGTGGCAATAATTGTGGAGCAGGTCATTTTATGGGAAATAATTATTTCTTTTTTCCTAATTTTTTTTCACTTGAGTTGAATGTTGCTTTTTTCTAAAGTTTTTCAGAGTGAGATTAGGCTTCTGCAATAAAAAAATAATTTATTTTAAGGCTTTTAACATATTTTAACCAGGGGGGCCAATAATTATGGAGGGCACTGTATATAAACAAGCATATACATCTATAAAGAAACAAAGAACTTGCAATAATGAAAAGTTCATGTCTCTTGAGCTGATCATGACATATTCAGGTGCACTTTAAATATTCTCTGTGCAAGAGCTTAAACAGGAGAAACACACGTTTATTCCTCCTAAGTGACCCAGGTTGAGTTTCCTGCAGCCAGTCGACAGGTGTGCAGGAACTCTGGACTCTCTTTTCTTGGAGCACCTCGCCCAGACAGACAGCTGAGAGGCGAATTAAACCCGTCTCCTCTTTACTCGTGTGCTGTGAGACAGATCTGAGCAGCGCACTACAGCCCAACAGGGAGAGAGCAGCCAGAAGGAGTAACGAGATTTCTTATTATTGTGTCTTCAGAAATCCTGGATCCTGAACAAATGCATTAGGATACTGAATGTAACGTAGTGAATGTAAGGTACTGAATGTAAGGTACTGAATGTAAGGTACTGAATGTAACGTAGTGAATGTAACGTAGTGAATGTAAGGTACTGAATGCAACGTAGTGAATGTAACATAGTGAATGTAACGTACTGAATGTAACGTACTGAATGTAACGTAGTGAATGTAACATACTGAATGTAAGGTACTGAATGCATTGTACTGAATGTAAGGTACTGAATGTAAGGTGCTTACTTATTCACCACAGTATGCATGTGGAATAAATTTTTATGACACTGCAGAGAACAATGAAAATGTTTTCTTACCGTTTGTCTGTTTTATTCTCACTAACACACCCTGTTCAGCCTTTCAGCACTTTTCTGTAGCCGCTCCTTTAAAATAACGGAGCGAGCTGTTGGCCGTGAAGGCCTCGCCACCCGACACGTCACCTGTGCTGCTTGCGCAACGGCTGAGCGTTCCCCTTTCACCCACATCTGATTCGCTCTCACCGTCTCACCCCGACAGCGTGCAGGAGCAGGCAGGGAGCGCGCCTTCATCACGCATGCCGTTCACACATACCTCCGCGTGACCTTTGACCCCTGCAAAGAAGCAGGCACTGCTTGTTTTGTTTCAGAAGGACACGGCGGCGCGTTCCTGGGATGTGGAACGTGACTGGCTGTGATTTGTTGTGAGGGGGGAAGAGAATACGTGATAAGAGACATCTCGTATATAAGAAGATATATAAAACCTTTATATATTTATATATAAATAAAATATATGTAAATATATAAATAAAATACACTAAATAAATATATATAAATATAATACACTAAATAAAATGATTACACAAAGATACTCTCTTTTGGTGGAAAATCATTAGAACCCTGTTGTACTGTATTAAATGTGATCTTTGTGGCACAATCTCAGATTGCACATTTTAGTTTGTTTTAGAAAATTAGAAATAGATCTTCTTAACTGCAAGTGCCTATAACAGAACAGAAATGGAGACTTGCTGCTTGCTGACTTTTCCCCTGTACAAAGCAGAGAAAAATAAAGAGAGCAAGAGATAGGGGAAGAGAGAGAGAGAGAGAGAGAGAGAGAGAGAAATGGAGAGTGTGAGAGACGGGGAGAGAGATGGAGAGAGACAAAGAGAGTGAGAAAGAGTAAAAGAGAGAGAGACAGAGGGGTTGAGAGAAAGATATGGAGAGAGTGAGAGGGAAAGAGAGAGAGGGAGAGAGTGAGAGAGTGTGACACATATCCACATGATGTTAAGAATTGAAGTAGGTGAGCATATGCTGAGACACACGGGTCTTCAAGATGAGGTCATCAACACAAATGAGAAGCCTGCGCTGACTCAACTGCACACACCTCATTCATTAAGACGTGCAGACACACACACACACACACAGTGCATACGTGACGCTTCACACGACCAGAATTACCTAAAGCTACCTTTCAGTTTAGCAACTGGAAAAAATAGCATGAAACCATAAACAACCGAAAGATGAAAATAACGGGATTTCCCCCTAACTGTGTTGGCTGAACCAGACACCTAAAGAGGCAAAACTCCCTCAGCATTGGTAGTAGAAACAAAAGTACTAACATACATAAAGTTCAAATGAGAGGAGAGTGAGAAAAAAGAATGTAAAAGGAAAACTTAAGAAAAGTGTTGGCAGTATTAACAAGGCTAAGAGTAACACAATAACTCAGTTGTGCTTGTGGAAAAGATGATCAACTGCCAGGTGGAGGGGGGGTGCTGGAGGGAATTAAAGAGCTCGACTACCTGCAGGATTAATTAAGTAATGGGGCTTTTGCCTGCAGTGCTGCCACTGACACACCAGATGAACTTTCCTACAGCGGGGATACAGGTTTCCCTCCCATTTGACCTGAGCGCTTGCAGGTGTTCCTATTCAAAGACAAAAGCGTGTTTGGTTGGATTTGGCTTTGAGCCAGGATGGTTACGATCTGGGGGGGGGAAACACTGCCATTAATAGCCCAAGTGAACTATAACATTTAATTATTTCATTATTATTTAAAAATAATGATAATAATAAATTTAAAAAAATATTTAAAAGTTTTTGACATAGAGCTTGAAGGTTCAGATTTAAATTGTTTTGCTGACAAAGAAATTCTAAATAAAATATTTAAAAGAACAAAGGATTATTACCAATTTAGTATCCCTTTCTTTTCTTAAACCCATTTCACATTCTTCAGTGGAAATGTGTCACGTACAATGATCTGCTACAAAATCATAGTTGCACAGATTAAACTGATTTTTACAGATTTTTCATGTTTGATCTTTAATCCATGTTCCTAGAAATCACTTGTCTCACAGTGAGGTTTGTCTTGACGCATTAACAGGGAGTACAAGCAGGACCTACATTTAGGTAAAAAGATACTTAAGTAACATTTTAAATAACCATATTTTCTGATGATCTAAATACTGATTGGGAATTTTTTGTTTTTCAACCCATCTTGTACTTTAAGGGATATAATACCAAATTGTACCTAATTTTATTATTTATTATTTGTAAACAATTTACAATTACTAGTTAATTACCTAATAAATAATACAATCAATAGTCTTAAATATTGCTTTTCTGTGCATACCTGGTATGTCATGCATTGGTCTCGTTGGGTTGTAATTATACCAGAGTAAGAATGAATTCATTCTGACATTAATCAAATTTATAGCAAATGTGATGGTTATAAACAATGAAATATCTAGTAGATCAATATCAGAATAAAAATAGGAAGAATACACCTGCTCTAGGTTGTCTTTACAAAATTTCATTATGATTAAACAAGTGTCTGCTGTTACTGTAAATTACAGATGGTCTCTGTTCCAAATAAAGTTTAATAACTCTGGTAAGATGCCCTTAACCTTTTATATAGTTATAACAAATGCTGTATGATTTTTCTTTGTTCATTCACTAACAAAGGAATTAGGAATACGAATGACTACAAGGAAGAAGCAGCATTCAGAAATAAGTACGTAAACATTAAAGTGTACATTATGTGATGTACACAACTTCATCTATTAGTACGGCGGTCAAAGGAACTTTTATCAGTCAACCACATTATAATTGATTTTCCTTCCTTATCAAATTATGATAGCTTGATAGCAAAAGAAGACGCACCTACCTAACTCTCGCAAAAGGCATCGCCAAACGGCAAAAACAGCTGATAAATCAGTGATGACTAGACGGTACCAGGCAACTGTAAACGATAATTGAGCCGCGTCTGCTTTGCTTTGCTTTTGGAGAACCAAAGACAATTTCCAAGCTTAAGATAATACACCTAATCCTGATCATCAAGGCCCTTCAGTATCATCAGAATATTAGAGCCAGGTGTGTTGCATTAAATATTATTGTGCAGATACATAGTGCTGGAATTAGACGCGCCTATTGGTCTCGCTGTGACTAAAGACATCACTGCCCTCTAGAGACTTCACCTATAGTAATATAAAGGGACACATTTAATAATAGCAACGGTTTTACCATATAAATGTTCTTACTTAATTTCGTGCAACTGAAATTTAATGTAAGGTTTGATGTTGTTGTGGTTGTTGTGTTTTATGTTTTGTTTATGTTTTTGTTCAGACTTTTATTATGAAATAAATTCATATATTGGTGCGGAAGTTTGCAAAGAGAAACGTTTTTTTTATTACGTTAGCTATTTAGATAGCAAACTAGTTTTTACCTGATCGTGTAGCTAACTTATATAGTATATAGTTGGACGACAACATCAATGGGATAACGTAGCTAGCAAATAGTGTTTTTAAGCCTGTACAATTTTAGATATTCTTTGACAGGCTGATTGCTTATCAGGGTTATTTAGCTATGGAGTCTGCTTTAAAAGGTGATGCGTATACTTCATTACAAGTAGCTGTTACTATCAAGCTAGAACCTACGATTACTTGCATGTATGTATTTAGTTAATAACCAACTTTCTACATGTATACAGTTACATGTATGTCACTATCGTTGCTAGTACGTTATTTGAGACCAAGAGCATTAGCAGGCTAAGGGTGAACAAACCGCAGTAGTGGTAGTAGTAGCAGCCGTATTTAATGGTGTGCTGGAAAATCGTCCAATGTTTTGGTGACGGCGTTTCTCTGGTCACGCAGGTAAGGCCAAGCGCAGACACCTGAGCGCGACTGAGTGCAGTAGCTTGGCCCGAAGCCGGACGGGCAGCCAGTCGATCGCGCAGCCGTTCTCTCTCCACCTTTATAACATGGACCGGAATCGTGGACTTCACCCGAGGACCCCAACTAAGAGAAGAAGAGGTACCAGTAATGACCCTCGAAGCGTTTCACACCATGACACATCGCATTGCCTCATGACAGTCTGGCACTATGTTGACGTTGTAATGACAGTGACACATTTATTAAACCACTGCATGTAATTAAGGGCATTTTCTTTAAGTATCAGATGGCGACAGACAACAAAGAGGCATTACTGAATTTTTCTCTTCAACTGGAGTCCTCTGCAGCAGTCCCCAGAAAAGAAAAAACAACCCCACAGTCAAGACAGAGGAAGAACAGAACGGGCTTGTCATCCCCAAAAATGTGTGTGATGAACAGAAACTTGCAGAACACATGCTGGAGGGCATTACTGAGGAGATGTTTGGGGATGACGAGGACTTTGAATTGGGTGTACGTCCAATAAAGCAAGAGGAGGAAGAGGAGGAGAAGGCTGTAGGATGCAGCAGTTGGCAGGCTCCTCCCCCTCCATCTGCTGTCAGTGCTGGACACCCTCTCGTCACTATAAAAAAGGAGGAGGAGGAAGAGGAGGAAGAGTACCCTGTGGACGCTGTCCCTGACGCTCACTACGGACTGCTGGGGGTGCATACGGGACTGGTGGAGCCACAGGGCCACATTCAAGACCTTCCGGAGGAGATACTGAGCGTTATCTTCACTCAACTCTCCGCGGATGACCTCTACCGCCATGTTAGCCTGGTGTGTCAGCGCTGGAGGCACATTGTCATGGATTCTCGGGTGTGTTGCTTGTGCTTAACTATCCTACCATCTAAAACTGTAGTCCTTAAAGGTGGTCGGGTCTTGATTGCTGTAGTCCTTAAAGGTGGTCGGGTCTTGATTGCTGTAGTCCTTAAAGGTGGTCGGGTCTTGATTGCTGTAGGCCTTAAAGGTGGTCGGGTCTTGATTGCTGTAGTCCTTAAAGGTGGTCGGGTCTTGATTGCTGTAGTCCTTAAAGGTGGTCGGGTCTTGATTGCTGTAGGCCTTAAAGGTGGTCGGGTCTTGATTGCTGTAGTCCTTAAAGGTGGTCGGGTCTTGATTGCTGTAGGCCTTAAAGGTGGTCAGGTCTTGATTGCTGTAGGCCTTAAAGGTGGTCGGGTCTTGATACATAGCAGGTGTGTGACTTTTCCTGAATGTAAGGACAGGCCTGATCTTTCCTGTCTAGTTTCTGCCCTGGAAGAAGTTGTACTACAGATACGAGAAGCAGGAGGATGAGGCGGTGAAGAAGGTGAAGGTCCTCCTGGAAGCCAACGGTATTGTCAAAACCAACGACCTCTGTGTGCTGAACTTGGTGAGGTAAGGCTCAAGGGATGGTGGCAGGGGAGTCTTGAAAGCCCGTTAGCTGTATCCCGCATCCTGATGTATTATGCTGCGTGCTGTTTGCTGGTGACGTGATGCCAGCAGGCTTCTCTTGACGACGTGTGCTTGAACTGCCTGTGAGTTCCTCAAAGTCGGGCAAAGTCCAGTAATCTGGTGGAGGATCTAGACGTTAAGATCTTAAAAGCTGGTCCCAAGAGATCCCATGCACATGCAGTAATAGTGTTTAAATCAGCGGAGCACCCGGTGCAACCCTCCTTAATTGGAGTGCATGAAGTTGGCTTCAGAGATCCAGCACATGCATTTAGTGGTGGACATGCTAGCTGGGAAGCCCACTCTCGGGTGGACATGCTAGCTGGGAAGCCCACTCTCGGGTGGACATGCTAGCTGGGAAGCCCACTCTCGGGTGGACATGCTAGCTGGGAAGCCCACTCTCGGGTGGACATGCTAGCTGGGAAGCCCACTCTCGGGTGGACATGCTAGCTGGGAAGCCCACTCTCAGGTGGACATGCTAGCTGGGAAGCCCTCTCGGGTGGACATGCTAGCTGGGAAGCCCACTCTCAGGTGGACATGCTAGCTGGGAAGCCCACTCTCAGGTGGACATGCTAGCTGGGAAGCCCACTCTCGGGTGGACATGCTAGCTGGGAAGCCCACTCTCGGGTGGACATGCTAGCTGGGAAGCCCACTCTCGGGTGGACATGCTAGCTGGGAAGCCCACTCTCAGGTGGACATGCTAGCTGGGAAGCCCACTCTCAGGTGGACATGCTAGCTGGGAAGCCCACTCTCGGGTGGACATGCTAGCTGGGAAGCCCACTCTCAGGTGGACATGCTAGCTGGGAAGCCCACTCTCAGGTGGACATGCTAGCTGGGAAGCCCACTCTCAGGTGGACATGCTAGCTGGGAAGCCCACTCTCAGGTGGACATGCTAGCTGGGAAGCCCACTCTCGGGTGGACATGCTAGCTGGGAAGCCCACTCTCGGGTGGACATGCTAGCTGGGAAGCCCACTCTCGGGTGCAGGGGTGCGGGCGGGGCTGTGTGTTCAGGCTGCTCTGCTGCCGTTGCAGGTACATGTCCCAGTTTAAACCCAGCAGGCGAGTGAACGAGAAGGCCGTTCTGCCCTGCGTTAGAGGCCATCGGCTGCTTGCCCAGGCAGAGGCCTGCATCAAGCACAGACTGCCCGACATCGAGACCGCCGACGGGGTATGTATGAGTGAGATCGCCTGGAGTGGAAGGGCAGGGGTTTTTTTTTCTTTCCCCCATTTGGTAAAGTGCACGTTACTGCCACATGAACAAGGATTTGATGAGCTAACTCGTCCCACGTAATCCATCTAAACCGACGTTCTGATCCGGCTTTGCTGCAGGGGCCGAACCCATGGTCAGTCCTGGCCATGATGCTGGTGCTGGCAGACGGGGTGAAGGACGTCCTGGACCTGGTGGTGCTCTTGCGTGCCAGGGGCTGCCTGCTGAGCCCAGGGGTAATCTCCGAGTACCTGTGGGCTATGGCCACCCTGCTGCTCGCCATGAGGAACACCAACATCGCCATCAGCAACAGGTGAGCTGGGCCGACGTTCCTCCCGTCACGGTGGACATGCGCACTCGAGTGGTGCTACAGGTGATGTGTGTAGTCTGGTTGAGGGATCATTACCATATCAGGCGGTTTTAGAATAGTTTACGCTTGCTAGCATGTGATGCCCTAACTGGGATTGCCTGTTTATAACTGAGGCCTGGCTTTTGATGAGAGGGTTTTCTCTGCCTTGTCTTCTCCAAGGTGGCACTACAACATCTTCTATGTTCTGCATCTAATGGAGAACTCGCCGCCCGCTCAGAGTCCTGCTGATGGCAGGTAGGAGATCGTTGTGCCATTTTACAGTGAGCTGCAGATCAGAGCGTCGAACGTCTTGTGTTTATTGCTAAGTGTGTCCATGCACAGAGACGGCCAGCACCAGGTCACTCAGGAGCAACAGCAGATCCTCAGTCACGACACACAGAGTGACCACGTCGTCAAAATCATGGCCTTTGCCGGTAAGTGTGCTGGAGTCCAAGCTATATTTGTCTGGTTAATCACAAGCTACTCTGTCTGTTTTGTGCACTGGCTCTTCTAGCTTGATTTATTTCTATTTTTTGCCTGACAATGCTGCCATGAAATGTAATGCACACAGTGTATAAAGATCCTGAGTGCTAACTCACAAAGCTTATTTACACACAATATGCATAAATAATGCATATTCATGACATCAAAATCCTACTGTAAGCAGTTTTCCTTGGTGCATTCAGTTCTACAACGGTTCCCACGAACAGATCCATCACTTTAAAAAATGGCAAATGGCTAGATGTGCTTGTTTGAATGGTTGTGATTTTGGTCAGGCACTGGAAAGACGACCACTCTGGTGAGATATGCCCAGCAACGGCCTCACCTGCACTTCCTCTACGTCTCCTTCAACAAATCGGTGGCGATGCACGCCACACGCACCTTTCCCAGCAACGTGGTGTGCAGGACCGTCCATTCGATGGCCTTCAGAGCTGTCGGCTTCAGGTCAGCTTCATCTGCATGGTTCTTTGGCTTTCATGCTTCAGGTCAGCTTCATCTGCACGGTTCTTTGGCCTTCATGCTTTATCTGGTGCGCTGTGCATGGTGTGCTGCATTTATCACGCACCCAAGTGTCTTACTGAAACCTTCATGATGTAAGCTGATAGAGAACACAGCTGATTTTATAATGTTGCTGTGTTCTGTATGTTCATTACAACCCACCAAGGAAACACCACTGTCCTCGTTCGGCTGGCTCACTGTCGTCCTTTTGCAAGCAGCGCAACAGATATTTTTTTGCGCAGAGATGAACCAGTTAGAACCGCACGCAGTTCAGGGCCAGAGGAGCACCAGCAGAAGGGGCAGTTGAGGGATCCCACGCTGCTTTCTGCCCCCAGGTACAAGGGGCTTGGCAAGCTGGGCAGTAGCCTGCAGCCCTTCACGGTGGCGTGGGCGCTTCCCGAGAACCGGGGGGGCTTCGTCAACGCCAAGGTGGTCACGCAGACCATCAGCAACTTCTGCGCCTCCACCGATGCCCACGTCGGCCCACAGCACGTCCCGGACGTCTACAAGAACACTCACGGCCACGAGGAGCATCCCAGCGACTCCAAAAGAAACGTAGGAGCAGAGATGAAACACCCCTTGTTGTTACACACTCAGCACTATGTGTAAAATGGGGACATTCGTAATTCTTTGTGGTGTGTGTGTGTGTGGGGTTTTGTTTTCCAGTTGTTCGCAGCTGATGCACACGACATCTGGGTTAAAATGAAGGAGCTGGAACCCACCCAAGCAAATGGCGCACCACATGACCCATGATGGTTAGTTACAGCACCACATGACCCATGATGGTTAGTTACAGCACCACATGACCCATGATGGTTAGTTACAGCACCACATGACCCATGATGGTTAGTTACTGCACCACATGACCCATGATGGTTAGTTACAGCACCACATGACCCATGATGGTTAGTTACAGCACCACATGACCCATGATGGTTAGTTACTGCACCACATGACCCATGATGGTTAGTTACTGCACCACATGACCCATGATGGTTAGTTCACCACATGACCCATGATGGTTAGTTACAGCACCACATGACCCATGATGGTTAGTTACAGCACCACATGACCCATGATGGTTAGTTACTGCACCACATGACCCATGATGGTTAGTTACAGCAGGGTTAGTTCCTGTAGGGTTAGTTACAGCAGGCTGATATCTAACCTCACAAGAGTAATGCAGTGCTGAGCCAATTCAAAATTATTTGCCTAATCTTTATTTTACACTGTCTAATGCCAAATAATCACTCTAATAGGCCCATAGACGCTTAATTGTTATGTGGTCATCGAGTACATATAATTGTACTTGGAAATGGCACAACAAATAATTGAGTAACACATAGTTTGAGTGAACTTTTTTTTTTGAGTGGCGTGTATTTGAGTGGCGTGTATTTGAGTGGCCCCTAAGTGAGTGAGCTGTACCTCCAGGGTACCTCAAGCTGTGGCAGCTACAGAAGCCTGTACTGGATGAGTTTGACGTCATCTTCATCGACGAGGCGCAGGACTGCACTCCAGGTACAGGACCCTCTGCTTCCTGCCGTCCTGCTTGGAGAACCATTTCACCCAGTCTCACCCATTAGCCTCTTCTTTGTCTTTGAACTGGGGGATTTGAGCCGAGGTGGAACCAGTCCACGATTTAGGACTGTCAGCCGTCAGTTGTTGTAGAATCCTGGTTTCACTGAGTGTAGAGTAGTGCGGACAGATCCTCACTCCTCACTACTGCAGATCTGTAATGGATCGTGTGTGTTTGGGTGTGTGTGTGTGTGTGTGTTTGTGTGTGTGTTTGTGTTGGTCATCAGTCATCATGGACATCATGTTGTCTCAGCGGTGTGGAAAGATCTTGGTTGGAGATCCCCATCAGCAGATATACACGTTCAGAGGAGCTGTTAATGCTTTATATGCTGTGCCACACACACACCTCTACTACCTCACACAGGTGGGTACACATACACACCTCTACTACCTCACACAGGTGGGTACACATACCTCTACTACCTCACACAGGTAGGTACACACACACACACACCTGTACTACCTCACACAGGTGGGTACACATACACACCTGTACTACCTCACACACATACACACCTCTACTACCTCACACAGGTAGGTACACATACCTCTACTACCTCACACAGGTAGGTACACACACACACCTCTACTACCTCACACAGGTAGGTACACACACACACCTGTACTACCTCACACAGGTGGGTACACATACACACCTCTACTACCTCACACACACATACCTCTACTACCTCACACAGGTAGGTACACATACCTCTACTACCTCACACAGATAGGTACACACACACACCTCTACTACCTCACACACACATACCTCTACTACCTCACACAGGTAGGTACACACACACACCTCTACTACCTCACACAGGTGGGTACACATACCTCTACTACCTCACACAGATAGGTACACACACACACACCTCTACTACCTCACACAGGTAGGTACACACACACACCTCTACTACCTCAAACAGGTAGGTACACACACACACCTGTACTACCTCACACAGATAGGTACACACACACACCTATACTACTTCACACAGGTGGGTACACACACCTCTACTACCTCAAACAGGTAGGTACACACACACACAGCCTCTACTACCTCAAACAGGTAGCACACAAACACAGCCTCTACTACCTCAAACAGGTAGGTACACACACACACCTGTACTACCTCACACAGGTAGTACACACACACAGCCTCTACTACCTCAAACAGGTAGTACACGCACACACCTCTACTACCTCAAACACACACCTCTACTACCTCAAACAGGTAGGTACACACACACACACCTATACTACTTCACACAGGTAGGTACACACACACACACCTCTACACCTCTACAACCTCACACAGGTAGGTAGACACACATACAATATTAAGGTTATACATACAAATATTGCATTAAATGTTATTTTACCTAAATATCTCTAATTCTAAAACGAGTTTTAAAATCATAATGTGATCCCTATTCCAACACTTTACAGTCAGCTTAATTCTAACTAGCTACAACTGTAAGTGTTCTATTGCCCCTAAACATAACCATACACACATACACACCATACTAGTTGGAGGTGACTGGCTTTGTCTTTTGTAGAGTTTTAGATTCGGCTCTGAGATTTCTTACATCGGTGCGACAATACTAGATGTGTGCAAAAAAGTGAAGAAGGTTTTGGTTGGTGGATACCAGGATGGTAGGTATCATTTTTGGACTCTTTTGAAATAAGTGTGTGTGTGTGTGTGATATTTGATGTGATTGTGTGTGTGTGTGTGTGCAGGCAGCGTGAGAGGAGAGGACACGGAGATGATGCAGTCCTTTGGTCAGGCCTCGAGCCAGGTCGGGGGGAGGGTGGCCATCTTGTGCCGTAGCAACTTGACCGTGTTCACTGAAGCTGTGCGGCTCACCGACACCAACCACAACTGCAGGATCCACATAGTGGGGGTGAGTCTGCCCAACGCCGGCCGCCGTCTCCCTGTCTCCCTGTCTCACCTCCCCAACCACACACTGCAGTTCACACCTCACACCAGTGAGGCCCCCTGGGGTCGCCGTCTGCGAGAGGCTCAGATTCAAATCACGTCCTTGTTTGTTTTGTTTTACTTTTCAGGGTGTTGAAAATTTTGGTCTGAGTAAAATCCTGGATATCTGGATACTGATGCAGCCTGAGGAGAAACGTAGGAGAGGTAGATTCTAAGTCTTTGGTCTTGGTCTTCTGGATCCTAAGACTCTCATATTGGGGTGGGGGGGGGGACTAATGTCCCCGCCCACACAGTTAGCCTGACACTGACTCTTAGGTGTGTGCAGACTTTGTTCTAGAGGGGCTGCATTTATTTTCTTACTCAACAAGAAATGTCAAAATTTGACTTTCACTTACCAAGATGAACACTGGTTGAAAATTATCCTTGTAATACACTTGCTGCGTTGGGTGTCCTGAAGGTCGCTGAGAGCTGACCTCTGACCTCTCACCCTCAGAGGACCTGTGGATTAAGGACCCCTTCATCCGAAACTTCTGCAGACAGAAACTGGGGGGGTATGTGGGCCTGAAGCTGTACGCCACGAAGACGGAGGACCGCGAGCTGGAGGCCAAGCTCTCCGTGGTGGAGAAGTTCAACGCCCGCATCCCGGAGTTGGTGCAGCGCATCTCCAGCTGTGCCCAGAGCTCGGCCAGCAGTGCAGGTCCTACACTCATGCCTGATGCACCTGATGTTGAGAACGGCACCGAACCCCTTCACCCTGCATCTCACACCGCCACCGGCCTTGTAGATTACGTCCTAGGTACGGTGCATAAATCGAAAGGCCTGGAGTTTGACACCGTGGTGGTGACGGACGACTTTGTGAAGGTTCCCTGTTCCCGACACAACCTGCGCAGGCTTAATGTGAACCCTGGTGGGTGCTGGGCTTTAATCTGACAAAGGTCTCTGGGTTGTAGATCTGAAGTTAGGCACATCATAGAACCTCTTTGGTACAACAGAGAGTGCTGATTGTCCAGGTTGTAGCTCACCTGGTAGGACAGGTACAGCATGGTTATGGTTATGGGTTATGGATTATGGGTTATGATTATGGTTATGGGTTATGGGTTATGCGTATGGGTTATGGTTATGGGTTATGGTTATGCGTATGGGTTATGGGTTATGGGTTATGGTTATGGTTATGCGTTATGGGTTATGGGTTATGGGTTATGATTCCCAGCAAACACACAACTGCCATAATGATAAATACGTTTCTAGGATTAGAGCATCTTCCGGATGCAATAAATATGAATGCACTTTTATATAAATCTTCACTTTCCCCAACTATGAAAAGCAGATGTAGGTATTGGATGTTTGCAGTATTATTCTATTTTAAGGCGTATTGCTTGCCTTCCCTGCGTTCTGTGTACCAACTCCCACCTTCTCCAGGTATAAGGAACGTTCAGGCCGACGAGTGGAACCTGCTGTATGTAGCGGTTACTCGAGCCAAGAGAGACCTGTACATCACCAGGACTATCAGCAACATCCTGACACTTGCAGGGGTACGTTCGCCTTCCTTCTGCCCGCCTGAGACACTCTGGAGGCCCGATGAGCAGCTTCTCCATCTTTATCCTCTTCTCCTCTTTCTCTCCTCACCTCCCCACCCTGCGCTGCAGGAATACTTCCTGAGGTCGGAGCTGAGCAGCACCCTCCTGAGTAAGGAAGAGTCTCGCAGGTGTAGCACCAGAGAGTGTCCGAACCACATCACCCGGGAAGCCCCTCTCAGCATGCACAAACTCCCCATCAGATACGTAAGATCCAACACTCTTTGAAGTGATCTTGGCTCTATCAATGTGTTTGTCTTTGGTGAGTGTGACTGACTTCCCTGTCGGTTTGTGTACTCGCAAACGTGTGCGTGTGTGTGTTTTCCAGATGGATGGTGTGGAGGAGGGTGGTGTTTTGTGTGCTTCGTGTGTGGAGCAGCGTGTAGGCCCCCTGGCCTTTCTGCTGTCCCCGGCAGAGAAGATCAGGGCGATGCACTACACAGAGGAACCGCTGGAACTGCCCGTCAACATCAGCATGCTACTGGCTCTGCTCTAGCCACACACACACGTCCCACACACACGTCCCACATGCGCCACACACAGATGCTACACACATGCCTGCCTGTGACTGCCCAGTAACCCTGCTGAGGTTACCAAGCCCGTGTGTCGCTGACTGAGGTGTGACTCTACCTGCTGCCTGCATTCTCCATAGTTTGTACGTGTTCATGTCTATTGTCGTCTGTTCTTTTCGCTCTTGAACGCAGTCTGCCTGCTTACAAGGTCGGCCTGCTTCATCATGGACCTTACAGAAGACAGTTCGAGGCCGAGATGTCTCCTGGCTCCTGTGCCTTTTAAATCCAAGTTGCCTGTCGGTGTCAGACAGACATTTGCACTACATAATTTGTACAGTGTTTATTTTTATAATTGGTTTTGATTATATGTAAATACATGCTGATGGATGCCAGTAGCACAAAGAAGGACGTACAGTAGGAGTAAAAAGATTTCTACTCAAGACAAGTGTGTTGTCTTTTTGTTTTTGGGAACACTGCCTGTATGTTTTGTGAGAATTTCAGTGCTTGCACCGTATTTCGAATTACAATGCGCACAGTCAGCGCCAATTTCCGTTCCAGAGAGCTGATACATAAACGAACGGTTCCCCATTGAAAACCGATTAGAAGAAAAGTATAATGAAGTGTAATAATTAAGGTTTGGTGTAGTAAACGTGTCCAAAAAGCTTCGGTTCCCTCTCAAAGTGGGGAGGGTATCTCCAATGCCCTGCGCCTGAGCGAGACGGGGCGCATCAGGACAGAGCGGCACAGGAGGGGAACCTCGCGGCTGCACTGCGCCAGTTCCGCCCAGCGTCACTAACGACGCGAAGATGGGGCTATATGTGCGGTTATTTTGAAGTGGGATATCATTTGGTGAGTAGGCTATGTATAACCTATAGCAAATTATCTTAAGAGAAATATTTCTTAAAACAACTTCTTTCATTATCGAGAAAATACTGAATGCTACAGCTTATTGTTTGTTAAAAGTGTCAGCGCGTTCTCTGCTTTATTTGGGGGGTTTAACCTAAATTCATCCTGCATCATGTCTGGTCTGCATGATTCCTACTTCAGATACACTGAAAACCTTCCAACAGAAACGCAAAACCAGTACACGCATTGTGAGCAAACGTTTCTCCGAGAGCAACGGCGACCTGAGTGTGAATTTTACAGAACTTCGATGCCATCTCCCAATTAGAGTGGCGGATAATAACGTGAGAAAACTTGTATAAAACGGTGGTTGTCTGACGAAAGACTACCCTTTGTACCAAAACGAAAGCATAAAGTCATGTTACATAAATATTAACAAGCAATGCACATTTTAACTCCACAGAAAAATATAAAAGGGCGTCGGAGTCGGACAACAGAAACTGGACAAAACTCGCTGCAAATTGGTTACAATTCTCAAGGCGCATGACTGTACAAGAGAGAAACACTATAATAGTCTGTATTTTACTGTTCGTTTGTTTCTTGTAAAATAATGCCTCTTGTTCCTGTGGTCTTGTAGTGAAAGACTTGGTCATTCTTTCTGCTGGATTTTCGTGAGAGCTGTACTTGACCATGGCACATTCCTAAACACAGGGGACGCACATTTGTTTTGCCTTCTTCTCAGAATTCTGTAAATAAAAAAGTGGACGCTGTCCATTCTTTTATTACGCACTGGAGACGTAAAGTGAGGAGCAGTTATGAAACAGAAAAATAAACAGGCCTGTTTCACTGCTGCAAGTTTCAAACATATCCCTCCATAAAATGTTTTATTTATATACATGTGGCCAGGTTTTAGATGTTTGGCGAACAATAGAACGTCATGACCAACTGGTGAAAAAAAGCATTAGATTTCATTGCGACCATTGTTGGTGGTCACATTGCAAACGGAATCACACTCCGTAGCATTCTCTCCGTCTCTAGTCTGTGCTAAAGGTCCACGTTGCTGTTGTGGGGTGTAAATCTTTCCCAAGTCCTGCTGGGGAACGGCTATGTGTTTATTCAGACGGCACAGTGCAGAATCTGCACTCCTCCACACAGAAGAATGGGGGAGAGATTTGAGCTGAAATGGGTTTTGTGTGCAAAACTTCAGCAGGACGGAAGAGGGGCCTTCAGAGCACTTCAACATGTGTGTGGAGGGCAACCAGGGACCTCCTCCGTCAAAAGGATAAACGGTGGACATCATCCAGCCGAGGAGGTGGTTCTGAGAATTTAGACAACATGGCAGCTGTGATAAAGTAAACCACCATCTTGTGTACAGACTTGAGAGAACCGAGCACTAGTTTCTGTGTCGCCTTTGCACGCCTAATGATCACATGATCAGTCTGGGAAATGTGAGCAGAAGTATGTATGTGTGATATATGCTCACCGGCCACTTTATTAGGTACACCTTGCTAGTACCGGGTTGGACCCCCTTTTGCCTTCAGAACTGGCATCAACAAGGCATTTGTGCCTGCAGAACTGCCGCTCACTCTATATTTTCTCTTTTTCGGACCGTTTCTCTGTTTCTCTAGAGATGGTTGTGCGTGAAAATCCCAGAAGATCAGCAGTTTCTGAAATACTCAGCCCAGCCCGTCTGGCACCAACAACCATGCCACGTTCAGAGTCACTTAAATCACTTTTCTTCCCCAGTCTGATGCTCGGTTTGAACTGCAGCAGATCATCTTGGCCATGCCTACAAGCCTAAATCCATTGAGTTGCTGCCATGTGATTTGTGTTAATGAGCAGTTGGACAGGTGTAACTAATAATAAAGGTGAGCATATATGTATAATGTATATATGCAACAAAGTTTGGCAGCAATGGTTGACTTCTTTTTCTTGCTGCAGGCGGTTAAGTCTGAATCATGGCCCTGCTGAGGAAAAGTGAGTAAGTCTTCTTCTGTTCTGTCATGGATGCTCCCATAACATCCCATAATAACCTGGACATGGTTCTTTATGGCGGGGTTAAACGACAGCATCATATAAAGACGTAGTTCTCGTAATCCTTCTGTTTCACATTTCAGTTTCTCATCCCCCTTCTCCAGTCCAAGCCAAGGGGTTTAAACATTCTGGCAGTGTTATCCCTGTGAAATCTGAGACGTGACGACGAGACTGAAGAAACATTTCTAAAGGCTGCCAGAAAGCAGTAGTCACGCTTTAAGGCAGTAGCACATTCTACACTCGGAACGGACAGAGTTGTCTGTACCCTCGCCTCCTGCAGATGAGGAACGTGTGCCGTGTGTGTGCGTCCGCACATTTCTGCGAGTAGGCACGTCCTGGATTTGACAGTGCAAATGATGTAACGGGGAGAAGGAGTTAAGAGTGTGTAGGTTTCGGTCTTAGTGCAGCGTGTGCGCTCTTCAGCTCACATACGCACCCTTCTGGCAGCCTTAGGAAGTGCATGTCTTCAGGCTCATCTACGTCTCGGATTTCACACGCAGAGTACTGTTCTTGCTCAGCATGGTCAAACCCCTTGGACTGGAATTTGGTTATTCAGAAACCTAAATTATTGCTTGCTGGCATTGATGCTTGCTGGCATTTTCCTATAGTCATACCATTTTTACACAGGAATGTTGAAGGCAGAATGACCTTCTCTCAGAAACGTAACTTTATTTGAGAAGCTCAGCGGTCTCCCGGTTTCTGTTGGACCCAAGTGTCAGAAGCGAGGCTATGTACTGTCCAATTGTGTCTGTTCTGATGATAGGATTTGAATGTCACTGGGTGATACGTGATGGCCCAGCAGCTGTGAGCTCGTTGTCGTGGTAGAAGAAACCCTCCATTTTGCATGCTGTTTCTTTCAGGCCAACTTTGTTGCATCTGTCTGTAGAAGTTTCCACCAAAACGCGGACTCTGTTTACAGCGACTCCTGGAGTGCTGTGTGCTCTGAGTTGTCTAACAGCGACCTCTAGTGTTCTAGAACTGAATTGCTGACGCCTGCTTCGAGTGAGATTTTTTTTTGTAAGGTTTTGTCAAGTTGAATGCTGCTCTCTGCTCTTTGGAACCTGGTCCTTGTTCTAGCAGCAAGTTGTTCTCTGTGTTTCAGTTAATCAAGTGTTGTTGATGTTACTCATCATGTTGCTCCTGACTCTGCTGTACAACAAGATGTTCAGAGTGCGTCTGCCCCCCAAACGCTCAGGTATCCGTATAGCCAAGGTCAGAGTTCCCAGTTTTCTTTGACACTTGCCTAAGCTGCATTTGTTGATGTGTCACAGGGCTCAGGGACAGGCAGACTCTGAGCTCAGGGCGGGCTGGAGAGAACACACCTAAGGCGGGCTCAGATATTCCCGTGGTGATCTGCGCAGCGGAGGAGCGTGTCGGAGCTGCTATGGCAACCATCAATAGTGTCTGTAGCAACACACAGGCAGACGTGTTCTTCTACATAGTGACCCTGCGAGATGCCGTCGGACTGGTAAGGTGCGGACCACTCGCTGCTGAAGTGAACGTGGACAGCCATTACAATACAGCACATCGTGCAGGGGTCAAACTAATGAAACGCTAAATACATACAAAGACAATGCTAATGTCGCCGGGACAGTAAAATGATACGTTTTCTACACCTTCCCTGGCCGTCTCACTGCCCTGGTGCTGACCAGGCAGTACATAGAGAACACCAAACTGAAAGGCATTAGGTATAAGATCGTGGAGTTCAACCCTATGGTGCTGAAGGGCAAAGTGAAACCGGATTCATCCAGACCTGACCTGCTCCACCCGGTAAGCCCTGCCCCAGGACGTAGATGTCCTATTTGGGCCTTTACTACGTCTCACTGGTGTGACCATCTTACTGGGTTTCAGCTTAACTTTGTCAGGTTCTATTTGCCGCTGCTTACGATCGACACTCACCGGAGGGTCGTTTACTTGGATGATGACGTTATAGTTCAAGGTACCTTTCCCGCGGCGTCAGATTTAATGGGGCGTGGGTGTATGCGTGCGGTGAAATAGCAGTGCCTTCCTGTCATGCATGGGACATCCAGGAGATATCCAGGAGCTGTACGGCATCGAGCTGCAGCCGGGACACGCGGCCGCGTTCGCCTCAGACTGTGACCTGCCCGTCAGCCACGAGATGGTGCGCACTGTGGGCATGCAGGTGAGTGTGTGCCTGTGTCACATGCTTCCAAGGAGTAATTAGAATATGTAGCTAACCAAACATGGACACTCTAGGCTACTGGATGCTTTGTAATTTCTCCGTTTAAATCTTTGTCTTTGAAAGTGTCTGTATGTGTGTTTTTCCAGACGACCTTCATGGGTTTTCTGGATTACCGCAAACAGCAGGTCAGGGCCCTGGGCATTGACCCCAGAGACTGTTCCTTTAACCCAGGGGTGTTCGTGGCCGACATGGAAGAGTGGCTTAAGCAGAAGATCACCAAGCAGCTCGAGAAATGGATGAGTGAGAACTTTAGGCGAGTCCCAAAGTTTCATTTTTTAGTTGCAAATGTTCCGTGGGCCTAAATACTAGTTTCCTACCTAAAATCATGACATTTGAAATGAAACACCTTAGTTTGCCTGAATTAAAGACAGTTTTCCCATGTTGGTAGGGAGAACCTGTACAGCAGCGCGGTGGCAGGGGGTGTGGCCACACCACCCATGCTGATTGTGTTCCACAACAAATACACAATAATCGATCCAAAGTGGCATGTGAGGCACATGGGTAGGTCACCACCTCCACACACCCTCAGAATCTAAGAGTCTTTCTTGATGGCATAAAGCTCCTTCAGGAGGGGGAATTCACTTTTACTGAAGCAATACATTATGAACTGGCCCATCAAATCGCTTATAAATTACAATTCAGAACTGCTCTAATCCAGGTTGAATATTGCTTTAGTGCATTATATATAAAGTCATGCACAATGAATTTGTCTTTTTCAGCAATTGGTTTAGGCATGAATGACTAGCAACAGAATTCTGTTAATGTTTTGTATCAAAGAAAACCAGGATCCTATTTTTCCACCATTTACTTCTGCCAGGTTGGAGTCCTGATTCCCACTATGCCAAGTCTTACCTCCAGGGGGCGAAGCTGCTTCATTGGAATGGCCGTTTCAAGCCCTGGTCTTACCCTTGTGTGCACCTCGAGCTCTGGGAGAAATGGTTTATTCCAGACCCCTCTGAAAAGTTCCTACTTGTGCGACCCGAAACATGAAGGAACATACCTGGATTGTTTGAGATCTTTATTCACCAAGTGGAAAATACAAGCTGTAAAGACTAAATTATGAGCTGCTGGATTGCGACCCTGAACAGTAGTGCTGCCACATATACTTCTGTAAATTTAAGATTAATGTGGATTGTATGTATTAAACTTTAATCACTCAACTTGCACCAAGAATACCTGACCAGTTTGAACACAGGTGTGCAAACTACTCCAACCCCTGGTTCCAAACATCAGAAGCTCCAGATCTTACCCTCCTCACAAGACTGTCCCCTCATACGAGGACAAGTTTGGATTTCAGGCCTTCCATTCTCTGCCTCCAGTGACTATTCCAACTAGTAAATGTTTGGAATTGAGGTTTGCAGGGCAGTAGGTCTCAAAATGGAAGCCCCACCCTAAAGGGGAAGAACCCATCAGTCATTTGAAGGTGTAGTAACATGGCCCTGTAACCAAAGCCTGCTAAAGATCTGCTCTTGGAGAGCCACAGCGCCAGAAGAGAAATTTAAGTAAAACATTAAAACTAGGACACCAAGAGAATAAAAAAGGTGGGTGGGTTAAGAAAAGACAGACAATCCCTTTCTGGAAACATTTAATGGTTCACACGATGGGAACTCAGCACTCCATAACCGGGTCAGTTAAATATTAACAAATTTACAGTCATGAGGAATGTAGAAAAAAAAAAGTTCAACACAAAAAGCAGCGCCTTAAAAAACACCCAGCCATAATCCCAATCCCTCTAATCCCACCCCTACAGAGAGTAAGAGGAGGGGCCACTCTGGGCGCAGCCTTCATCCCGTCTCCCAGGCTGAACCCGTCGCCTACCCCCAGCTCAGCCTCTTACAGCTCATCTTTCTCTGTGCTGTCCTGAAACACAAATGCACGAAGTCAGATTATGTTGAGTACAGTGAACGCTAGTCAAACATGCAACGTGCGAGTCGACCCCATCTACAGAAGGGCTAACACAGCTCTTTAAAAATTTGTCTAAATTGTTAGCATGAGCGGTGGAGCCCAAACTTCACCTTTTCTTCTTCAACCTCCTCGTCTGCTTTAACCTCTTCCTCCTCCTCCTCAGCATCCTCCTCTTCTGCTGTCTCTTCAGGCTCCTCCTCAGGTTCCTCCTCCACCTAAGTGGCAACGAAGGAAACGGAACATGAAGGCAGGGCCACAGAGGGGGCTGGTCTGCGCACGTGCCGGGCTGGTCTGCGTTTGTACGCACCTGCTCCTCCAGGTCTACGTTCATGCTGAGCCGGAGCATGCGCTCAATCCTGTCCCCGTAGGCCTTGGTGTCCGCCAGCTGGTACCCGGAGCGCAGGGTGGCCGTCTCGAACAAGACCACGGCCAGGTCCGACGCAGTCTGGTCTTCTGCGTTATCCTGCAGCAGAACAATCGGGATGATCCTGGTCTTGGACTGCGGCCCAATTGATTACACATTGTAGGAAGCGGCCCAATTTACCTTGACTCTCTTCAGCATTTCCTTAATGAGGGGATGTTTGGGGTTGATTTCTAATGTCTTCTTCTGACTTGCATAGTAACTACACACAAAAAAGAGCACCGTTTAAATCAAGCAGGTAATGAACACACCCAGTTGTATCAAGTTTAATACGGACTCTGCCTACAGCTACCAGGCTAGATTTTAAAATACCGCCGACAGTCACGTTAAGCCCATTAATGGACATGTACAGACACCCACGGTGCACGGACACCTACTTTGTGGAAATGTCTTTGCCCGTCTGGTAAGCCTGAGCCTTCATGATCCTTTCCATGTTTCCAGACCAGCCATACTGACTGGCTACCAGGGCGCAGGGAGACTTGGTCAGCCTCTGGGACAGCACCGCCTTCTCAATCTACACAGGAACAGTCAGCACATGGAGTTAGACCACCAGGGAGTAGCACACAGTTTCACCCCTGAAAGCTCTCCAAACACACCAAATAGCTCTCAGCACTCAGTGATATCAGCGAACACCTAAAACGATCTATTCACGTTAAGGTTTCTCTGTAGCTCCAGCTCCAGGAGCAGTCAGTACCTTGTCTTTCAGGGAGGTGTCCTTCATCCAGG
Organism: Brachyhypopomus occidentalis; assembly: GCA_020368025.1. Lineage (NCBI taxonomy): Eukaryota > Metazoa > Chordata > Actinopteri > Gymnotiformes > Hypopomidae > Brachyhypopomus > Brachyhypopomus occidentalis. The sequence goes on from JAGXOD010000135.1 coordinate 3,568,180, forward strand.
TGGTCAGGGGTTCGTACTCCTTCTCCAGAGCTTCCCGCTTTTCTTTGGCCTTGTCGCCCTCGTCGAACTTCACGCCCTCCTTGGCCACGTTCTGGAAGCGCTTGCCGTCAAACTCTGGCAGGGCCTGAATGCAGTACTCGTCCACGGGCTCGGTCAGGTAGATCACCTCATAGCCCTTCTTCAGTAGAGCCTCCACAAAGGGAGACGACTCGGCCTGGTGCGAGAGACGAAGAGAGCATTCAGTACAAACCACGTCACTGGTCTCACTTTGCTTGGTGGATCTGAAGTGATTGAGAGGGTCACCTCCTTCCTGCTGGTTCCTGCCATGAAATAGATCTTGTCTTGCTTCTCCTTCATCCTCTCAACATACTGCTCCAGGCTGGCGTGTCCCGTCTCGCTGTGCGAGGTCTGGAAGCGAAGCAGCTTGGCCAAGCGCGTCCTGTTGGAGTGGTCCTCAATCACACCCAGCTTGATGTTGGTGCCAAACTCCTTCCAGAACTTGTCGTTGTACTGCTCCTCGGCGATCTTCTTGATCATGTCCAGGGTCTTCCGTACAAGCTTCTTGCGGATGACCTGTTCAGACACAACAGGGGCAGGTTAGACCACAGCTGTTAAGCTTGTGATACTCGTGTGTGTAACTTAAGTGACTCAAGTCTTGAAGTTCTATGGTGAAGGCATTTGAGAAGGTCAGAAGGTCTCACCTTCAGCAGCTTATGCTGCTGCAGCGTCTCTCTCGACACGTTGAGGGGGAGATCATCAGAGTCCACCTGTGGGGACAGATCAGACGATTGGTTCAGCCTCAATTGCCCAATCGCATAAGAGCATCTGCAAGATTGTGCAAAGTCAGGGTTAGAGGACTCACCACACCCTTGATGAAGTTCAGATATTTGGGCATCATATCATGGAAGTCATCAGTGATGAAGACTCTACGCACAAACAGCTGCAACGGGGTGGAAGTTTGAGGAGAGTTAGAATTCAGCTGAAAAATGGTGGCAACCCCATTCTCCCAACCACACTTTTCCATCATGGTACCTTGATGAAGTCATTCTTCTTGGAACCATACTCATCAAAAAGGCCTCTGGGAGCTGAGGCAGGAACAAAGAGGATGGACTTGAACGTGACCTCTCCCTCCGCAGTGAAGTGGATATGACTCAGGGGTTCCTCACTGTCCTACAATTTTCAAAGCACGCCATTTATAAAATAATTTTATACATATACATACACACATAAAAGATGCAGATACAAGTTCAGACAACATGTGTACCATGTTTAATGTACTGGAGGGAAGACTCACCCTGGAGAAGGTCTTATAGAACGCCTTGTACTCATCCTCCTCCACTTCCCTGGCAGGCCTCTGCCAGATGGGCTTGATATCATTCATCAGCTCCCAGTCCCACACAGTCTTTTCCACCTACAGAGTGTAAGAGACACTGAACACTGCGCGCACACACACACGGCCTCCGGAACCATGGCGTACACCAGCAAGGCTCATTTACCTTCTTCGTCTTGGGTTTGTCCTTCTCCTCATCCTCTTCCTCCACCTCCGCCTCATCAGCGTCCTTCTCCACCTCAGACTCCGCCTCCACATCCTCTATGGGCTCCTCCACCGTCTCGGTCTGAACAAGGAGACACGTGAGCCTACGGATCATCCAACATTACCTGGAACATTCATTTTAGGCAGAGGAAATTGCAGTTGCCATGACACCAGACCTTGCTGCTCCACACGTAGATGGGGAAGTTGATGAACTGCGAGTACTTCCTCACGAGGTTCTTGATGGTCTCCAGCTCCAGGTAGTCAGAAGCTTCTTCTTTCATTACCAGACTAATACATTTTAAAAGGGAAAATAAAAAATGGTCAACATCTGCAGGTCTTCTCCTGAACAACCCAATACAGGTCACTGTGCTCTATGAAAATTGTGGCAAGTAGATTAACTGATCCCCAGTTAAAAGGGCCGTTTACATTTAAACTAAATAAATAAAAAACCACTTACGTGATTGTGGTTCCTCTGCCCAGGGTGTTGCCACGGGGATCCTCGATGACTGAAAACTCGTTAGAGTCAGACTCCCAGATGTGCTGTGTACCGTTGTTATGCTTGGACGTGACAATGACCTTGTCGGCCACCAGGAAAGCAGAGTAGAAGCCCACGCCGAACTGGCCAATCAGCTCGGACGTCGACTGGCCCTCTGACTGCATCTCGGTCATCTTGCTGAGGAACTCGCTAGTTCCCGACTTGGCGATGGTGCCCAGGTTCCTAACCAGCTCGTCCTTGGTCATGCCAATGCCAGTGTCGGTGATGTGGAGCATATTCTTGTCCTTATCAGACTGCAAGAGAGTGGAAGTACCATTCAGGTCATTTGTGTCTTAAGCAACTGGGACTGGCTTTTGTGTCACTGTTGACATGTGTTGCTTAGATGACGTGGAACTATTCAGAGAGGGTCTCTTCTCAAGCTGTGGTTTGGTACCAACATTAGCAGTTAGCAAATAAAGTAGCCTCTGTCTAATCTCCCAGAAATATTTTGTTTTGTTTTAGGCATCCCATATCCAAGTTACAATAAAACAAGATGCATCATTCTAAAGCAAAGGCCTTGGCCACAAATGTTCAAACCTTTTTGCAATGCAAATGTGACCGTTTCTGTATTCACTCAAGGTTTCTATACTGAAACAGATAATCAGAAGTGCATTACAGATGCACTAGTCTTGAACTGAGATGACAACACACCTTGATCTTAACTGTCAACTCTTCATTCCCAGCAAGTGCATCTTCGTTGGTCAGGGACAGCAACCGGATCTTATCCAGGGCATCAGAAGCATTGGAGATCAATTCCCTCAAGAAGATCTTTACAACACAAAAAAAGGGAAAGATTAGGTAAGAGACAATCAACTCAAGTTGATTGAAGTTTTAACCAACTTGTAATGCAGCTTAATGGATCTTTGGTACCACAGTTCTAGCCAGTGTTAACCCAGGACTGGACTAGTACTGGTACTGTGTAGAACAGAGCCTTGTCTCACCTCCTTGTTTTTATATAGGGAGTTTATGATTAGCTTCATCATTCTGTTCACTTCTGCCTGGAAGGCATGTTTCTCAGATTTCTCTCGGATTTCCTTTATTTGTGCCGCATTTAGTCCATCTAGCTGAATGGCCTCTTCCTCCCTACAAAAGAAAATGGTTACAAGACAAGACACAGGTGAATTTCAAACTCTGACACTCATCAAAACACTCAAGATGTGTTGTGCAAGTGTAAATTGGGTACTGTGGCCAGCTTGCGTGATCAATCTAATCAAAGAGACAAACCAAGTCACCCAGACAAGGAGTTAAACTAAGCACATGATATTCCAAATGAAAGTGTTTCAATTTGAAGCGCTTTCCTGTGCCACAACATATTTGAGAGTTTAAGCTAAGGGGTTACAAGAACTATCCCAACACACAAACCTCTGAACAATTTCATCGTCTGTCCGGGATCCATCTCTGCTCTTGCCCAGGTCTTCCTCGACAGTAGCGTCAACATCGATGTCCTCATCCGCCTCAACAGATGCTGTGTAAATTCAGATTACAAAAACGGTCAGTGCATCAAAACCAGGCACCATCGCGAAGGTCAAAGGCAGCGCACACCTAGGAAGCACACCTGATTTAAATTACTCCAACATAATACCCCCAACGCGCCGTGTGCTAAAGTAGTTTGAAGACAGAAGGCAAAATCTCGAAGTCGTAAGTATTTGACATTGCCATCCGAACAGGCTTTAGTTAACCAGCCAGCCAAGCAGACATCGCAACGCTATAAACGTCTCTGGACTCACTGGATTTTTAATTTGATCTCTCATGACACATGGCATCCGTTTTCCTAGCTGGCTAGCAGCGCCAAAGCAAATCTACAGGTGCCTTAACGCCTGCAAATTGTGTGTAACGTAGCTGGCTGGCGTACCTGGAACCAACCGTCCGGATACCGGTCTACACCAACCTGGCTCAAGTTAAGAGCCCAAGCTACCGGAGGTTTGCTCCGCGAACGTTAGCCACAAGCTAACCGATTAGCTAGCCACTTCCTCACTCCTCCTTCGCTAGTGTCCTCGAGACACAAACGTTAGCTTAGCTATCTTAACGCTAGGTTGATGCTGATAGCTAGCTAACGTCGGATCCGTAAACCGAGCTAACAAAGCATGCTAACGTCAGCTAGCAGGCATATACGCACGAAAGCAACTTTGATGTAGATTTTTATTAACTATTAAAAACACGGACCGTTATACGCAACATCTAGGCAAGATTTTCTGAGGAAACTTCTAGAAGCGCACGCGGTTCAGCCCATAGAGCATATTAACTGAATAAACGTTTGCTAGCTAACTAGCTAATAAAAATCACAATTTATTTCTAGAATTGGAGCTAGCAGAGAAGGTTTGAATATTTGAAGACAGGGCAGAAAACAACGATATAAATGTTAACGTATTGCTGCAGGCTGACGGGCTGGTGAGGTGACGCTGTCTAACCGATGCTGCACGAATCTTTGTCAAGTTCAAGTTCAATAAAAGAAAAAACCTAGAATGTGAACCACTCGGCTACTTCTGTTTACAGTAAAATAAACGTCTACTTACCAAATACAAGAAGGGCACAGAGTAGCCCTAAAAACCACAATCGCTTCATTTCAAAAAAGGGAAACAATACACTAAAACTGCAGTACGGCTGGTACACACTACACTCCGGTAAACTCTCAATCTGTGCCTGTGGACAGATAGAAGTCGGCTTTATGAAATTCTGGGTAGGGAGGAGGAGGGTCGCGGAAAACAACCAATCGCAGCTACCCACGCACAACACGAGACCAATCACAGGACGAGCCGCAGCCACACACGGCCAATCGCGGCTTTACATGTCCGATTTCACATGGCCAAATCGTGGCTACCGTCGATTGGCTCAGCGAAGTGTCATGTTCCCACAGTATGGAAATCGTAAATTTACTGCTGATCTGAAGTCAGTTTTGAGTTTTTTATGAATGACTGTCATATTAATGAGCTGATCTTAAATCAGTACAAGGCGAAGACTTAATTTCTTCCTAATCTTGAGTTTGGTTCGTTTGGATACATCCGGGGAAATTGCTCGTTTACCTTAACAACGATCTGTTGCTATGAAACCTCTTGAAAATCTCTGTAGGTTCGTCGTATTAATTTATTTACGTTTGCATTTTATTCAGTAAAACTAAACATAAACATAGCGATATATTTGACAGAGGTAATCAGACTTATAGATTTTTTTAATTGCAACGATTTGCTAAGCTAGACGTCCACGTCCACAGTGAACACTAGCTAATATTTATTTTCTTATGCAACAATTCATTCATAATGTTCTGTATCTCTCCACAGGTAGCTAAATACAAGCATAATAATTTTAAGTAATGTGAGGAGCAAATCAAGCTGGTAAAATCTCAACATCTCAATCTTCAACATCTGTCTCCCATTTGATGTCTCCACTGCAACCCTACCTCTGCCACGGCCCTGGTGACCTTCAGCAGGAGAGGTGCTTGCTTCAGCCCTGTATATTCATCATACGCAGAATAATGATGAGGTTGAGAAAGAACATAACCTCCAGCCAAACCAAGGGATCTCATGTCATCTCCACCAGCAGTTAAAGATCTGCTTAGACCACATCAGCTCCTCCTCTTCTCCTCTGTCTTCTTGGGAACCACTGTGGATGTTTTCTCCCTGAGGGGGGGGCATGTCCTCTCCACCAGGTCAACCAGAGAGGGAGCCATCTGGTTTGTCAGAGGTGGTGTGGGATGTAGCTGCACTAGGTGGCTACTCTTGGGTCCTGGAAGAAAGGCGTGGAACCTGCTGTCTGACTGAGCTGGAGATCATCCAGGCTGCCGTCCGAGACACGACCAGGCAAAGCTTTATCTACCTTAAAGACAGCACTGCTCAGGGTGGTGCGGATGCTGAGGGCACTGATAGTGAAAACAGAGGGCTGTTTCAGGGACTCCTGTGCAGTCATACAGAACATGTGACAAAGCAACTTTGGGAGGTGAAAAGCAGAATCATAAACACCTGCCTCTCTGTCAGGTTTGCGTAAAAGAGAAGCACATTGAATTACATAACATTGTTAATTCAAAAGGAATGTTAGTGTTCTGCAAATGAATGATGCTATGTTTTCATCCTGGTGTGGGACAGATTCTTCAGACACCTGCAGGAGCTCTCTTGGTGAAGAGAGACTGGAAAAGCATCACTGATCAGCTCCACCCATTTGTAGTTCAGCAGTCCATCTCAGGTTTGGGTCAACCTTTTTTTCTTCTCCTATGAAGAACATTGACTGTTTTCGTTACTGCTCAGCATTACTGCAAATATTGAACTTGTATTTATACCTGCTATGTATACAGTGCTATACAGACAAGGTGGCAGTTTTACATGGTCTTCTTGATTTTGACTTTCCGCAGATTATCGGAAACTTCGTTATCATGAAAGCTACATTCAGGCACTGAGTCAAGTGTTTGTGCATTCAGTACAATACAAACCACACAAGCACAGTAGTTAATGAACACATTTGCGTTTCCTGTCGCTCAAATGGCACGGTGCAAACCTCATTCAAATGATCCAGGGCTTCCATGTGTTTGGTGAGATGATGTATTTTATTGCTTAATGAAGCATGCAACACTTAAGCCCATTGTTATGACCAGTTTTTGTCAGCCAGGCCTGAATAACTATTACTATTATAACTATTATTATTATAATAATAATAATAATAATAGTTATAATAATACTATTATTATTATAATTATACTATTATAATAACTATTAAAGCATTACTCTATTACTGTAATGGCTTTGAGAAACGCAGAGACTGACTGTACAAGCTGGAGGAGCTGCCCTGGCACCTAGCACAAACCTGCACAGTGTACTCACCCACCCTGTGTAAGGCTGCACAGGGTGGAATTATGGGAATGACCTCAGGACCAATGTTCTTTTGTTGCCTGTGCTTTAGAGAGGTAGTATGGATTAAGGTATACATGAGGTCGTGCTAAATGCACCTTCAGTTACCTTGATTTTGTCACAACCTCGTATAAACCTTGTTTATAAATGTAATTCTGCATTACAAACAGTAAAAACAACAATATCTGGCATTATACTGCTAAATCAAGTACAATAAATTTAAAGTGATCCAAGTCTTGAACATTCACACACAAGTTGTACAAATAAAAACACAAGCATGAGTTATTGTAGCCCCGACTGTACAGATGTTAATCAGCACATTAAGATAACATATCTCTATTTTCCATAGAGCCATGGGGTTCTTGTTGAGCTACGGCTGGACACTGCTGACTACTGTATCCCAGCCTCCTCACTCCAGGGGCTGCTTGTGTCTCATGCAAGCAGGTTGTCTTATGTGCTGTATGTTGTTGTCACTTGACCTGCTCTCTGTAAAGTGGGTTTATTATTCTGCCAATGTTAGTAGGACAGATGCTGAATGGAAGGTGATTGTTTTATCTCTAGATGCATAAATGTTGGAGATGTCCAGTCCTAAAGTCCAGCTACACGGAGGTTAAGGCATGGGAGATGAACAAATGACTCGTCAGTCAGTCGTGGCTGAAGAAACGTTCCTGCTTGTTTGTTCTCAGGTTGTGGCCCGCCAGACCTTGGCACTTTGGGAAAGTTAGCGATTTTCTCCTATGACTCTTTGAGCAAGAGCAAAGAAGCAGAGAACATACTGTTTTTGTCACTACTGCCACAGCCTAGCTCCGCAGGAGTGCTCCCTGTGAAATCCTACTCAGCTCCTCAACCACATGCGGATTTGGGCATGATTGGGGCCACCCCTGGACCCCCATGGAGTGCTCTCACAGCAAGAGTTTACATCACAGTGGAACCAGGACAGACCTCTGCCCAGGCACTGGATGGACCTCCAGAGCCGTGTGTGTTTGGGCCTCAGAGTGATAGCAGGAGCCTAGCAGTAGCAGTGCCCTGAGCAGGCGTGCACCAAGCCTGCAGGGCCGTGTCTGGGGAGAGCTCGTCCACGAGGCCTGTGCCTGTCCACTGCCCCATGCATGCAGACGTGCTGCAGGCTCTACGCAGGCAGATGGGGACACAGAAAATAAACTAAATAAATTCACAGGAAATAAACCCTTTAAGCATGGGAAATTGAACATGGTATGTGCAAAATTAAGGGGTAGTAATCTTTAGAATGGATAGGGTTTTATAATGCCTTTGCACTTTGGTAAGATGCAAATTGTGGTTTGCATACTGCTGTTACACTATGCCACCTTTGAGGGGCAGTGTTGTATCCTTTTTACTTTATCTATTTCAGGGGTGTCCAAACATTTAGCAATGAGGGCCAGATCTGGTAAAGTGAAACTGGGCGCGTGGGCGACCATTATTTAATTTATGCAAATTATCTAATTTATTTTATAATAAATAGGAAGGGGGGTGCTTTTTGTTTGCGTGGGACAGGGTGAGGGGATAGGACGCTGTGGCGAGGTCTACTCGTGTGTACCAGGTCTACTGCCATCTTCTGGTGAAATATAAAATAGCGTGTATTTTATTTATTAAATAGCGGGTGCTGGCGGACCGCGTATTGCTGATTTTATGGCGGGCCGGTGGAAGTTTGAACGCGTACCGTATTTGGACTTTGGACATGCCCTGATCTATTTGTTCAAATGGTTTCATAGTGCATTTCTGGTCTATGTGTCTTTTTATTGTGTGTTTACATGTCGCACATGTTCTGATCCATAATCCATTTATACATGTATTAGCAGGGTCGGATTAAACCCTTTAAGGGGTTAAAAACAAGGGTTTCATTAAAAAAATTTATTAAGTGCAGCTCACATGCAATGAAAAATTAAATTGTAGTCATTAAATTAACCAGTTTATGCTCAATATAGAAGCTCCCCCACGTGTACGCCACCATATTTAAAATAGATAGATTTAGTACAGAATATCTGAAAAATCTTAGTCACCAGGTGTCAATGTAATGGCTATTTCATAATATGTAGAAGAATCATTTGGAAATGAATGAAGAAAAAAAGGAAGAAAGTGAGATTCAAAGTTGTTTTTGTACACGTTGATACGAGGCTACCTACACTCACTCGTGAGACCGTATGAGGCCCATATAGACTTTACGGTTAAGGTTACGGTCCTCTTTATCAGGATGACAGCATGTGTGCACTGTTGAACCTGAACTCATTACTTTGGTGGTGTTTACTAGTACCCTGCGAAGTGGGCACAAACCCAACACTCACTGATATTTGCAATTTCGTTTATATTCGATATGTCACTTGTAGTAGTTTGAAAGATCAGCTGCGTAGGTGAGTTATCCATTAACTTTCAGATGCTATCATTATTGCCATGCGAAAGCTTATCGTTCAGACTATACAGTCTACGTCTAACTATGAGACAAATTTAACCATCGGTTAGTTAGTAACCATAGTAAATGACAATACAATTATCTGAACTCAGACAAATTACTGCAAAATTCCATTTACAGCTTTTATTTTGAAGAAGAAAAAAAAGATTCTCCGGAAATTACGTTGTCGAAGGCGTGTCTATGGCTTGTCTTTCTAGCATGACGGTCTAGCATGGTTGTCTTTTCTCAGCATTAATTTCCCAGCACTTAAGTACGAAAAGATGGAGAATTTAGCAACAGAGGATTTGACATCCACTAAGGTACAGTTTTGAAAACGCCGGGTCTGAAGTATAGTTTGGACCTCTTAAACAAGCTTGCTAAAGATAACTGTTGCAGTCTAAAATACCCAGTGAGTGTTCAGTTAGGTCTTGGCCAAGCTCTCTGATTTAGCTCTCTAGCTAGCTCACTAATAACCAACATATACCTACTAAACGTAAAATTATATAAGCACACATGTTAGTGCTGGCACACATACACTAAAGATGACTAAAGAACAGCTTTAATGACTATCCGTCGCTTGGCTAATTAGCTAGCTGGCTAGGTACATGCCAGTTAGCTATGCACGTGGGTAAGAAAACAAAGTTGCATTGCAGCAGCAGGGAGGGCAGTGATCAGTCTGTCATTAGTGCCATTACCCTTGTTAAGAGGATCGACATTTGCGCTTGACTTGATTGTCGTCTTTAATGGCACTATTACCTGTATGTCCTAATCCCTCCGATTACTTGCTGAACTAAATCTTTATTTCATTTTATTTTGGAACTTGCAAAATTCCAGCATGAAAAGGAGGCGACGCCAGACGATAAGTTATGTCACGATGAGCACGACAGACTAGCTGAACCAGGAGCAAACAGCAGCACCGCAGAGAAAGGGGAATGTCAGAGCCATGAAGCCGACGCTAACCTGGATGCAGTCAAAACTGCCTCACCTGTGGAGACGCGATTGTGCGAGCAGGTCGGAGATCAGTGCTCTGGCTCGCAGCAAGGGACTGCGCATGAAGAGCCAGTCCCTCTCTGTGCTGCAGGAGGATCTTTGGCTCTGCTTAGCCTGCAATACAGGGATAAAAGTTCAGACGACCTCTCAGACAGGTACATTAACACAAAGCCAGGTAGATTTTAAAAACGGATAAGATATATATTGTGTGTGCTCGTCCATCTCGAGCATTGTGGAAATGTAATCGGCCAGTCTGTTGTGTGCTTGTGTCCATAACTTTGAAGCAACTCGGACTCATCTTCGTCCACCACATCATCTTCGTCTTCCTCTTCCTCGTCTGGTCCTGTGAATGAGCCTAACCAGGAGGAAGATCAGGAAGATGGACGTGCTTCTGGCAACAGACTGCCACCCCTGAAGACTCAAGATGAGCTGCTTATTGAGGTGAGCACCTGCCTGATGGTGTGTAGTGTGCAGCTGACAGTCACTGTTATAGTGTTTGTACTATAAGAACAAATAAAACTAGCGTTTCCTTTAAAAAAAACATGTGCAATCTTCTACATTCACGTCAATGGGGGAAAAAAAGATTTTTGGCTGAGTTGCTGAATAATTTTTATACTGTTAGTGTTGGATGGTACTTCATGGCGTGTTGATCTGAAGGCTGTCCTGTTTGTGTGCAGGACCTTCCACCGGTAGAAACTCTGACCATGACTCTCCCAGAAGACACTGAGGTGCAGCCTGTTGGACTGATCTCGAGTATCATAGATCAACTAGGTATCCTTACAGTGATCTCGAGTATCATAGATCAACTAGGCATCCTTACAGTGGTGACAGAAATCAGAGACCAGAGGTCCAAGTTATGTCTAACTTTTGTCTGCTCATGTTTTCTGTTGTGTTTTTCAGTTATTGTTGAATCAAAAAAGGACAACCCACCCTTGAATGACGACAGTGTCTTATTCAACAAGGACCGGCTCGCTATCGGCAAGGTGAGCTCGTAAAACGCCTCCTGTCTCACTGTATGAAGGCGCACTTCATATTCTTGGTTTAAAAATGAATATTCTTGGTTGTACAAGCTCATGTTGTTAAATCCACGTTCAGCAGACGTCTTTATTATTATTGTGTTAGGTGTTTGAAGTGTTTGGCCCAGTTTGCCAGCCTTACTACATCCTGAGGTTCAACTCTCAGGAGGAAATAGAACAGATGAATCTCAGATTAAGGGAGCCGGTTTTCTTTGCCCCTAAACTCAAAGACTTCACTGAGTACATCTTTGTTGAGCAGATTAAGCAGTGAGTAGCCCGTTTCTGAGACCAGCCATTATACAGTCGTTTTGCATTTGTCTTGCTGATGTATGTTCTTTTGTGATATTGTAGAACAAAAGGCTCAGATGCTTCTTGGAAGAATGACCAGGAACCTCCCCTAGAGGTAAAGGTTACACCTCTGTACTGTGACTGGCCAATCCTAAAAGGTTTAGGCTTGTGCAAAACCCAATAAGATTCTGATGTATTGTTCTGATTAGAGAATTCAAGCTGACAGGCATGAACGGTTTGTTTTAAAAGTGGAATCTTTAGGTCTACAGTACTGAAGAACAATTATTGATGTGGAGTTGGTTAGGTACCTACACACTGTGTAGGTAGTTCTGAATTGTCTGTTTGTTTGCTAAAAGCACCATGCATGAACCACTTAAAGGAACACAGCTAGACTGATGCTAACTGTTGGATAAAATGTGGTGATAGCTTTGTGTGTGGGGGATGGTGTGTGTGTGTGTGTGTTTCTAGGCCCTGGATTTCAGTGATGACGAGCAGGAGAGGCAGGCTAAACAGAAACAGAAGGATCATAAGAGACATCAGCATCAGAACCTGGAGGACTCGGACTCTGGTAACCAGAGCACCAAACATGGCTCTACCACACCCTATCATCACCTCAGTAATACCCAACACTGCTCTACCACACACTACCATCACCTCAGTAATACCCAACACTGCTCTACCACACACTACCCATCACCTCAGTAATACCCAACACTGCTCTACCACACACTACCCATCACCTCAGTAATACCCAACACTGCTCTACCACACCCTACCATCACCTCAGTAATACCCAACACTGCTCGACCACACACTACCCATCACCTCAGTAATACCCAACACTGCTCTACCAGACACTACCCATCACCTCAGTAATACCCAACACTGCTCTACCACACACTACCCATCACCTCACAAATACCAAACACCTCACTGTTAACCAGAAGTGTCCTTTACAGTCTGTCATTCTATTCTCTCTACTTCGCTGCTCCTTGACACACTTTGCCCAACACTATATTTGACTATGACCAAACATTGTATTTCACATCTCTTTCTGCCAGAACTCTTCACACCTCTACTTGTCTTGTCTGTTGAATCATTTCCATGAGTTGGGGCTCTCCTAATTGGATCTGTTCTTTTCATCAGAGAGCGAGTCTTCTTCAGTCGCTGTGCAGAGACCCCAGTCCGCACAGAAACCACCGCGGAGGAAACCACGCCAGAACCGGAATTTTCCATGCGACCAATCTGCATACCACAACCCTCATGCTGGCTTCCATAGCAACTTTCATACCATTCCCCACTATCAGCCCTATGGCCCCGCCCACTTACCACCGGACTATATGTACCCGCCCCCTGGCCCCTTCCAGCCACCTATCCAGGGTCCTGGGTACTCTCCCTACCCCAGACCGCCCCCTCCTCATATGGGCATGTTCGCCTGGCCTCCGGGGCCTTACCCAGGCCCCATGTTTCAACCTCCTCCACCACCACCACCGCCCTCAATTTAACAAAGTTTTCAGTATCTTATCTGTCTAGTTTGTCCAGTGTTGTCAAAGAAAGAAGCCGGACTCATTTACATGTGCTGAACAAAGTGGAGATTCTTATTTTCTTATACCTCTGAAATGACCTTCTGAAGCGTGTATGAAGAGCTTCTGTTTGTGCTGCCTTCAGAAGGTCATGCTAATTACTGTGTTTAGAACTAATGAGATGGGACATGCAGGTACCATGCAGGCCTTCTTTTGTAAATGATTTGGTTGTATACTAATAGACAAATCTTTATTAAGCAGACAGTGGACTTTGGAAGTGATGGTCATGTATTTTGTAATAAAATGGTAATACCCCATTAAAAGTCGTTTTTCATATGTCACATTTTTCTGCGCCTAGCTTGCTACTCATTTGCATTTTTTATTATCCGTGCCCTTGTTTGGCTAATTTCTTTACTAAACGCATTAATTACGCATGCATTATTATTTCTGCAGTTTGCCGCATTCGCTTAGTATGTCGCAAAGAGCTGATGTTTAAAATACGGGTTTTGTTACATTGATGAACCGTGAAGAGAACTTGTCTTTAGCGGGATGTTTGCTGTTTGGACTGGGCCCTGTGCCACTGTTCTCTAGCGTCTCATTTCCAAGCCTCCTCCCATTTGTTTTGATGGCTTGTAGTTTTGTGTTGCCCTCTGGTGGCCCAGCTGTGCCTAGCAGCGTGACAGCTTGGCCATGCGGTTCCAGCACGTCGTCTCTGCCCTCGGCGGCGGCTGCGTGTCTGGGGGTTGTCGGCGGCTTTGTGCTTTCCCTGCGCAACCTTGGCTACCCAGATGGGCAGAGCAGACAGGTGCGTGTGATCAGAACCGCTCGGAACAGCTAGCAGATGGGTGTAGCTTGTCAAGCCAAAGTGCCACTGTGCTAGTTCCTTATGCCACCTGTGTGTGTGGCAGTGTGAGAATGAAAGGCGATTTTCATTTGGTTTCTAAATGCTTGTCCTTGTCTTCCATCTGGCTTTGAGCTGAAACATTGATCCAACCCGTCCTTCACAATGCCACTGTGTGTGGAAGGCTCAGCTGGGGATCTACTCCGCTGGGTCGACTCCTACACTGCTCTCTCGTTCATGTGAATCATCTGATGAGGTGTAGGGGAGTTTAATTACTCTGTGTTTTTACTCCCTGTGTTTACTGCTGCCCCGGTTGCCAGAGCCAAACACACTTCTGTTGATTAGATTTCTGAAAATG
>JAGXOD010000135.1:3585000-3795000 GCA_020368025.1 Brachyhypopomus occidentalis
TACAGGAGAACTACAGTAGAACTACAGTAGAACTACAGAGGAACTACAGTAGAACTACAGTAGAACTACAGGATAACTACAGGAGAACTACAGAGGAACTACAGTAGAACTACAGGAGAACTACAGGAGAACTACAGTAGAACTACAGTAGAACTACAGGAGAACTACAGTAGAACTACAGTAGAAACAGTCAAATCAGTTTGATTATGTTATTGATCTTTCACATTGAAATCTGTCTTTGCTACAATGCTAAATGATACACTGAAAAATTCCATTGAATTTACTTGCTTATTGATTTATTAAGCTATGTCTAGTGTATTTTACACACACACACACACACGGGACAAAGGGAGACCACCAGAGAGGAGGCGCAATATGAAATTCATCTGCAGCAGAAACAGATTTCAGTAAACCTCCAGAGTGGTCTAAGAGGATCAGAGAGGTGAATCGTTTCACCTGGCCTGATGTCTCCTGTGTCCAGATCTGCTGAGAATGCCTAGCCTAACACTTTCACCATTAAGACCATGCCGGTTATGCTATTAGACACATTACCTCTTGGAGGACTAAGTGGCCCTTACAATTGGCATGTGTGTAATTCGTTATGATTGCCCCTTTAATGCATTTACAATGCTTCTTTAATCTGTGGGTGTATTTGCAGTATCTGTGTGTGCACACACACACACATAGGCAGGGATAGACAGGCATAGGCAGGAGGACAGGGGGACCTGGGGGAGCTGCTGGCTCTGAGTCGGGGCCTCGGTTCAGAAGCCAAAGACAAACCACAGACACTAGAACATGACAGCATGAGCATTCTCAGACTGTGAGTGTGTGTGTGTGTGTGTGTGTGTGTGTGTGTGAGTGTGTGTGAGGGAAAGAAAGACAGAGAGAGAGAGAGAGACAGAGAGAGAGAGTGTGTCTATTTTTATCAGACTGGCTTCCCAGTCTGTTTTCTGACACGGGGACACAGTAGATGTCGACACAGACAGACCCTCCACACTAGCCCCCTGGACTGGGGGGGGGGGGGAGGGGGTAATGTTGCTATATTGAAAAAGTGTACAGAATTTGTAGCAGAATGTAGCTGACGTACGATACACTGTCATAGGGAATATGTCAGATAACATCTAAAAGAAACTAGTTGACGTCTTTTAAACTTTAAAAACACATTTTCTCTTCAAAGAGTTTGAATGTGATGACAGGAGAGAATAAATATACTGCACATAAATGGCTGTTTTTGAAGTGTATCTGTTCTTAGTACCCCCTCCTGACACTAGGTGGCTCTGTTGTTACTTATAAAGTTGTCTTCTTTAGGTTGCCATGCCAGTGTTTATTGTGTGTGTGTGTGTGTGTGTGTGCCTTGAGATCCATCCGTAATCAACAACAGGTGAAAGGAGAAGGGGAGATCTTTGCACCTCATGTTGTCTTTCTGCAGCTCCGGATCCCTGATGATGTTGGGTTGGGTGTCGGGTGTGTGTGTCATTCTGGAGGGGATGGGGGGTCTGGCAGGTGATGATGTGGGGGAGGCCCTCCTGAGTGGGTGTGCTTTTAGTGGAAACCTTCTGGGGGAAGCAGGTGTGGGGAAAGGGAGGGGGGGGGGGGGATTGGGCAGAGCTATAGGGCAGGGGAGGAGCTACAGAGAAGGGGAGGGTCAGGATATATAGGTGAGGGGAGGAGCTACAGGGGAGATGAGGGTCAGCAGATATAGGGGAGGGGAGGAGCTACAGGGGAGGGGAGGGTCAGGATATATAGGGGAGAGAAGGATCAGGACATATAGGTGAGGGGAGGAGCTACAGGGGAGGGGAGGGTCAGGATATATAGGGGAGGGGAGGATAAGGAGATATAGGGGAGGGGAGGAGCTACAGGGGAGGGGAGGATCAGGAGATATAGGGGAGGGTTGTGCTGCTGGGAATCTGTAGAAGACCTGGTCCAAAGGGTCAAGGAGAAATGCTAAGCTCAGGAAATTCCTTTATTCTCTGGGCTTCTGGGCTTACCATGTTATAAAATGCCATGATATTAAACTTCAAGAAAGTGCTTGTCTCTCTCTGTCTCTGTCTGAGTATTTTTATGAATAAGCAGAATGTTATTTCTGCTCATGTGAACAGCAGTATTTAGCTGAATTGTGACCACATCCCTGTTATTAGTCTGCCATAGCCCTCCTGGCGCATTTTTTACACTCTGCCCTCTCCTCCCCTCTCCTCCCCTCTCATCCCCTCCACTGCCCTCTTCCCTCTCCTTCTCTCCCCTCTCCCTCTCTTCCCCTCTCCTCCCCTCCCCTCTCTTCCCCTCTCCTCCCCTCTCATCCCCTCCACTGCCCTCTTCCCTCTCCTTCTCTCCCCTCTCCCTCTCTTCCCCTCTCCTCCCCTCCCCTCTCTTCCCCTCTCCTCCCCTCTCATCCCCTCCACTGCCCTCTCCCCTCTCCTTCTCTCCCATCTCCCTCTCTCCTTTCTCCTCCCCTCTCATCCCCTCCACTGCCCTCTCTCCCCTCTCCTCCCCTCTCTCCCCTCTCCTCCCCTCTCTCTCTCCCCTCTCCTCCCCTCTGCTCCCCTCCCCTCTCCTCCCCTCTCCTTCTCTCCCCTCTCCCTCTCTTCTTTCTCCTCCCCTCCCCTCTCCTCCCCTCCCCTCCCCTCTCCTCCCCTCCCAGATGACATGTGTGAGCTGAAGGTGGAGCGGCCAGGCCTAGGTGATGCCCTCACAGCCAAGGAGCGGGAGTCTCTGGAGGAGAACGAAGAGAAGCAGGATGTTGAGGCAGGGGACGGCGAGAAGGGCCTGGACGAGGAGAAGGAGGTGAAGGAGGAGAAAGCAGGAGAGGACGAGAGCGAGGAGCAGAGAGGCCTGTCAGAGGAGGAGGAGCTGGAGGAGCTGAGGACGCAGGTGGCTCAGCTGCTCTACGAACTGGAGGAGGCCAGAGAGGTGTCCCACACACACACACACACACACACACACACACACACACACACACACACACACACACACACACACACACACACACACACACACACACACACACACACACACACACACACACACACACACACACACACACGCACACACACACACACACACACACTCATTACTTTTACTCAGTTATCTCATATCTCTCCTTTCCTTTCTTCATAGGGCTTTTGGAAGAAGAACGCTTGGCTAGTGCCCACCAGGCTGAGAGCTTCACAAGGCAGATCCAGAGACTTCAAGGTATTTTAGCACACACACACACACACACACACACGCTTCCATAGACTACACACATAGCCCCTCAGCCACTCTTATCACCGGTCTAAATAGTGCCCTCAGTACTGCATGTAAACCCTCCTGTTTATGAAATCTCAGTGTCCGTTGCCCTCTAATGTGTTGGAGTGTCTTTAGATGTTGATGAATGAACATCCATTTCTCTTTGCCTCATTGTTTGACATTGTTGATTTATAACAGTAACTAATGAACAAACACGAGCCTAATTTGTCATACTGTCCCTGGTGTATCCAAAGATACTTTCTGATTTATAGAGACCATTTTGTTATTCATAACTCTGTCTGCAATAATAAATGCAGTATGGACTCTCTTCCTTCATGTGCAATGCTCTTCTTTTTTTAATATGTTGGAATTTATTCACATTAATACCAAATTCATTTGTCATGAGGAGTTACACAGTGCAAAGAGACTCATGGGAGGTTACAGTATGCATTTTCATTCGTGGCCTTATCTGTGTCAGCGCTGTTTGAGGTTATCTTCATAACATCAGTGCCTAGATCACACGGAGACAGAGACACAGAGCAGAGGGCCTCGGCTATAGATCACAGAGGCTTCTCCATGATCTCACCTCTCACGGAGGCAATTTCCTGTCTCCGTTTGATCGAGTGGGAGTTCAAACAGGTCATGCAATCTCCGTAAAGAACCGAGAAAGAGTGACTTTCAGTGGAGTGTGTAGTGCAAACTCTCCAAAACCTGTATGGCAGGAGGCAGGTACGAGACTCTGCGAGGGTCCCGGAGGAAGAGGGTTTGCTCACAGACAACACACCGGGCTGGGCTTCATACGAAGAGCCGCTATGTAGCACATCATGGTGCTTTTCGGGAGCAAAACGTGTAGCAAAAAGTCTGTGGCTGTTCCTGATGCCATTACACCCACTTCAGTGCAGTGAAACATCCACTGTGAGGCTACAACAGTGTGTGAGACTGACGGTGGTGGTGGTGGTGGTGGTGGTGGAGTCTCCTGGTAGGTGTAGCACACACGCTGCGGTTGTTCCGTTCCCAACCTTTTGACCTGTTTCCTGCATGTCTGTGGCCTCCATGAAGAACTGAGTCAGGGGGCATTAACATGACTGACCACACACCACACACAGCACTTTGGTAGCGTTTGCCTACGGTTTAAACAGCTCCCTTGCGCACACTGTGTAGTATTTGTGTGTATTACCTCTCTCTACAGCAGGACGTAGTACTAGTGATCTTGCTGTCCATCCTGGCTTATATTATTCAAGCTGAACTGTGTCATGCTCAAACAGCTGACAGACATTTAAAACGAGTTAAGAATAGCTGTGGCGAGCCAGAGAGCTTTCTGCAGTCACACGTAGACTCTTAAGTGGTAGACGGAGTGAGAGGTATGGACACAGTGTAATGGTAGGATTACCTCAGGTGTCAGAAGTAGGTATGTCCCTGTACACAAAGACAGATCAAACAAGCCATGGACATCTTTGCTTCCCTGTCTCTATGCGTCTCTTGCCTGTGTGTGTGTGTGTGTGTGTTTGTGTGTGTGTATGGTGATGCTTCTTCTCTCCAAAACAATATGTTTACAATCGGGCAGCGACTCAGGAATCCCCCACTTAAGTGGCCAGTATTAAACTGCCAAAGTGTGTCTGTCCCATCGGTGTGTGTACTGTACTGTTGCCCTGCCGGATTCACTGCCAGAGTGCAGCGTCAACATTTTATCAACCATGCCTTCTGCTCCCCTCCATCTGCTCCCCTCTGTCTGCTCCCCTCCATCTACTCCCCTCTGTCTGCTCCCCTCCATCTGCTCCCCTCCATCTACTCCCCTCTATCTGCTCCCCTCCGTCTACTCCCCTCTGTCTGCTCCCCTCCATCTGCTCCCCTCCCTCTACTCCCCTCCATCTACTCCCCTCTATCTGCTCCCCTCTATCTGCTCCCCTCCGTCTACTCCCCTCTATCTGCTCCCCTCCATCTGCTCCCCTCCGTCTACTCCCCTCTGTCTGCTCCCCTCCATCTGCTCCCCTCCCTCTACTCCCCTCCATCTACTCCCCTCTGTCTGCTCCCCTCCCTCTATTCCCCTTCATCTGCTCCCCTCCCTCTGCTCCCCTCCCTCTACTCCCCTCCCTCTACTCCCCTCTGTCTGCTCCCCTCCATCTGCTCCCCTCCCTCTACTCCCCTCCATCTACTCCCCTCTGTCTGCTCCCCTCCCTCTATTCCCCTTCATCTGCTCCCCTCCCTCTACTCCCCTCCCTCTACTCCCCTCTGTCTGCTCCCCTCCATCTGCTCCCCTCCCTCTACTCCCCTCCATCTACTCCCCTCCATCTACTCCCCTCTGTCTGCTCCCCTCCCTCTATTCCCCTTCCTCTGCTCCCCTCCCTCTGCTCCCCTCCCTCTACTCCCCTCCCTCTACTCCCCTCCCCCTGCTCCCCTCCCTCTGCTCCCCTCTGACCTCAGCTCAGCTGCGCTCGGTGCAAGAGGAGCTCGACAGCCTGGAGGAGGAGAAGGCCAGCGAGCTGTGGGAGGCCCAGGAGGAGCTGCGCGTGGCTCAGGAGGAGGTGCAGGAGCTGCAGCAGGCGGCCGAGGAGGCGGCGGCCGAGCGGGAGAACGACATCGCTCTCCTGCAGGAGGAGCTGTGTCGCTTGCGCGCCGAGCTGCAGAGGCTCCGAGGCACCACGCAGGAGTACGAGCTGGAGCTGACCACGCTCCGCGCCGAGATCAGCATGAAGAACCAGCGCCGAGAGCAGCAGGAGCAAGCAGACACCGAGGGTGTGTTCCATCACACTACGCTCCACTATGCTACACTATACTGAACTGGGGTGTGTTCCATCACATTACACTCCACTATGCTCCACTATACTACACTATACTACACTATACTGAACTGGGGTGTGTTCCATCACACTACGCTCTACTATACTACACTATACTACACTATACTACACTATACTGAACTGGGGTGTGTTCCATCACACTACGCTCCACTATACTACACTATACTACACTATACTGAACTGGGGTGTGTTCCATCACATTACACTCCACTATGCTCCACTATACTACACTATACTACACTATACTGAACTGGGGTGTGTTCCATCACACTACGCTTCACTATACTACACTATACTACACTATACTGAACTGGGGTGTGTTCCATCACACTACGCTCCACTATACTCCACTACGCTCCACTATACTACACTATACTGCACTATACTGAACTGGGGTGTGTTCCATCACACTACACTCCACTACGCTCTATACTACACTATACTACACTATGCTGAACTGGGGTCCGTTCCATCACGCCACGCTCCACTATACTACACTATACTACACTATACTACACTATGCTCTACTGAACTGTGGTCGGTTCCATCACACTATGCTCCACTATACTGCACTATACTACACTATACTGAACTTTCAGGCATGTGTAAAACACTGGTGGAAAAAATCTCCAGGTTGAAAAACACTCTCCAGGCATAAATGTGTGACTACCATTAATAGAACGTATTGCAAGCATGGCCTTAGAAAAGCCAGTTTACAGCTTGCCAATGGAACGTCTTCACTTGCATTTATGGATGATGTCACTGCCAGCATACCTAAGTCAGTCACCTGACCTGAACCTCACTGTGAGAAGTACACTGGGTGTTGTAGTCCTGTTCACAGCCCTACGGTATTAGACTACACAGTAACACAATTACATAGACCGCGAGTCTGGAGTTGACATCATGTGCTCCCCAGCACTGTAGAGAACGTCTGCCTTGATGTGTTCAGCAAAGCGCAAAGCCAAAGCAAGAGTTCAGGTCATGTTGTGACACACTGAAGTACTGAAGCCAAGACCGAAGGCAAAAATCCCCTAAAAACAGAAGGAGCTGAAATGGCTCCATCTGAGGCTTGGCACAGCAACTCTGCAGCTGGTAACGTCTGCAGGCCGGATGCCTCAGACACTTAAGGATTTATTACCTTGTACTAATCATATTTTAAGGTTACATCTATTTGTCTCCTGAAAAGAAAGGCCTGTTTTCTGCAACTTTCTTCTAAAATCAACTTTTGATGCAGTGGTCCAAGCTCAACTAGAATGTCTCCTGTGGCCATATAGAAGAGACCACCCACCATGGTGTTCTCCGCCCCCATCAATAGCGTAGGAACTCCACCCACGATGGTGTTCTCCGCCCCCATCAATAGCGTAGGAACTCCACCCACGATGGTGTTCTCCGCCCCCATCAATAGCGTAGGAACTCCAGTACAGCCTGCTGCCAACAAACTCCAGTCACATAACCACTGGGACAGTTCAGCCTAATCTCCTGCTGATAGTGGGCTGTCACTAATACAGGGAGAAGCCTCCACCACAGATACATGAGACCTAAAAGTTCCAGTGCAAAATCATCAGCTTCTGGGCTTCCGTTGCCAAACCGCGTCTATTATTCAGAGGCAGGGCACGTGTGTGCATGTTCACACGAGCACACGTGTGCCGCGCACGCTTGTTTGTGTGCGTGCGTGTGTGTGTGTGTGTGTGTGTGTGCATTGAGTTTCCTCTTAGACTTGTTTATTTTGTGCCCTGAACAAAAACATAGAGGGTTTGAAAGGTGCAAAGGTATTTGTGAGAGCTGTTTTCTCCACACTTTCCACTAGTTCTTTCCAAGCAGAGAACCACACTAATCTGCCTCTGTTTGCCTGCGCTAAGTGAGCTCTTTAGGTTCCTCTGGATCCTCCTGGATCTCGCTGTTCTGACAGCCCATGTTCATCCTCAGCTCTTCTGATACTGACGCTTCTGTAGAACCTCATCTAATGTGTAGAGTCAAATGTATTTAGGAACCTGTCGGTTTGCAGAATGGTGGATATTTGTGATAGACTCTTTAAATTTGAGGTATTTGATTTCAGTCGACAGAATGCTTTTTTTCTACGTTAAACATGAAACATCTATGGCTCACTTATAACTATATAAGCTTTAATACCTTGTAGTTGTGGATATTACATGATCTAACTGGAGGTCAGAACGCTGTTGACTGATTTGCAAACAAAGGTGACTTGTGAGTGTTAAAGTGCTACAGTAGGACACCTACCATAGGAACGGCTTAGCAACAGTAATACAATAGATATCTTATGCATTGGAAGAACAACGTAAATCATATCACCTCCGTTATGTGAGTAGCAACAGACGCAGTAGAATTTAGCTTGAAATCTATTGGACCGAACAGAATCTGCTGCAAAGGGACTGGACACCTGGGCTGTGTGTGTGTATGGGCTGGAGGGGAAGCTAGGGGGAACTGGGTTTGAGACTGGGAGTGTTGGGATATCTCTTGGCCACTGTAACTGGGAGAGAGAGGAATGAAACAAACGATTTTGATGACTAATGAAGTCTTTTACAGGCAGGAAGAGTTGAAAGAGAATAACATCTTAGAGATGGCGAATTAAATGTGTATGTCAGCATGTGCCAGTGAACAAGTGAGTGTGTGTGTGTGTGTGTCTGTGTGTGTGTGTGTGAAATTGTGTGTGCTTGAGAAGGGTTACTAGGGTTCAAGCAAGTGTGTATGTGTGTGGATGTGAGAGTGTGTGTGTAAGTGAGTGCATGTGTGTGGATGTGAGAGCGTTTGTGTGTGTGTGTGTGTGTGTGTGAAATTGTGTGTGCTTGAGAAGGGTTACTAGGGTTCAAGCAAGTGTGTATGTGTGTGGATGTGAGAGTGTGTGTGTAAGTGAGTGCATGTGTGTGGATGTGAGAGCGTTTGTGTGTGTGTGTGTGTGTGTGTGTCCTTCAGAAAGGTTAAAGGGCTGTACAGGAAGGCTGAAAGCTTGTCTGGCTTGTTGTTACACTTCTACATAGAAGGAAGCAATACATCATGTGCTACGATGCTGAAAACCTCACACACACCACATCCATGAAAACATCAAATAAACTGTGTGTGTGTGGGGGGGGGGGGGGGGGGTGCAGTGTATGTATTAAAATTAGAAACAAAAAGTCATTAAACCATATTACTATGAACCCATCTTTTTCCTTACACATTATATGTTGCACTGTGTATCGCTATGCTTGATCTAAATGATGCATAATTGCATGTTTTAAGTCTAAAAGTTTATTTTGGCGATTCATCTCATGACTCTCATCATACCCCTGAGTGGTTAGGAGGATCTGCAGCGATGCCTCTCTGCAGTGGCAGAGACTCCTCTAGGCCTTCAGACTTAATACAGTCGACTTATAGCTTAGAAAGAGAGGCAGAGAGGGAAAAGGGAGAAAGGTCCACCAGGGTAAGGGAAGGTCTTGTAAAGAGTTTGTACTGTAGAAGAGGCATACTGTGCTGTAGACCGTTTTAGGTGTAAACCTCTGTTACCACATGCCACAGTGCAAAGTACTGTGGGTCACATTAAATGTGTGTGCATAGTTACTTGAGTATCGTGTTCCTGCATGTTCAGTGGAGTGGCGGTAACACACATCGTTGGTTTCTTTGGTCCATTTCCATTTTTTGCTCTTTCCCGTGTCGTGTGTGTGTGTACATGAGTGTGTGTGTGTGTGCACCGTGAGTGTGTTTGTGCGTGTGCATGTGCAGGCTTGAAAAGTGACATTTACCTTTCCCGTTCAATCCTGCCATGTGCAACAGGAACAGTGAGAGTCGTTGTATTATTTTTCCAATTTTTTCAAAATCAATCTTGTTTGTCAACACACGGTGCTGTTGCTTCAGCGGATATCACCAACCCCTCACTGCGCAGAATCAAAGGCCTTTCTAGTCCTTCTTAGTGCACAGTTAATATTCCACAAACCTCACTACAATAGCACAGGATACTGCATCACCCCTTCACAGCCTTTGGATCATGTCTGTGTGAGCACGTGGTTGAGATACCATGTGCACTTTAAACACAGCAGTGCTGTGGACCCTCTGAGCGCCCATGCATGTTTGTAATACCTGTACAAGCCTCCGGGCAGATATGGCGTGTTGTAATCTCATAACAAGGGGAGGGGGGGTCTCCACGGAGGCGTCGGTCTCCACGGCAGCAGAAGTGTTGATGTTCTCTGGCCCTGGTTCCCTCCTGCACCTCTCACAGGGGCATGAGCTCTCTGCAATACTGTAAACAGTGTGGCCTTCACTCCTGGAGAGGCACGCTGATCCCAGGACTGCGATGAGAGCCGTCATGGCTGACACACGAGCCATATCATTCATTTGCTTCTGATCTGGCATCAGTGGGAGCAGACAAAGGTAAAACGGTCAAGGTAGATTGCTGATGTTCTGAATAACCTTTTGATGCCCTTTGAGCCAGTCAACATGGTTGTTAATCTTACTCACACACATTCACACACACACACACACACATGCACACACACACACTCACACACTCACACATACACTCACACATACACGTACTGCAGAGAGAGATGGATAAAGCTTGTTTATGTTATTCCTGCTGGATTCGAATAAGCCTGCCGGAACAGCACTGTGGCATCATGACGGATGTGCAAACGGTCAGAACAGGCAGCAGGACTGGCAGCACAGACAGCAGGGGTGGCAGCACAGACACCAGGGGTGGCAGCACAGACAGCAGGGGTGGCAGCACAGACAGCAGGGGTGGCAGCACAGACACCAGGGCTGGCAGCACAGACAGCAGGGCTGGCAGCACAGACAGCAGGGGTGGCAGCACAGACACCAGGGCTGGCAGCACAGACAGCAGGGCTGGCAGCACAGACAGCAGGGGTGGCAGCACAGACACCAGGGCTGGCAGCACAGACAGCAGGGCTGGCAGCACAGACAGCAGGGCTGGCAACACAGACAGCAGGGCTGGCAACACAGGGGCACCACTGTCTATATTCAGTTTTAAAACTGTTTGCAGGCGTATCATATGTTTACATGCACATTGCACTCATCCCTTTTTTTAATATGTTGCTTATGTTGCTTTTATAAATATGATTTGTGCCTATAAATATGTGAATTACTTACAAGCGCTTGCAAACCGTTCTTTTCTGAGCCTCGGTGAGAACATGCATTGTGGGTGTGTGTTGTGATTGGTCAGGGGACGTGGGAGAGCTGAAGGAGAAGTGCCACTCTTTGATGGATGAGTGTCAGACCCTGAGGAACGACAATGAGCAGCTCTCCGAGAAACTGCAGCTATTGGAGCAGCAGAGGAACAGGTGAGTGGCCACATCACTTGTCAATCAAGACATCAGCCAGGCAGTGAAAAATTAAACTGACTCTAGACAGGGCTAATGAGGAGCAGAAGTCAACTCTGTCAAAGTGCTTAAATAGGGCATTTAAATAGGGCGTCTGGGAGGTAAGAGAGATTGCTGAATTAGCACGCGCCATCTATAGCTTGCCTGAAGCGCTGGTTTGCGAGCTGCTTCTGTTATTCCACGAGGCTGTATGTAACGAGGGCCTTGTCAGGTAAAGCTTATCCCTGTGTATAGCAGCTACAGGACTGACTATCGAATAACAGGAAGAAAGAACACTGGGTCTATTCAGGGATCACACGGTTAGAAATAACATGTAATGACAGCTACAGACGTTTCATCATCACTCATCGCATAGCTGGGTCTACCATTAGCATTCCTGTTCATAAAAACATACATACGGTGTTACGCCCACATGGCTGAACAACACTCTCCTGGGCTCAGGGATTTGGATGGGGGGGGGTTACTATGCTCACCATGTTTGTGCATTTGGTTCATTTATTTTTAGCAGTACTAATTCATTCTTTCGTTCCTCAGGTGGCACCTTATGACAGTGTTCAGGCGCATGAAGTTTGAGTCTTTATGCGTATTAGCACATGTAGTTACATTTACTCCTTCAAACACAAACTATGATCACACAAATGTGTCCTCGTTGTCCTTAACTGCGTGTTCTATTATAACGGATGGATTTATTGTCTTTAGGGTGTTTACTAATAGTTTATTTTAGCTTGTGGCCTGTGTGATGTTCAGTGGTGTTCCTCCTCCTCCAGCTCCACTGACTCTTACCAAGGAGGGCGGAGCAACGAGGAAGACGGACAGGTGTGCGAGCAGAATCGGCCAGCGGAGGCAGCGAAGCCCGAAGGCTACGCCGGCGTGACGCAGGCTGAGATACCGGCCCGCCTGGCGGACGCCTGTGGCCAGAAGAGCATCTCGGTCGAGGGGAGAGCGGCGAGTCCTGTGGAGAGGAACGAGGGTCTGGCGGAGGTGTCCTCTCTGCGGGACCAGCTCCACCAGGCTGAGCAGAGAGCCTCCCAGGTTGAGAAAGAGGTGTGTTACGTACCACCCACATATCGCTTAAGGAGGAAACCTCCAACCCAGTCCCCAGGAAGCTCTTACTGTGTTACTTATACGAATGCTGAAGCTGTAGCTGAAATATATATATAGCATATATAGCAAATCACTGTGAATATAATGCATTTACATAGTGAATGTGCAGGTTCCAAAGAGGCGTGGCTGTGTGGGAGGACCTCCTCCAGCTCTGAATGCTCCGCCCACTCTTTAGCAAATGAAGGAAGGATCTTTGGAATAGTTTCCTCCGCGTGTCCCTGTTCATTCTTGCATCACCTTATCTTGATTTTCATTCAGTCCGCCCCCCCCTCTGTTTCTCTCTCTTTCAGTGCGAAGGGTTAAAGGGAGAACTTCTGCAGCTACAAGTGCTCTATGAGAGTAGTCAGAAGGAGAGGGAGGAACTGGAGGCGGAGCTCCAGCGCTGCAGGGCGGAGCTTGTCCAGCTGACAGGGAGAAAGGCTCAGGTGAGAGGTTAATGTTAGGTTAATTATCATACCCTCCAGCCTATGATAAACGGTAAAAACGTTTACTCATATGTACTGCCATTGTTAACTTCAAATACATAACAAATTGGGTAACACATTATGATCACTTAACAAGTCATATGTGCCTGTCTGCCTTTGATGACACTTTGTGCATAACCGACATTTGGCTTTATAACTGAAGTAACAGTCATCAGTAAAAATGTCTCCAACATGTGTCGTGCTCAGGTCACTTCACTGTTGCTCAAGTGTGTGTGTGTGTGTGTGTGTGTGTCTCGGCTTGGTCTGTTGGTCACCTTCTCACACACATCGATTCTGGGTCAAATGTTTTTGTGTCAGTTCGTCCTTGTGTGTGTGGTGCGTCTAATAGTTCTAACTGCAGTTCAGCATCTTCAGTACACGCTTAGGCTGCAGGGAGTCAGATGCTGTCCTGACCAATGTCCCGACCAATGTCCTGACCAATGTCCTGACTAATGCTTGTGTCCCAATGTGCACCTACAAAGTGGTCTGTTCGTGCATACGTCTTGTGCGGCAAGGCGGGTGTATGCAGCAAATTGATTTCCTGATCTCCATCATCTAATTAGATTTTATTTAGATTACCTTCTAATCTAGATTTTTAATCCCAAAAAACATTTTTAATTTAACCCTCCAGTCTGAAATTTATGTCCCATATCACTTACCCACTCCCCACAGTTGTAGCTTGATCATTTGGTTAACTCTGCACTCACACTGTACTGATGCCTACAACTCCCAGAGTTCCTTTAATGTCGTGGGCTTGCTATGCAGTGTGAGCAAGGATCTTTAAATGACAAGAGGGCGGCCTTGACTGCATGTAGAGCCAAGGGAAGGGACAGGTGCAAGGTCTCCGTCTTGTGTCTAAACATCTTTGCTGTGATCTAATCGCAGTGTTCTTCCTGTTCCCCCTCCCCTGTGGTCTGCCATTAACCACTGCTCCGCCCTGTTCGCCTCTAACCTCCGTGTGTCTCATGACCATAAACCTGTGATCACAACGCACAACACAATATCAAATTCTGAACAAATTTGATGCTTTCTGATGATCAAACTGCTTTTATCTATCTATCTATCTATCTATCTATCTATCTATCTATCTATCTATCTATCTATCTATCTATCTATCTATCTATCTATCTATCTATCTGTCTGTCTGTCTGTCTGTCTGTCTGTCTGTCTGTCTGTCTATCTATCTATCTATCTATCTATCTACATGTCTGTCTGGTTTATGTGGTTTATCTGGTTTGGTTTATCTGGTATCCCCATCATTTTCATTACTTCTCTCTTCCCATATGCATTTTATTTGTTATTCATTGATTATGCATGTAAACACTCGTACCCATGTGTGACCTTTGTTTTATGTGTTTTATTTTCCATGCTCACTCGCTCATCTTTTCGTTTTGTTTTTATCCCCCCATCTCCTCCCCCCATTTCACGTCCTCCCTCCGCCCCTGCGATCCTCTGCCCCGCCCCCACCCCAGGACTCCTCTCCTCTGTCTGAGCCCCCTGTTCTCTCCATACCCTTCATAGGAATGGTTGTAGTATTGGCCCTGGTATGGTGCTGCTGGAAGGAGCTCTTGTCCTAATGGGGGAAAGGTACGGATTTGCCTTTACTTCCTCTAAGACCACAGAGACACCCGGACACGCAGGCCAGGGGGGTGGGAGATCTTTCTGGTGTGTAATGAATGGTCAGAGTGATTGCTGTGGGTGAAGGCTCTCCAAGAACGCTGAAGCTGGGTGCTGAACTCGGATGGCTAGACCTTTTATGGGCATGCACATTGTGTCACAACCATGGCGAACGTGAGTTATAAGAGTTTGGAGAAGCGCTTAGACGCTTGAGTTCAGTGGAAGCCTCTTTGCCCTCAGTCGGCTTGATTTGGTGCGTCATGTCAGACGACGACACCCCCCCCCCGCAGACAAAACGTCTCGGCTTCCAGCCACATCTGCTTCCATCTGAGGTCAGAAACTTGAAACTGGAAACATTTTTGCGTTGTAGCCAGACCCCAGGGAGTGAGAATGGCCCTCTGGCCTGACAGACAGGGGGCGCTAGGCAGACTTTCCACGAACGCGTGATGAGCACAGACTCCGTGTTAGAGCCGTGAAGAGAAGACAAAACAGGAAGTTCTAAACACGCTGGAGGTTTTTCTGGCAGGCCGTGGAAGATGCAGTGAATCAGTCACCGCTGTCGGTAAGAGGAGATGTAAGAGACCTAACAACATGCATGTGATGACAATATTACTGACCAGCAGTGCCAACCCTGACGCACGCACGCACGCACGCTCGCACGCACGCACGCTCGCACGCAGAGGAGCACTGTTTGAGTATTTACTAGGTCGTTGCTCTCAGCCGTCTGTGTCTCTGCAGGAACATGGACATGAATATATTTAGCGCTCTGCCCTGACTGTAGTGTGGGGAGTGTACATAAATATGAAGTCTTTATTTTTAAAAAGATTCTTACAAAAATGCCTCATTCACACAAATGTGGGCATCCTGTTCTTTAAATCCTGTTCTTTTATATGTGCGTGTGTGTGTGTGTGAATGTTTGTTGTAAGTAACATTCACACACACAAACCACAGTTGTAAAAAATTGGAAGACAATAGAGGGGCTTTGTTGGAGAACAGTTACTGGTGTGTGTGTGTGTGTGAGTGATTGTGTGTGTGCGCGTATGTCCATGTGCATGTGTGCGCACTTGCACGTGCGTGTGTGTGTGTGTGTGTGTGTGTGTGTGTGTGTGCGTGTGTGTGCTTGCATATGCGTGTTAGTGCACCAGCATTGTTTTTCAACATGTGTAAAATGGACCCTTTGTGTAAAGCTCTCTAAGTACATGCTTTACATGTGAAGCATGTGTAGCCTAGTAAGTGTGTAAGTGTGCTCTCATGCTGACTTAAGCACTTGATTTTAGAGAACATTTTTGAGGTGTTTTTATTTTTATTTTTTTGCAAGATTGAGATATTCAGCCATGCCTTTGTATTAGGGGTAAATAGCAACTACTCTCAACTGAAAGAGTTTTGAAGAAGCCTGTCTTCTGTTGGATATTTGTGTGAACCTTATGCCCTTTGACCTTTCTTTGACCTGTATTTCCTGTTGACCCTAGGAGAGAGAGGGAGACTGGAACCTGGCGATGGTGGTTGCCATGGCGGCAGCAGCCGTCTTGCTTGTGCCCAGTTTGACCAGAGCTCTTTCTTGAGCCAGAGACAGGAAATGATGTCATCCACCAAAGTCAGCTCTAACTGCACACACACACACACACACACACACTACTGTCACAACCATCCTCGAGCAAATCTGCTGAGAAGAACACACTACACCCGCCTTCTCACCGGAGGCGGCAGACGACCACTGGTCGCTACCACCCTGTTCTCACTGCAGCTCTGCACATTCCCCTCACTCCATTACCCCTCCTGCTTACACACACACACACACACTCACACACACTCACACACTCACACACACACACACACACACACACATTTTCACTTGAGCAGCGGTGGACCAGATGCGGTGTGTCCTCTCACGCATACATAGCACCAGAGAGATGGATGTAGAAAACTGATGACATGGGGGAGGAGTCTGGCTCCCTTCATTTGATCCCTGCACCTTTCTTACTGCCTGCGTTTAGATTTTTATTTGTAGTGAATACCGACCTGCAGACTGAGGAACTGTTTGCCTGATCATCTTACTCTGCTAGAAGAATTGTGGTTTATTTTTTGTCTATTTCATAGACAAGTGATCTGTTCTTTAGATAGATCTGTTCTTTGGATAGATCTGTTCTTTAGATAGATCTGTTCTTTGGATAGATCTGTTCTTTAGATAGATCTGTTCTTTGGATAGATCTGTTCTTTAGATAGATCTGTTCTTTGGATAGATCTGTTCTTTTACAGGCCTGCGCTCTAGGTGAAATCTCTCGCTTCAGATCTATAGCTTTAAAGATGTACTATGGCAGCATGTGACACGTGATCCTTCAGATTATTTCAGCTTCCAAGTCTTGCCTATTCCACTGATGAACTCAGAAATCTTTAATATCTTCTTCAGTTCCTTTATGTTTTGCTCATTTTCGCGTAGCACCAGCTCTTCTGAAGCATGCATCAAACACCGAACTGGTGTTAAATGAGTATGTAACATTTAAAGGGTTTGTTATCTCCTTCATGATTCGCAGGATGAAGCACTGTTTGGTGTGGAGGTAAGATAATCCAGACAGTAGCAAGATAAGAGACAGGAATTATGTTCAATAAAGACCAAATTTTTATTAAAATTGTGAACAACTAATAGTTTAATTATGAGTACATTAATAATGATGTACTAATAATTAAACTGTTCACTTTGCCAGTTTTAACCATTTAAATTAAATATTTATTTTCATATATGTGTTTGTTTAACCAAATGAAATTTATTTAATGAATTTAAATGATGAAAATGATAGAAAAGAGAGAGAAATCTATACTATTTTTGTATACAGCAGAACTGCAGCACATAGTCCAAAACTTCTCATGAGTAACCATATTAATTTGTAGCTCTAGAACAACATTGCAGAGTAATTTTTCCTCTGTAGCAGCTCCTGTTGACATTAGACAGTGGCACTGTTTTTGTTGTTTTGGTTTTTGGGTCCAGCAGGTTGGCTGTGAAAGGAAAAAAAAAACTCGTCTTTAATGTGAAATATTTACATTTATTTTGGCATAATCATGTGGGACTAAAAACCATTTTCAACCTTGTAACCCCTTTCATGGAACCCTAAGTGATTGGACAATTGGCTCAGCTGTTTCTCAGCGACTGTGTACCCGTAACATTAGCTCACCCATTAGAAAGCTAACAACATATGGAACTGTTTCATGATCACGTCTGGAGGCTTCTACACTTCATGTTCAATGTGAAGACCAGAGACGAGTCAATGACAGCGCAGCCGGCCAAGATGAAGCTCTAAACGTGAAACAAATCAAACAAATGATCAGGTCTGTCAGAATCAACCATCTGGCTGTTTGTTTATAAGCAAGAATGGGCATGTGACCTTAGCAACAGCACACAAGTTACCAAGCTTGACAGCAAGTTACAGCTTACTAAGTACAGCAATTTAGTAAACTGAAGACTAATTAATACTCGGTGAAGACTGTAATAAACCTGAAAGAATATGTTCTAGATGAGAAGATCATGTATAAATGTATAAAAGAGGAACACTACCACGACCTTCAAAGATTTACCACAAGATTTAGACCACTGGTAAGAACAGAAAGCTTATTTTCCTAAAATGTACTTCAAAAAAGTACCTCCTAAAATGTGTGAAGAGTTCTCAGACAACAGCCACATATAAGAGCAACAACATGTAACAGAGAGACCAAACAAGCAAACCAGGGCGTAAGGATTGGGGTGGGGGTCAATTCTGAAGTACTGCAGATAACACTGAAGGCAACCCCCTCAACCATCGCTAAAAAATGCCTTTCTGTCTGGCCTAGCACAACATCACCAGAACATTGCCTCCATGCGTGGATAGCTCTGTGTTGTAAAACCACAGACAGGCTTCAAATTGGAAAGATTTTCGATAAAAGTACCACACCGTCTTTTTTTAGCTTTATGTTAATCTGTCCTATTGCTCGTCGTCTTCAGAAATGGCACAGGTACATCCAAAAAGAATAAACACAGCCATACGAGACACGACCCTTATAAGCATCCTTTCCACTGAGCCTTGACCACTGGATTTTGAGTTTGCATGTATGTTGCAATTAAGAAATGTAGCACAAATTCACTAGCTTTACCTGATGTATGCAGCTACACTAATAATGCAGTTTCCATGATGACAGTTTACACTGAGTTGACACCAATGTCAGAAGAAGATCCTGTGTTATGCAATGATCTTGTTTCCAGCAAGTATATGAAAGCTCTTTTTAAAAATGTTTCTTCAAGCTCTGCAGTGGTTCTGTTTTCCTTAGTGTCTGATGACATTATCAAGGGGGCAATGATGAGGTTTACCAAGCCAACCAAACTCAAGTTTTCTACAGTTCTACAGTGGCATATGTGGTTACATAAGACTCACGTTATATTATATCCATACTATCTCAATGGTTTTTTACTGTGGCTGTCTATTAGCAGTGCTGTAAGCTCTTATAACAACTTGACATCAAAGGTTGCCTTCATGTGCACCCTTAACAACTGAGCAAATTGGACTGTTGCCCAAATTCAGAAGTATAGGCGAAGGAGAAAGGAGAATGTCTGCACATGGCAGAGCGCTTTTACTCGTAGAAGAGTGTAGAAGAGACACACCAGCACAATACGGGCGTCTTGCTGTCCCTGAGTTACCGCAGAACCCCTACAGTACACGTAGGTTGTTACAGTGCTGTCTTCCGGTCTCTTGTTGATAGATGAACACTGTAGACCCCAGTGCTCTTCTGAATATCTATCGATCTATTAATAGTTAATGACAGTATAAGACAATGCATGTGACACAGTGAAGCTTATTTTCTATCAAAGTGTGGTATTTGTACTGTATTGTAAATAAGTCAATATGTGTACGGTTTTGGTGGGATATACTGTGAAACTGGACATAAAGCCTTTAGATATAAAATATCATCACAATGACAGAGCCATTTGGGATAAGGTGTATTTTTTAGAATTAAATGCAGTTGACACTGTTGGTCCTGCAATGGGCACCCGTCAATCATGTAACCTTATTGTGTTTGCATGTTTCTTATTTGTGGGTTTGCATGGAGTTTGATAGCATTAAATAGACAATTTTGTTTTATTTAGTTCACATGAATTGCATTGAGTGTTGTTTTCATAAGCACTGCATGGGTCTGTGTGAGGTCGCAAACTGCGTTTCCAAATGGTTACCTTTTCGAGTATTTATGCTTTAAACAAAATGTGTTTGGGCGTTGGTGTGTAGTGACGTTCTTCTGCGTTCTGTCGTGTTCTCTCTCTGTCTATTTCTTTCTAGATTGGGTGACAGGAAAGTTCTACACTTTTGCAGCAATCTGACTGTCTAAATTCTATTACTCTCCATGGATTAGATAACATGCATTAGTTATGGCTCAGAAAATTTAAAAATATTTGCCATGAACCCTCATATTAAACTTAAAGTAAATAGCACCCATAACAATGTATGTGTTGACTTTTTAAAATGACCTATTAAAGGATTCATTCTTTTACAAAACTTTCTCTGTTACATAATGGTATTACAGAGCAGAGATTGATTCTTAAAATCAATTTTCTCACTCTTTTAAGTCAGTTTTCTTCTTCTTTCTTCCATTCTGTTAAGACATGAAAGTATGTGTTTAAAATCCAGTGAATCCAGTTTGGAAAATATTCATAATATTAATACCTGGTGCTTTAATTGGAATCTATCATTTGGTCTAGTGTATTAAGAACCTGATGTGTGGTTTTGTGGACATTCTGTTGCCTGTATGTGTGGCATAGCTATAGCTGTATATGTTATACAGCTATAGCTGTATATGTTATATAGCTTTAGCTGTATATGTTGTCATGCCTTCATGGGCATTTGAGTAAAAACGAAAAATAAGCAAAATATGAGAACTTTGCGTATTTTGGTAACCTGACTGTATATTTTGTAAATGATCTGAAACAAATAAAGTAGTTTATCCATCCACGTGTCTTTTGATGGCGTCTCTCTGCGTATGACCCAGTGGCGTCTTTGGCTTTCACCAGTCAGTAATGTGGACATATGCTGCAGGTTTCTATTAAAGAGACAGAAGTGACTTTGTCTTTAAACGTGCATGAGGATACGATGGAATTCATCACATCTGTCACAGTTGCTCCTATTGTACCTAAAGAAATGTGTCAAAACAAAGTAAAAGGGAGATTATGATAATTATACCCTATTTTGACAGCTTTCTGCATTCAAATCTGCTTGACTTTGTATCACTCCTTGTACTCTGTATGGCTGGGAGTGCCTCAGGGCTATTTCTGGAGTGTGTAAGTCACTGAGTGGAGATCTTAAGCTTTTTCTACACTTTCCGTCTCATGTCTTCAGGAATGCATGATGCGTGGGTGCGTGCATGCATGTGTGTGTGTGTGTATCAGACGTAAGGCAGTGACTCCAGTCCACAGGGGTTTTTCTCTTCCAGTAAGTGTAACCTCACCACAGTGTACAGTCTGCTCATTGCTGAGTGCTACAGTCATAGCTCTTCAGTAGATCTCATACATTCTCTCCCACGTTCCAAAGACCCAGGCTCCTTCAGCATAAACATTCCAGCACACTCAGCTCGACGAATCAGATTTTAGGAGATATACACTATTTAGCATATTGCCAAAAGTATTTGCTCACCTTCCTTGACTCACATATGAGCTTAAGTGACATCCCATTCCTAATCCATAGGGTTCAATATGACGTCGGTCCACCCTTTGCAGCTAGAACAGCTTCACCTCTTCTGGGAAGGCTGTCCACAAGGTTTAGGAGTGTGTTTATGGGGATTTTTGACCATTCGGCCATGGAAACGCATTCCATGAAGCTCTCTGCGCACTGTTCTTGAGCTAATCTGAAGGCCACGTGAAGTTTGGATGTCTGTAGTGATTGACTCTGCAGAAAGTTCAACCTCTTCGCTCCATGCGCTGACCCTGAGCTCCTGAGGTCGACCCATTCTTACACAAATGTTTGTAAAAACAGTCTGCATGCCTAGGTGCTTAATTTTATACACCTGTGGCCATGGAAGTGATTGGAACACCTGATTCCGATAATTTGGATGGGTGAGCGAATACTTCTGGCAAGATAGTGTAGGTGTGATGCAATACTGTTTTTGGGACCTAAAAGCTTGAGTTAATTTGATTTAGTCTCAAGTGGAATTTTGGCAATAAGCATTCTAGCTAAACATTTATTTTAAAAACCCTTTTACAGAAAAATAATATATGGTGGGTCAGAGTCAAGCACTTTTAAATTGGATTTTGAGTTCAGTTTGACGTGAATCCTGTATGTGTGTAAACAATCAAAACTGATAGGGTTCTATCCAGTGCCAAATTAATCCATTTAATGGCCCTAGGCTATGAAAAAATTGCAGACTCATTCATTTTTTTTATATCCGCAATATAAAAACAATGACAATATAATGAGTGGGCCATTATGTGATAATAAGAGAGCATGTCCACACTAATGCTGATGCAATAGGAAAACAAATGAAAAGAACAGATGTATTCTGAAGACAAAGTCCCAGGGGAGTCTCGTGACCATGCGGGGGTCGCATGGCTAACTCAGGAGTCGTGTTTATCTCATTAGTTTGAACTTGCTTCTTTGGCTGCAGATTTTGATTGAGAGCCCCTAGGAGGTCTTGTCTTATCTGATGAAATGCTAAATAAATTATAGAAACTAACATGAAAGGAAATTTATATTGGTGCACACACTCTATTTTGCATGATTGCATGAATATGAGTGAGGTACATTTAAAAAGAGATTCAAAGTTTACTTTTATAACCCAGGCAAGTGACGCTATAGGTTGCAGCCTATGTAACCTATACCACAGACTGCATATAGAGTCTGTACGGCCTCTACAGTTAATCCTGCCATGATTCTAGATTTACAAATGATGAGGGGATTTGTGGCTTCAAAGCGCCGCTGTTATCAGGATTGTTAAGATAAATGTTCTTTGTATTTGTAGCTTCAGTAGTGTTCCCAGTAAAACGATGACACGGCAGCTGATTTTAAATTTTTTAAAATTAATTTTAAGGTAATTACAACAAATAAACCAAATAAAATATTATAACCCACACTGTCCAGCAGCCACTGTGTTTAAGAGATTTGGATGACCATATTAATCATCTGAACATATACAGATTTAGTCATTAGGGTCTACCCTGGCCTCCTGGCCATTTCTGGTATTCAACAAAAAAAGAAAAATGTCTGTTAGAAATATATCCCGGCAACATCGCACTTCACTGTGATAAATATTCCATGTTTCGGTCATCAGCTGTATACGTAAAGGAAAGAAGCCGATGAAAATCTTTCTGAAACAGTCCACAAGCCTCACAGTCATGATTCCATGGTCTAGAAATGGTTTGTCAAAGACACCATAGTCTATTATTAATAAAGAAAACCTATTAATAAAGTGTATGCCACGTTCGTTTCTTCTCCGCAATCTGGCGTGTATTTAGCATGCTATGATTAAATGCGCCTCCATCTATAGGATTCTGCAGTCATTTGCTTTTCCCGGCCCCGATTGTTAAGAGCGCACGAGTAAGTGTAAAGTTTTTACAACAGGCTACAGCGCGACCCCCCAGCGCCCAATTTTGGATGCCTAAAAATACCGGTAACTGTCACAACTGTTGCGGCGCTGGGGGGTCCAGCCAATCCCTTTCCCCGTCGTGCGCTTCGCCCAATCAGGCGCTGTACTGGTATCTTAGTCAGATTAGAGAATTACCCATCTCACAGTTGTATATGGTCATGATGACAGCGGCATACCAAGAACTCCAGCGGACTGACGTGAACTGCATGGTCTCAGATTTTAAATCCCTCTCCAGCCTCGTGCTTTATTTAACCATTCAAGTATATGAGACCACACTACACGCCGCCGCGCGCCGGTCTCTTCTCGTTTAATTTTTCGTTTGAATGTTTTTTTATTCTTCAGAACTTTTCTTCAAAATTACCATTGTCGTGCGCCTTACATATTACGGGTTGCACTTCATCAGAAGCTGGAATCGCCTGTGGTCGAAAGGAAACTCGGAAGTCTCATTCAGCGCCGTAGCGACTCGTTTCAACAGCTAAACCTTCACTGAAGCGGAGCAATCACTGCCCTGCTGCTGGTTTACTGCTTTTTCCCCAACGGCTTCCAACTTCAAAACTTTTATCCTATTTTTTTTCCTTCGAACGCGCGTGCCTGGTACTGCCCCGCTCCCCCGCCTGCGGTAAAGTTTCACACACACACACACACACACCGGCCTCGCTGATTACGGTATAAAAGGGGGGAACGCGAAAACCGAAAACATGATGAGCAACAACACATACTACGACCCGCAGCAGCAGCCGCTGTATTACCAGGGCACCGACAACGGTGAGGACGGAGAAGAGGAGATGCCGGCCACGGAGAAGGACCTGGCAGAAGATGCCCCGTGGAAGAAGATACAACAGAACACCTTCACCAGGTGGTGCAACGAGCACCTGAAATGCATAAACAAGAAGATCGTCGACCTGCAAAAAGATCTGAGCGACGGGCTCAAACTTATAGGGCTTCTCGAAGTTTTGAGTCAGAAGAAAATGTACAGAAAGTATCACGCCAGACCAAATTTCAGGCAGATGAAACTGGAAAATGTGTCGGTTGCGCTGGAGTTCCTCGAAAGGGAACATATTAAACTGGTATCGATAGGTAAGTGGGATCTGTTTCTTCGAACTTCGCGTTACCAAACATTCAAGTACGGCATGTAAGCGAGAGAAAGTTGAAGTAGCATTTCCAGATACTAGGGGGCGTCCTTTAGTCACGTATATGCCCGAGCCTGTTTGCTGTACGGTCGTTAATTAAACCTCCAAGAGTTATTAACTTTTAAATGAATGATTAGCCTAGTCTATTACCACGAGTACCGAATATTTTTTGAATCAAGTGTGTAAAACTGGCTGTATTATGATAACTGTAAAACTGACTCTGCGCGCTTAACGTGAACGCGCCTTGTGTATTTTGTGTACGCGCCTTGTGTATATTGTATACGCCTCTTCTCATACAGCGCGGAACTTGCTGTTGAATTTGCCAGTAAACTATAAAGCTATGGGGCGTGAAAAGCGATTTTGAATGAGTATGTCGCAGGTATTGCGCTGGTATTGTCGCAGCAAGGGTTAGTACTGAACTGGTAATCATTTAATGGATTTCACTATACACGTGTGTGCGTGTGTGTGAGTGTGTGTTCGTTCTAAGTTTTGATTTTTGGCCAAGAACAGCAGCAGCATTATTGATCTGTTTCACTGTGACACGACATATAAAATAAAGATTTTAAATGGCCAGCCTCTGTACAGCTTGAGGGTGTGTGAAACTAGCGCTAAATTCAGCACGAACAGTGCAGCGAGCTGTACACTAACCACCCGCTTCATGAGAAACACCTGCCTCGCCTCTTATGACACTCATCTTATACATTTTTGAGGTACACAATTGCACGTTGAAGCTCATCAGTTAGCATGCTTGTTCATTACTGGACAGCTTCTGATAGTGTTTGGTGTAGTATAGCAGTGCCACTGGTATAGTATGTCATGGTGGTGGTCACTGAGTTGATGTGAGTGTATCAGCAGGGTTAGAGGTTTTATTTATGCATCAGTGCCATTGCTGGATTGAGAATGTTTTACACCCAAACATGTTTGCCCAGCAGTGACCCTGTTGTCAGGAACTGATCAGACATAAGGTCAGAAACAAATGGCGCACAGTGCATGGCAGAAGTGTTCTGTAACCTCCACTGCTTTCTAATGGAGCAGTTGGGCAGAGTAGTTTTAGCAAATCACTTTATCTGGAAAGTTACTGCTGATTTGGAATGATAATTGAATGAAATTGATTTTTGCCTGCCCACCGACGACGACTCTGTGGACATGCTGCTTATTGGAGGGTTACTGGGGTAAATAGTAGGTGTTTAGGGGAAGCAGATAACAAAGCTAAAAGTCTTAGCTTTATTAAAAGAATAGATGTAAGGAATCTTTATAAATATGTGGAAACTATAAGTTGTACTCCATATATAAGAACCAACTGCTAAGTTTAAAGGCTTTATAAGTTAATGATTGGATATGCATAGATGATCATGGAGGCAAATCAGATTTGCATATTCTGAGGTTAACACAGACCGATTTTGGCATATGCTAATGAGGCAGAAGTCTGTAAGTTCCAGCTCACGTCAGCAGAGAAACTTGTGTCGTCTGGAGCGAAACAATTACAGCTCCAGTAGACTGAATTAGTCCAGAAGGATGCAGGTCAGTCAGGCTGGATCTGCTCTGGACAGGCTGAGTGTGTGATGACACGGGCACGGTGCATGGGTAAAGAAAAGATGAGAGAGAGAGAGAGAGAGAGAAGCTGGCAAGAGGGCTAATGGAGAGGAAGAGGAGCTGATGAAAGCTGGAGATGGATAAAGGGATGAAGAGTAGGAATAGAGGAAGACTATGAATACTGTAGAGCTGTTGGGGATAGAAGGACATAACTTTGGATTTGAAGTGGTGTGTAATGTCTGTGTAGGGCTGGCCATGGTGCATGGGGCATAGTAAAATAGGTCAGCAGACTCAGACCCCACACACACACACACACACACACACACACACATACACATGCATGTGTGTGTCCAGTCTGGCTGCCGCTGGTGAGGAGACGGATCTTTCCAGAAGGGTACCTGCCATGGATTCCTATGTGAGGGTAAGAGTGTTGAGTGACGGAGAAACAGGAAAGCTCCTCCTGCCCCCCCCCCCCCCCCCCCCCATCAGACATGCACACTGGGGCAAATGGAAGGGGCCATGTCACATGGGAGCTGGCTCACAGCCTTGACAGTGAGGGTTACTCAGCTCCCATCAGACATGCACACTGGGGCAAATGGAAGGGGCCATGTCACATGGGAGCTGGCTCACAGCCTTGACAGTGAGGGTTACTCAACACTGTTGAAGCTCCAGGGAGCTTAAACCTCTGACTGCTAATTAGGTTAGCGGTGGTCTTGTGGGCACATGATACCTTTGAGTGTCTACATGTACTTCGTCAGAATTCCTCTTTTCAGTTACAGTGCAGTGGCCCCAACTGGTGGTTCTCATAAATCACAAGGCCGATATTGCTTATCTGTACCTACGTAGCTTTTATCCAAACTGTGCATTCATGCTTGAGTGTGTTTTGGAGTCAGCGAGCGAAAGCCAATTAGCAGGCAAACGCTAAGCTAGCATCCATACCCTGATGGCGTTATTCTGTCTGATCACACAGTCAGCATTTGTAGGTGCAGGACTGGGCATGTAGGATTTCTCCT
This sequence comes from Brachyhypopomus occidentalis, assembly GCA_020368025.1. Classification (NCBI taxonomy): domain Eukaryota; kingdom Metazoa; phylum Chordata; class Actinopteri; order Gymnotiformes; family Hypopomidae; genus Brachyhypopomus; species Brachyhypopomus occidentalis. The sequence goes on from JAGXOD010000135.1 coordinate 3,611,798, forward strand.
TTGCACCATTGTTTATAGCTCTGTTTATGTTTATGTGTTGTAGCAAACCGGCAGTCTTGGACAAAGGGATGTCGATCAAGTTTGCTCATCCTGCTCAGTGTTGAGATGTAATTGGTTTTTGAACAGCATGTTACCATATTCCTCTTTTCTTCTTACCCTTTAGGCTTTGCCGGCTGGTTCATACATGATTCAGGTTATCATAACCAATATTATATAATATTTTACACTATATTCTCAGGGGCTTTACGCCTAACCATTGCAAATGCATGCAGCAGACAGGAGGACATGTGTCAAACGTATTTGCTGCTTTTGGCTGTTTACTGCTCTTGGCTATTTTTGCGCCTCTAGGTGTCTGTTAGATGTGTTCGAGCACATGGCCGCCTCTCTTTGTGCAGTACGGAGCATGAATAGAAATGACATGTGCCTTCTTTTCCCCCAAGATGGTCTAAGACCAGCTGAAAGTGGGTAGTACACAACATGTGTGTAGAACTGCAGAGGCAACGGGTCGGCGGTTTTGGTCCAGAGCGCCTGCATTGGGTCCTTCTCTGGGTGGGTGATTGATGCGTAGACAGCTGGACTCTGGATTGGTCCACTAACAGGTGCTGAAAATAGATGTGGAGCTGTAGGGAGCTGGCAGGTGGCACTGTGGGGGAGGGGCAGAGGAAGATGGGGTCACCGGGGCATAAGGGTCAGGGGTTACTTAAGGGGTTTCCTCTATTGCTAGGATCTTGGAATGCTTGGATCTGCTGAATCACTAATGTGACATCAGCATTTCGTCTTTTTGGACCATGAAGGATGTTCAGTATGAACCTGGAAATTCAAAGATTCACATTTTCATGCATGCTTTGTTTATATGAATATACATGGTTATACAGTATTTGCCATCCAAATAAAATTTAATTAAAAATCACTAAATCTCCTCCAATATCTTTCCAGAATAAACGTTGAAAATGTTTGCCATTAGCACTGCTGAAAAGCTCTGCTAGATCTGAGGTAATGTTAAACAGCAGAACTAAAGAGGCCATCATGTTAAGGACTCTGAGACAGCTGTCTGAGTGTATTCACGTTTAGGAACTTGTAGCACATCTAGACAACTGAACTTAAGACGTGAAGTAATCAGATGAGTAAGTGAATAAGGGAATTTACTCTCCTGCTGACTCTGTGTGTGTGTGTGTGTGTGTGTGTGTGTGTGTGTGTGTGTGTGTGGAGGGTGTTTGTTGGAATTCTTGTGAATGTGTACTGTGCCCGTTGGCTTCCCCAGCAGAAACTATGTGCACAGTGCACTGCAGAATAACAAGAACTATTGATGTGTACAGTGTTTTCAAATATTCAACTAATTGTCCTTCATCAGTCTGCACACAGTACCCCACAATGACCAAGTGAACACCGGTATTTGGAATGACTTTTAGGCTAAATGCAAAACGGAATTATTTAATTTACATATATTTTCAGATCCTTGACTTGGTACTTAGTTAAATCACCTTTGGCAGCTGTGGAAGCCTCATGTGTTCTTGGTAAAGATCCTATAGGCTTGGCACACTCCTCCCAGTCTTCTGGGCCAGGCTTGGTGCTGGCTGCTGGTGTCCAGCAGTCTTCAGATCTCTCATGTTGGGTCCAGGTTGGTCATCCAGGACACTGGTCTTATTTCACAGGACAAAGTCTGCCCTTGTTGCCCCATGTCTCAGATCGTTGTCTTGTTGAAATGTAAACCTTTGCCCCAGCCTGAGATCTTAGGAAGTCTGGAAAAGGTTTTCTCCCAGGATGATGGTGTATTTTTCTGCATTCATCTTTCCCTCTGTCCTGACAAGGCTCCCTGTTGTAGACAAACATACCCACAGCATGATGCTACCACCGCTGGGCACGACTGTAGGGATGGTATTACAGTAATGAGGTGCTGCTCAGAGCGTGATTTCCTCCATAAGCCAAGGATTGGAGACAAATACTTAAATCTTCATTTCATCAGACGCTAGTATTGGTTTAGAGCAAACGCTTTCAGCACCGCCCCCATTTTGTAGATGAGAATATTCTCGAGCCCCTCCTCCATGCCTATACACATACATGTCTTTGCTGCACCCCACAGCAATAGGCTAGAGGACATTGTACCTTGTATTGGCTTCTATCCGGCTACTCTCTACATGATGAAGACCTGATTGGTGGAGTGTTACACTGAAGGTTGTCCTATTGGAAGATTCTCCATTGGTCTGTCTTACGTAGACTGTTGGAGGTTCCACACATCTTCCATTTGAGAAAGACAGACGCTCATGGGCATTTTCAACGCTGCAGAAATGTTCTTGTATCCTTTCCCGGCCTTGATGTAACCCTGTCTCAGAGTCCTGCAGACAATTCTCTTAACTTCACGGCTACGTTTTCACTCTGACATAGGCCATCAACTGTGAGACCGTGGAGTGTGTCTTTCCTGATCATGTCCATTCAATTCAGTTAGGCATACATAGACTCCAATTAAGTTGTAGGAGCATTTCAAGGACCACTGATAGCACAAGCGCACTGGGGACGGACTTGTGCTGGGGCTGCTGTGGACATGTCCCCATAAATGTCTGATTTTGTCCTCACCACTTCCTATCCAACAGTCTGTTAAAATGGCCCGAGGGAAAGTGCAGCGTCAGTGTTGATTCCTTTTCAGTGAGCACACGTGTCTGAGGACTCGTGATGGGCAGCGAACCGGAATACACCACCCGCTCCACATTCTTGTGCTTGGCTGCACTCTTTACCAATAGAGGCAGGACACACCAGAGCTCGACGGCAAGTAACACCACAGGATGTGAACGCTCATGCAAATGTGACATTTCAGTCTTTTATTTGAAATCGAAAATGTTGCATTGTCAGGAGTGGATATTAAAAAGTGGACAGGATATGAGGGATTTTACACATCCATTCTGAAGCAGCTGTTGGATTAGCCTGGCTAATTGATAAACTAACCCTCCTGTGATCGGAGCTTAGGTAGCGTATACAGCTTTGCTTTCACGAGCAACATCCAGCACTAGGTGCTACGTGCACTCGGCCCTGGTTCCATTCGCTTCCTCCTCCTCTTTTCATAGAACACTGTCTCTAATTGTTACCATGTGTCAGGGGCTAGTCAGTTCAATGGAATGTTCAAGTGGAATGGGGAGAACACCCCCTGCATACACACACACACACACACACATGCACTCTCTCTGTCATATTCTGTCTCGGTTTGATTGCCCCCCTGCCGTCTACTCTGTTCTGGTCTTTAGTTTATCATCATAAATGGCTTCCTTCATGTAACGCCATCTCCCATCTGTTCTCCTTCGACTTTCCTGCCGCCACTGGTCTGTCCTGATGGCAGAAAGCATTTGAACGAGAAACAACGATCTGAGATTACATGTTTTTAAATAAGCTTTGAGCATTTGGTCTTCTCAAAGACTACACTGATTATTCACATAATTGTTTTGTTTTTTCAATGTTACTGATTTATCTTTAGTGTTTTAAAGCATAGAAAAACCAGCTGTTGTAAACTAGTTTTACTTAACCTTAAACATGAAATAGACAACTTTCAAAAAGACAAGAAATACTGTGAACAACTAACTGATGTTGCTGCTAACGTAGCATCTAGTTTATATGGGCTCAGTAATACTGGATTGTGAAGAACAAATATCAGCATCTTCCAGTTTTGTACCTGACGGCAAAAATACCTCCATACATTCATGTTTTTGTCTGTCTCTGCATGTCCTGATGGTGAGACCTTTGTGTGTCTAGGGTGTACACGTGTGTCTAGGGTGTACACGTGTGTGTCTAGGGTGTACACGTGTGTCTAAGGTTTTATGTGGCATGACTGCAAACATAGTGGAACAGGACAGGACCAGCCAAACGCTTGAACATTTACTGATAAAATGGCAAACCTCTCACGTGGTCAGAATATAGGTGAGAGTGGGAATCAGGACAGGATGAGCAAACAGGGCCAGGGCAATAAACCAGGGCAATTAACCAGGGCAATAAACCAGGTGCAATTAACCAAGCACCAAGACGGCGGTGGTGGTCTGAAGATCCGAGCTGAGAACTACAGGGTCATAATCACGAGATCTGAATACAGAAATCCCACTCGGTACATTCAGGATAAACAGTGGCCAAAAGCTCACAGTGAGGTGAGGGAAGCAAAGTGTTTATATATGTGAAGGGAAATTAGAGGTGAAACAGCTGAACGTCGAGGGGGCGATTCCTGATTGGCTGACAACGGTAGGGTGAGCTCCACTGGAGTGCTGAACTGCAGAACCTGGGAGTGGCCTGACACGTAGGAGCCTGCCCTTTGACCTCTCTTCCTCACTCACTCGTGGCGTCGTGCTGATTCCAGATGCCGGTGTGTCTGCCCACGAGTGGAAAAACAGCTCGTCAGTCGACATTTGAAGAGCGGCCGAAAGTGGCCACACTAAGGGATACGAGGCCCTCTGAGTGCAGGCTAATGTGGAAAACTGGCTTGTGTAACTATAAACATTACTGGGGTCCTATTTGGGTTTTTCACAGACATGCGCTTCCCATAATGTTACTTCCTGGATCTTATATGTTTTTAGCGGTTATAGATCATGACGAATGATCAAAGAAGGTCCTCAGTGACAGTTCACTGTTGCTTCTCCAGGTCTTCATACGTGCGTACGGTGTAACATCCCTCACGCGTGTGAGTCCTCACGGCGTGGGGGTTCCCAGAAGCATCACGGAGTGGACTGTGTTTAAAACGTACTTCTTAACAAGCTGGTCTTGCTCCTGAGGTATTGGGAACCGAATTCGCAGCTGTTCTCCTCATAGACACCTGTCCCGTGGGCTTTAGGGGTGAGCTCTGTCCGACCCCGTCATCTGTCAGATAGATTACATTTCTCCCTTGTGTAATCATGAACAGAGCATGGAACCAAGAACAATTGATTGCTCAATCCAATCCAACGTTGATTTATACGTTATTTATTTAAGCACCGTACAGTTTTCAAAACTGTATTTATATAATGCAAGATATGTTAATAGGTCCTGGATGTCCTCTGTGTGCGTGGTGTGTGAGTGAATGCATGTGTGTGTGTGTGTATGCACGTGTGTGTGTGTGTGTATGTATGTGAATTTCTGCGCTGGAGACTTCCTGCTTGTGAGACTTCCTGCTCTGGCGTGCTGTAGCAGGCATGGTGGTAGTCTCAGGGTCCACTGGATGGCTCGGGTTTGCGATCTCACTGGCAGGTGTCACGAGGTCAAATAGCATGATGAGTATTGGAACCACACCAGAGAGATGAATGACGCCGTCATCATTGATGTTACTGGCAACGTGGTCGTCATGGCTGTCATTGGCAACATGGTTGTGTGATATCTTGGCACTGGTCAACCTCCCTTATCTTCTTCCTTCTTCGTTATTGCCGTTGTAATTGCATCAGCATGTGGAAAGTCCCTCCAGGTCCATAAGCTGTCATTGGTTATACTGGTGGTCATGTGACCGCTTCTTCACCGTGGCTGCACACGTGAGCAGCCCGTCTGCTGTCTACAGTGTCAGGCCCAGAAGGCTGTCAGCAGCAGACTAATGATGTTATTGGCTGCCTGACCCTGGGGTTGCCAGGGTGGAGCAAAGCAGGTAAACCCCCCCCCCTCCCCCAAAAGCAACCCCATCCACAGCCATGCAGCCGTAGCAGGCTGGTTCGTCCGGTGAACCTTTTGAAAGTAAGAGAAGCGTTTAGAGGAGAATGCTAGATAACATGCTTAGGATATTTCCCAGGTGCAGTGTGTGTGTGTGTGTGTGCATGAGTACCAGAGTCATGAGGCACAGATGTGGAGTTCTGCACACTACTCCATGGGGAGTGCTGTGCTGAAGTGCTGTGTGTATTTGACTCTCATTGCGGCCTTTAGCAGAACAGAGGCTGCTTCAGTGAGCTCGTCCTGCCTTGGACGTGCTGCTCCTCTATCCGCCCCACGAGCAACTCGCTTCTCTGCCTCTTAAGCTGATCACATTGTAGAGGAGCTGCAGTCTCTCCTGGGCTTAATTGGGCGGTTGGGTATAGAGAAGCTTGTATGATTGGACAGCGACAGCTCACTGATTGGACAGGAAGGGCCCAATGATTGGACAGGGAGAGCTCACTGATTGGACAGGAAGGGCCCAATGATTGGACTGCACACTGCAGCTGACGCATAGGAACTCTTTCCTCTTCTGTGATCAGTTTCCTGCAGAAGACTTAACGCATTACTTTATTGTTAGAATGTAGGTGTCTGTGGTGTGCAGCCACTGCGCCTGCCGTTTGGGCCGATCGCCCAGTCCTCTCTGCTCCAGCTGTGGGGAGCTTCAGGGGGAGCGAGCTGAGGTCTATCCCAGGCCACGCGAGGGCAGAGCTGGACAAAGCCGTCTCTGTCTCAGCCCTGGGTAGGGCTGCTGCTCTGAGGGCTATGTGGATGATGGTGGGGGTGAAAGGACACTGCAAGTAGCCTGTGTGTGTGTGTATGCGTGTGCACGTGTGTGTGTGTGTGTGTGTGTGTAAGTCTCTGACCCCGTCAGCTGTTGTTCAGGGAGTCCAGCTAGCAGGTGTGGCAGCTGACTGGAGGAAGGGCCTCCACCCAGAACGATCCCTCAGAGCGCCTCCACCCAGAACGAGCCCTCAGCTCCACCCAGAACGATCCCTCAGAGTGCCTCCACCCAGAACGATCCCTCAGAGCGCCTCCACCCAGAACGATCCCTCAGAGCGCCTCCACCCAGAACGATCCCTCAGAGTGCCTCCACCCAAAACGATCCCTCAGAGTGCCTCCACCCAAAACGATCCCTCAGAGTGCCTCCACCCAGAACGATCCCTCAGAGTGCCTCCACCCAAAACGATCCCTCAGAGTGCCTCCACCCAGAACGATCCCTCAGAGCGCCTCCACCCAGAACGATCCCTCAGAGAGCGCCTCCACCCAGAACGATCCCTCAGAGCGCCTCCACCCAGAATGATCCTTCAGAGTGCCTCCACCCAGGTCTGCCAGCATGGCCACATGGCCACAGACTCGAGCTCATAATCTGGATGGACCTTTCAACAGAGCAGCGTCAGACTGAGGGGCAGGAAGGGCTGAGAGACGAGGCCAATGCCCCCGGCCTCCACTAGTGGCCGCTGTTTTTTCCGACCTGTGAGCCCCCACAGACCCCACAGGTCCTCCTCACGTACTCCTCACATACTCCTCACGTACTGAGGAGGCTCCTTGTCCCTGCAGCTCCTGCTTCTTGACAGTTATTACAAGCAGTTGTTCCCTGTTTACACAGGAGTGGGGCTCCCTCTCGTCCTGTGGGGGAGTAAACAGCCCTCAAACTGCCTCGTGACAAAATCCTCCTGTTAAAATTAGCCGTAGGCTTTGGTGGTTCTGCTGTGTGCCAACACACTAGTGTGTCCTGTGTCCTGTGTTTTGATTTTCTGGGAACTGTGAAAGTGCAGAGTCCTTCTAGTTAGAGAAGAGAAGGTGATGGTGTCCACATTGCCCACATGGGTCACGTGCATTAGTGTGTGTGTGTGTGTGTGTGTGTGTGTGTGTGGAGGTGGGGAGGTTGAGGAGCTGTGTAAACACCAGGAGCATGTATCACGTAGTGGTCGTGCACTTATGTGCTGCATGAGAGTATGATGTCTTAAATGAGCCGGACCCTTTGGTCTGAGAGGCAGACAGACCTCACGTCTGAGGGATCCTCTCTGGGCTTTAACAGCTTGTTCTGATTGGAGAAGAGGACCGTAAAGCTGGAGGGCAGAGACCGACACTTTAAACGACTCCCCTAATGTGTCCAGCGGCTCTTCAAATCTTCTCAACGTTTCTCCTTGTTTGTTTGTGGGTGTGTGGGTGGGTTAGTCTGTCTATCTGTGTGTATGTGTGTATCTTTGTGTGTGCTGAATGTAGAAGGTTGTCAGGCATGTGTGTGTGTGTGTGTGTGTGTTTGTGTGTTACCCCTTTTGTCCATAGGCATCACAACTTGGACAGGACCATGTGTTGAGACTTTGACATTGCTGGACATTTGTGGCCTAATTTGGACATCAGACCGTCCACCTGTTTAAGTGACATACTGCATGACATATATGTACTGAATGATATATGCTCATGCTTGTGTGTGTGTGTGTGTGTGTGTGTGTGTGTGTGTGTAATTATATGAGTGTGCATATAAAGACCTCCATGTGGAGTCTATTTTTCTTGATGCCAGAATCCCATTCGCACAACCTTTGGCACTTCTGAGTGACCTTTGACCCCTTGTGAGGTGTGTGTGATGTGTGTGTTTGGATGGAGAGTCCTGGGAGGTCTGACCTGTCACTCTCCTCGTCTCCCAGGTTTGCTTCTCTGTGCGAATGGGGCAGAGGTGATGGACGCAAGTTTAGCATCACTCAGGGAAGGGCAGAGGGTCCTGTGGGGTGTATGGGGTGTGTGTGAGGAGTGTGTGGCGTGTGGGGTTGTGTGGGGGCTGTGTTTGTGTGTGTTGTATGGCGATGTGGGATGTCTATGGGGTGTAGGGTTGGTGTTGGGGGTGTATAGAGTGTTTGTTGTGTGTAGGGTGTATGGAGTGTGTGGTGTGTGGATTGTAATGAGCTGGGTTTAGGAAATGGGTTTAGGAAAAATAATTGGTAGGCCAGCCAGAAATAACATGTTATACCAGGCTAATATGGTATACCAGGCTAACATGTTATACCAGGCTAGCATGTTATACCAGGATAACATGGTATACTAGGCTAACATGTTATACCAGGCTAACATGTCTATAATGGGCATAAACATTTTAATCAGTGTTTCTTGTGTTTATTTTCTTATGTTTGCTGGTTCTGTCTTTGTAATTGATAACAGCAACATGTTGTTTTCTGGACATCTGTGTGTGATATTTCTGTTGAATGGGTGCAGATCTCTTGTACTGCATGTGCACAGAAGCACGACTGTAATAAGCTGTGTGCCCAGCTATCTCAGAGGACCGACACCCAGACAAGTCGCCCATGCTTGGGGCTGGTTACTTCACGAATGTGTGTGTGTGTGCGTGTTGTATTTGTGTGTTTGAATGCATGCGTGTACTGTGTGTGTGTGTGTGTGTGTGTTTCATCTCCAACATGCTCCCATTGTCTTTGGGAAATCCTGTGGAAAAAGTGAGATGCAGTGCAGTTTTGGCTCTGCTGTCGTCTGTTTCTCTCGGCCTGTTTTCTTCCTGCTCACTCTGTTCTATTTTCTCTTGCTGGAGAGATACAGTAATAGAGTCAGTTTTTCCTTTCACAATGAACTTTGCCTCCAGGATGCCACGGGCACGAATTCATACGGACACACTCACACACACTGGGGGATCTGATTAGCCGAGGGTCTGCGGGTCCAGGATGTTTTGTGTGAGTGTTAAAGTGTTCCCCTGGAGACTGTGAGATAACGGGAACCATATCTCCTCTTGGCCCGTGTAAGCGCGCGCAGGGGAAACCTCGTACTCTGTCCTGCCCCCTCCTCTCCGACACCCGGGCCGTGACCCAGGAATGACCGGGTCGTGAACGAGGCCTTAACCAGGTTGTGATCCGGGGCCTCTACCCACCAAGAGGCTGCACGTCCACAGTGTCGTGTGATGGACAGTGAGCTGACAAGCTCAAGTTCTGCTCTGTAATCATGTCTTTTAACAGAAGAAGAACTGCAGAAATTAGAGTGGATCGGGGGACTGTTGCTCTGTGGTTGAAAAGCTGCAGGGTGTCCACAGCTCGGACATTTGATCCCAGTAGAGGAGACCCAGGGCTCCATCAGACGCATCAAAGATGTGCTTGTGTGGGGTACAGTGTGTCCTCGGAGGACTCTGAGCCCATCAGGAGAGCAAATACAGTCAGCGTCCAAAAGAAATAACCATTCCTTCAGAGTGAGTGTGTCCAGCCTCCTGGAGTGTGTGTGTGTATCTAGGTGTGTATGTGTGTGGACATGTGAGAAGGTTTCTTCATCACAATGTCATGACTGTAGGTCTGCGGTCTGTAATGCCCAGTGCCCAGCAGTGCCCTGTGTGTGTGTGTGTGTGTGTTTGTGTATTTCCGGCTTAGACACAACCATTGTTTCTACGTTATGATCTCAGGTGCAACATGGACATAATGGAGTCTGTTCCTTCTATGTCTGTATACCAGCCCTTGTGTCTGTGTGTGTGTCAGTGAGAGGTTTGTGCTCTCTTTAATGTAAATCTTTCTTTAGATCAATGTGATCCTGAGTATGTGGCCCAGTTTGTGTTTTGTAGATGGTGACCTGTATATCTGTGTGTAATCGTGATGTGAAGCTCTGGGCTGGGCGTGTTGGAATACAGTCTTACTCAACAACAAAGGGCAGCTTCCTCTTCCTCATTAGCCCCGAGGCCGTCGATCTGCACCACTCCCACCACTGTCTCTCTCTCCCACTGTCTCTCCGTCTGTCTCTCTCTCTCTCTCCCTTCCAATGCTAAGACTCTTTTCTGGAGGATGTGTACATTGGTACATTTGCGTGTCTGTGTGTGTGTGTGTGAGTTTGTGTTTGTGTGTGTGTGTAGGGGGAGTATCTGAATGTCTGAATGCTTCTAGAGGCAACCCCATTATTCCACACACTGCTCCATTGTCTCTGCCTCCTCCAAGAACATGGTGGCTGATCCAACTCCCCCAGGCCCACGGGAAGGGTATGGTTTGGTTGGTTACCCCGAGCAACACTACACTGTCACCCAAGTCATCTGACAAACACACCCGTTCTCAAAGAGAGAGAGGGGAGCGAGAGCACGCTGCCCCCTGCTGGAGGAGTGGACACATGCTCCACACGTCTTCACTTCGGCTGCTGTCTCGTTCAAGAAGCAGGCTGAGGTGCTTTTAAGGTGTAATCTGAGCCATGATGATGGGATTATGTCGGCTCTAGGGCTCTAAACCCCTGGGCCCCTTCCTGTCCTCCCAAGGCCTCTGCTGCTTCAGAGACAGTCACAGAGTTGACTGTTGACTGTGAGACAGCCCTGTGCCAGACCTGTACCAGACCAGTACCAGCCCTGTGCCAGACCAGTACCAGCCCTGTACCAGACCAGTACCAGCCCTGTACATGACCAGTACCAGCCCTTTGCCAAACCTGTACCAGCCCTTTGCCAGACCTGTACCAGACCAGTACCAGACCAGTACCAGCCCTGTGCCAGACCAGTACCTCTTATATATGGCAGGTTGTCTGTCTCCCCAAAGGCTGTTTCCTTCAGCCCCTCTGCAGCTGGGCATCCTGCCTGCAGCTCGTATGGAAGGTCGTGATTAATGGCGTCTTTCAATATGTGTGTTTGGATCCAGCTCGTTCACTGCTCTCTGTTCTTCTCATGAGTGAAAGTGAGAAATGACTTGCAGTCTAGCGGAAGACTTGTGTGTCCCTGACTGTTGCTGAGATGCACATGTGTTTTGCACTGAGGAGAGAAACGTACAGGTGTGTGTGTACAGGTGTGTGTGTGTACAGGTGTGTGTGTGTACAGGTGTGTGTGTACAGGTGTGTGTGTACAGGTGTGTATCACCAGGACCAGCACTAATAGAAATGCAGTTAGTGCAAACAAAGGCTTAATCCCACTTGTAGATGACAAAATTAGCGCAGTCAGACTTGTTCCTACATGCTGGATATGTGTGTGTGTGTGTGTGTGTGTGTAATAAGATCCCCATTGTTTTAGGTGGGGTTATGAGTGTATGTTTTGAATAGACTTAGAGGGAGTATAAAAATAACAGAAATATAGCAACAGTTTAGGGTTGCGTAAGCTAAGGCTGTGTGTTGGAGGGGGTGGGTGTGTGTTATTGTGTGTATGTACGAGTGTGTGTGTGATGTGTGGTTCAGAAACACTGGTCAACTGAGTAACACTGTTTCTATGCAGGTGTCGTTACACTCAACAAATGTGTAATATGATTTAATAAGCTCTGAGTTTCTGCTATAAAACAGCTATATTGCTAAAGTCTGGGTCCTCTGTGTGAGATGTGTGTTGTTTGCTTTGTTTCGCACCACATTGCCAGTGTCTGTAAAATGCCACCGTGTCTTTGCCATTAAATGTTTTTATTTGAATTTTATTTGACTGTATTTTCCTAAAAATCAAAGGTTGAACTAATCAAAGGTTGTAAAACTAATGGAAACATTGACTAAGACTTTGCTTTGTATAGGAGAGATAGAGAGACACTGGGAGGAGCAAGTGAAGGAGAGAGAGAGAGAGAAACCTTGTCCGACTTGGCAACAATATTAGACTTGGTTGATCTGAGGCCAGTTTGCTCCTGGAGAGCTCGGCGCAGTGTTCAGACTGGGGCTCGAGGTAAAGTCTGCTTTAGGTTTCTGCGCGTGTGTGTGTGGATGTGTTTTATTTAAACTGACCTTGTCCAGTGCAGCCATGGTGAAATGGCATCACTCCTGTTCCTCTCCAGAGCTGCGAGGTCAGGACCGACACCTCCACTTGGTGGGTTTAGCACATCCATGTAGACCTGTAGGGCAAGGCGAGAATGCTGCATGCTGGGAAGTGCCGCACGCGCGTGCTTTAGCTAGCTGCTGTTCTGGCCTCTTCTCACTGATGGATCCACATGTCAGGAACGTTAAGGCCTGTGGAACAGATCAGCATATCGGTCGAAAAGGGCAGGAAGCAAGAAATAAAACTCTCTGAAAAGATGGTGATATGATTAAGACCCAAAAACACCAACACACACACACACACACATACACACACACACACACACATACACACACACACACACACAAACTGCCCATATATACAACGATGGTGAAGAATCTAGGGAAGACAAACACAGATGTTGTAGTTATTCCAGGAGGAGCTGAGCAGAGCTGAGTCTCGATGTTGGAACGCTGACGCTGGCTCGCGTGTTTGGGGGAGCACACTGCTTCCTCACAGGAACCGCTTCAGCCACATCTGCGCACGTGTGTGTGTGTGTGTGTGTGTGTGTAAGTGTGTGTGTGTGGGACCCACCCAAGTGAGGGAGGCTGGGTCTGCTGTCCTGTGGGCCACGCCCACATTCTTATGATAGCATTGAGTCACTCCCTGTCTGCGACCTTTCACCTGGACCTGCTCAGAAGTATTCCATGTGAAATAGCGCCGCGGCGTATCAATGTTCTGCAAGTGAGTTATACAGAGTAGTATACTAGAAACGCTGAATACTTACGTCGAGGTGCTTTAGGTTTTATCCACAGTGAATTGTTCTAATTTACACATCTCAGGCTTAATTAAATGTACCCTGTAGAATTTTACTTAAAAGTCCAGTCTGTAAATATTATCCGTTTTGAACATGTTCCTTGTTTATAAAACCTGCACGTTCTTTTAATCTTGGCAACTGTTAAGAAGTTGTTAACCCACCTGTAATATTGCAGAGTTACTGAGTAACTAACAGAGTTAGTCTGTCATTCAGTCCCTGTTTCTAATGCAAGAACATGTAGAACTCGAATGTCTGTCATCACATAATGGAATGAAGTGGAATAAAGAAGAAGAAAGTGTTAAGAATTCAGGGTCACCAGGGTTTGTCTGTTAGTTTCACGGGTTCCCAGCGTGGGTCACTCCGTAGGTTCGTGTTTGGAAGGTGAGGTCGGAGTGTTGGAGTCTAACAGCTGTGCCTTCCCCTCACGCCCGCAGACAGTAAAGCCATCGTGGACGGGAACCTGAAGCTGATCCTGGGCCTGATATGGACCCTCATCCTGCACTACTCCATCTCCATGCCCATGTGGGAGGATGAGGATGACGAAGACGCCAAGAAGCTCACGCCCAAGCAGCGTCTGCTGGGCTGGATCCAGAACAAAGTGCCCCAGCTGCCCATCAACAACTTCCACCGTGACTGGAGGGACGGAAAAGCGCTGGGAGCCCTGGTGGACAACTGTGCCCCTGGTGAGTGAGCCCCACGCCCCACGGTTTGTGCCCCACGCCCTGTGCCCCACACCCTGTGCCCCATGCCCTATGCCTCGTGCCCTGCCCTATGCCCCACCCCCCGTGCCCCACACCCTGTGCCCCACACCCTGTGCCCTGTGTCCCACACCCTGTGCCCCACACCCTGTGCCCTATGCCCCATGCCCCACGCTCTGTGCCCCACACCCTGTGCCCTATGCCCCACACCCTGTGCCCCACACCCTGTGCCCCACATTGTGCTGAGCACAGTTGTACTGATGGAGCAGACGGCCACTCCCATGGAAGAACAGTATTGGCCAATAAAAGGCTTTGCTATTCTGTGTGCACGTTTACCAGGGAGAGTGCACGTCTACCATGAAGTATGCATGTTTTCCATGAAGCGTGCACGTTTCCATGGCACAACTTTAAACAAAATGACTGCTTTGCTTTAGAGTGGTGCATGTATTGACATGAAATGGTTGCGTTTCCTAAACTGAAATGCATTTTTTGTGGCATTTTGAAATAGGATCCTAAAAGTCAGTGTGGATTCCATTTCACTCACTCTGTGCAATCTGCATGTGTCTAAGGCCATATGTTTCTTTTCCTAAAAGCCTTCACATCATGGGTGCCAAAACTAAACGAATTCAACCATCCAGCCACAATCCTGGCGTGTGACGTTTTCGGTTATGCATGATGAGACGATTGCCTAACTGACCAGCTTCTCTACTACGTTGCAGCGCGTCGCCATGGTAAACATGCGTGCTTAGGAGAAAATCATGAGCAAATGCGCATTGACTTTCCCCAAATCTTTGTTGTTTTCTGCATTGTGCTTTTTTTTCGTATTTGGCATTTTCCCAAAGCCTATAGTTCTGTAGATGCCGCTAACATGTTTGCCCAAGTCTGCCTCACTACGGAAATGAAACATTATCTTACAAGTTCGGAATGCTGAATAGAAGAACACAAATGAGGCCCTCAGAGATTCTGGACGCACAAGACGGCAAATCACTCGGTTTGAATTTGGGTCAAACGATAGTGGATAATGGTGGGGAGAGTTCAGCCAAAAATGCTAATATGACTGAGACGGAATGGCAGCGAGTGGATCCTAGTTAGCATGATGGAGGGGTCAATACTTCCTGTCCATGTATTACTTCCTGTGTTAACAGTGAAGCATTCGTTTTAACTGGATTTTGTAGCTGCTCTTTATAAGCAACCATTTGTCATTACACTTAAAGCAGTCTCAGTGTGCACTGGTAAACCATGTGCCGCAGACCTGCCTGTATCTAGGGTCGCTTTTCCGAGGTCTTAGCTTGCGTTTCCATGGCACATATGTGAAAGTTTGATGAATGATCGAACGTGACCAAACAGCTTCTTTGAGTTACGGCCTGTGAGCAGGTGAAGCTTGCTGGGCCAAGCGTTAGTGGTTCTTCAAACGCAGGTGTTGAAAACTAAAGTGGCCTGTAGCTCCTTGCACTGGCATCAGTAGTCTGCATGTGCTGGAAAGTTTACATTTCACACTGTTCACTCTTCACACTCTTCATCGCTGCTCTCTGCACAGCAGGTCGACTGTGAGCTAATTGCTTTGACAGTTTGTTTCAGTGAACATCTGTATTGCGAGCTGACCGCAGTTGTTCGAGTGTTTGAAGCCAGTGGAGTGCAGTGGGACTGAGGACAAGGACACTGGTCCCTCCATTCCTAGCTTGGCGTATATGACATATACGTGTCTAAACGAGAACCTGGAAATCAGGTCTGTTGATCTAGGTTTTTGAGTTTTGTTGTTGATCTAGGTTTTTGAGTTAGGTTATTCTGAGTTAGGTTGTTGATCTAGGTTTTTGAGTTTTGTTGTTTATCTAGATTTTTGAGTTAGGTTGTTGATCTAGGTTTTTGAGTTAGGTTTCTGAGGTAGATTATGTAATGCACAGAAACCACAGGTGGCTACATGGAAGCACAGGCATTTATTTGGGAAATTCCATTATTTCACAGTAGGGTGCAGGACCCAGGGGGACATATAGCAATGGCTAAACCAAAACCATGAGTCCAAAAATCCGTAAACCGGAAAACACTAGCGATACATGGGACACAAGAAAACATGGGAACAGGAACTTGAGGAGACTGGAATGTGCCTCGCAATGCTGCAAAAACACAAATAAGCCTTGATAAGGACCAGTGCCCCAACAGGCACTGTGCTCTCCGCACCACTCCACAAACATTACAGTCTGTAGAGTGCAGTTAGAGGACCTCTTGCCGTGTGAAATGAGAGTTAGGCATCCAATCACTCTGCAGCAGTGATGCGTCCATGAGTGCTGTGTCTGCTGAGCGTGGGCCTTATATACACAGGCAGGGCTGACAGGCAGGGAGGGGTTAATGCAGGGAGACATGACACAGGCAGGCATGTGAAATATGCAGCGTGTGTGAGTGTCTTAGGCTTGTGGGAGCGATGGCAGCAATGCAGTGTGTTCTGATCAGAGCGAGGCAGTGCTGTCTGACAGAGGGGGGCAGCATGGCTTAGAGCAGGCATGTGAAATATGCAGCGTGTGTGAGTGTCTTAGGCTTGTGGGAGTGATTGCAGCAATGCAGTGTGTTCTGATCAGAGCGAGGCAGTGTGATGGAGTGAGGCAGTGCTGTCTGATCAGAGCGAGGCAGTGTGATGTAGCGAGGCAGTGCTGTCTGATCAGAGCGAGGCAGTGCTGTCTGATCAGGTTTATGACTGATGACCTCAATGATTCCACCAAGCCCTGAATGAGGTCAAAAAACACACACACACACACCAGCTGCTGTCCACGTAATAATTGTTGAGTTGAATAGCACTGGGTTCAGCTAAAGGACAAAATGAGAAGAAAAGCAGAAAGAAGCAAGGAAAGATCAGATGTGTGTGTGTGTGTGTATGTGTGTAGGTGTGTGTGTCCATAGTTTGCAGGGAATGGACAACAAATAGTTCCCAGTCATGTATTAATGTGTAACGGTATTTTCTGAGTTTTCGCCGTTGTGTGATGTGTGTGTTGCCGATAGCCCCCTCCTCTGAACGCAGGCCGCAGTGTTCCAGCTGTTGCCATGCTGGCTGAGATTAGACCATCTTGAACTGGCCTGGCTGAGATTAGACCATCTTGAACTGGCCTGGCTGAGATTAGACCATCTTGAACTGGCCTGGCTGAGATTAGACCATTTTGAACTGGCCTGGCTGAGATTAGACCATCTTGAACTGGCCTGGCTGAGATTAGACCATCTTGAACTGGCCTGGCTGAGATTAGACCATCTTGAACTGGCCTGGCTGAGATTAGGCCATCTTGAACTGGCCTGGCTGAGATTAGGCCATCTTGAACTGGCCTGGCTGAGATTAGGCCATCTTGAACTGGCCTGGCTGAGATTAGGCCATCTTGAACTGGCCTGGCTGAGATTAGGCCATCTTGAACTGGCCTGGCTGAGATTAGACCATCTTGAACCGGCCTGGCTGAGATTAGACCATCTTGAACCGGCCTGGCTGAGATTAGACCATCTTGAACCGGCCTGGCTGAGATTAGACCATCTTGAACTGGCCTGGCTGAGATTAGACCATCTTGAACTGGCCTGGCTGAGATTAGACCATCTTGAACTGGCCTGGCTGAGATTAGGCCATCTTGAACTGGCCTGGCTGAGATTAGGCCATCTTGAACTGGCCTGGCTGAGATTAGGCCATCTTGAACCGGCCTGGCTGAGATTAGGCCATCTTGAACCGGCCTTGCTGAGATTAGGCCATCTTGAACCGGCCTGGCTGAGATTAGGCCATTTTGAACGCCATATGACCAGTTTGAATAGTTAAGCAGTTTGACCAAACAGACAGAAAATGCAGGGACACGGGGACGGAGAGTCGGCAACAGAGCGGCTGTGTGCCCTCCATCTGGGGACAGTGTGGACAGGTGGACCAAGCCCCATGTCCCATGGCTCTCAGCAGCCATGCAGGTGATGGGTGGCTCGAGTGGCTCTTCCTCAAACATCAGCGTGTTGCCGTGGGAACAGCAGGAGGCTAGCGGGCTACACCAGTCGGGTGTGGATTAAAGGTGCTTTATCACATGGTGCGTCGTGGTCTCATGAATTCTGGGAAATGTAGTCCTCCTGATTAGGGCGCACATTTATGACCCTGCTCTGCTTTTACTGCGGCCACAATGTACAATGTGTTCTAGATGGTATAAGTGTGTGTGTGTTTGTGAGTGTGCTGGTGGTGGTGGTGTGTGTGTGTGTGTGTGTGTGTGCTGGTGGTGGTGTGTGTGAGGGTGCTGGTGGTGGTGTGTGTGTGTGTGTGTGTGAGTGTGCTGGTGGTGTGTGTGTGAGGGTAAAAGGGTGAGGGTGTGTGTGAGAGTAAAAGGCAGCTACACTTGAGTTGTGCCCCCCAAGAAGAGTTCAGAAGGGTCCTAAACCCAGGACAGCGTCCAGGACTGACAGTAGTGGCACTCCAATGCCAGTCGAGTACCAGTCCAACGTGCAAGTGTTTCAGTCTCCAGTTGTCTTCAGTGCTGATGATTATTACAGACTTGGAGGAGCGATGTTCTCTCCCTGAGGAGCGATGTTCTCTCCCTGAGGAGCGATGTTCTCTCCACGCTCCCAAAGGCGTCCCTGTTTGTTTACATCACTGTGATGGCAGAGGTGGCGCTGTGGAAGGGAAGGTGATGTCATTGTTTACCATGACCAACTCTCCATCTGTGTGTTTGCCCCTCTCTCTCTCTCTCTCTCTATCTCCTCTCCCTCTCTCTCTCCCTCTATCTCCTCTCTCTCTCTCTCCCTCTCTCTCTCTCCCTCCCTCTTTCTCTCCCTCTCTCCAGGTCTCTGCCCGGACTGGGAGATGTGGGACCCCAGTCAGCCTGTGCAGAACGCCCGAGAGGCCATGCAGCAGGCAGACGACTGGCTCGGGGTGCCACAGGTAGACAGCACAGCTCCCATACCTGCTCGTGTGTGTGTGTGTGTGTGTGTGTGTGTGTGTGTGCGCGCGTCTACCTCTCTGTGCATGAACACTGCTCCTGCGCTCAAAGCTGAGGGGTGCTCGACCCTGAGAGGATATCCACATCTCTGTTGTAATGGAATTATCATCCCGTGTGTGTGTATTTGTGCCTGTGTGTGTGTGCATGTGTGTGAGTGAGTGTGTGTGTGTGAGAGAGAGATTGGGTGAGAGCTCGCCACTGACAAATGAGTTCCTCTGGTTAATTAGTTCAGTGGCTTGCCTCGTTAGTGTGAGTGACTGTGTGTGTGTGTGTGTGTGTGTGTGAGGTGGCAAATTTAACAGGTTCTCAAATCTCCTTTTTGCCTCCCTCAGCACAATCTGGTGGGCGTTATATACAAATACCTCACAATATAATTTTTATGGATTGTTGAATGTCTGGCCATAACTCCTGTGTTATTTGCTTCCCTCAGTATATTTATGTGGCCTGATTTATGTCTGCAGTCTTTCAGGAATCCGCCCGGCAACCGTGCATGAGTTTAAGTGACTTTGCTCCAGACCTGGTTGGGCAGGTTAGCATAGCACACAGGTCAGATAACGCAGGGGGTTTACCTGCCTGTTCACAGTCATTGCCGCAGATCTGGTCTGCTCAGCATGTCGATCACGCAGAGCAGTAACACAAAGGGAGTCAGTGCAGACGGGGACTGTGCGGAGAGGCAGGACTCCTACGAGCCACATGTGGGAACCAGGACCTTCTCGCCTTTGATTAATGGACCTTTGTGGGCTGCATTTTTCGATTTGGTCCCCCGTCTAATCAACAGCAGAGTAGCTGGTTCAGTTAAGGTAGAGTCCCTGAGCCCTAGAGGGCCAGGAGGGGGGGGGGGGCATGAAATATGTTGCTGGCCTGATGCACGAGGCTTTCTGCAGACGTTTCAGCGATCATTCCCTTCTCTCCACTCTGCGGCTCTACAAAATACCACGCGGCACTATTTCCAGATGGCCTTCATCCTCACAGCCTGGGGTTAAATATAGCAGTCACTTAAACTGCAGGGGGCGGAGCAGAGGCGAGTGTGCAGGCAAGCCGTGCCTTCCCCAAATGAAAATGGAAGTAAATATGAGAAAGGTTCATTACGTTCTGCTGGGAGAGAATGTCCGACACAAGGCACAGGACATGACGTGAGAACTAGCACACGCAAAAAACGCTCCCAACAGCCGGGCTGGAAGCTCTGGGACTTACCACAGAATTTCGCTTGTATAGGGGGGGGGGGTTGAAAGAGATTGCACCTGTAATTCAGAGGCCTGTAATCACAGCCAGCACTCTGAGTTTAGAGTCTTGGTAATAAGGTGCTTATGTGCATGCCAGATGCTTCAGATCTCTTACAGACTGTCCCTCTCTCTTTCTCCCTCTATCTCTCTCACTGTCTCTCCCTCTCTCCCCCTTTCTCTCATTCAATGCCTCTTTCTCCCTCTCCCTCTCTTTCTATCTCTTTCTCCCTCTCTTTCTCCCTCACTCTTTCTCCCTGCGACTTTATTTTTTCTTGTATTCACACGTTCACACTGTCACTCCCTCTTTGCCACTACTGCCACGTCAATCTTCA
Organism: Brachyhypopomus occidentalis; assembly: GCA_020368025.1. Lineage (NCBI taxonomy): Eukaryota > Metazoa > Chordata > Actinopteri > Gymnotiformes > Hypopomidae > Brachyhypopomus > Brachyhypopomus occidentalis. The sequence goes on from JAGXOD010000135.1 coordinate 3,632,061, forward strand.
CAAACAGATTTTTCCCCTGACGCTTGGGACAACTCAGTGATATATCAGTCCCAGTGCCATGTAGCCTGATGCAACCATTAATGGCTTCCTGTGCTTTTGATCTCGATCGGTGTGGCGGCAGAACTCTAGTGGCTTCACACCTCCTCCTGAAGCGGTAAGAATCACTCCACGTGACCTTGCTGACCCCGTATCCTCTTGACCTCTGACCCATGCAGGTGATTGCTCCTGAGGAGATTGTGGACCCAAACGTAGACGAGCACTCCGTCATGACCTACCTGTCCCAGTTCCCCAAAGCTAAGCTGAAGCCAGGAGCTCCGCTGCGCTCCAGAACCCTGCACCCACAGCGGGCCAAGGCTCACGGCCCCGGTGAGGAGCGGGCCCCTCCAGAACCTCGCCAGAACCCCACCAGCACCAGGCCCGGCAACGTCTCCGTCTGCTCTTCTGGTTTGCCCTTTGACCTTTTCACTCTTCACCCCTGCAGGCATTGAGCCCAGAGGCAACATGGTGTTAAGACCGGCTGAATTCGTGGTGGAGACCGTGGAGGCAGGACTCGGAGAGGTGCTGGTGTATATCGAGGATCCTGAGGGTCATACAGAAGAGGTCAGAGTGCGCATTTATCTCCTCTGTCACCGCCGAGAATGAATCACACTTTCTTCCTCAAACCTGTAGCTTGGGGCCCATGATTCTTGTACAGAAACGGTCATGGCGCTGCTCAGAACTTCTTCTTCTCTCTCTGCTCGGGGCAGGCCAGAGTGATCCCCAACAACGACAAGAACAGGACCTACTCCGTAGTCTATGTCCCCAAGGTGGAGGGACTTCATAAGGTAACGAATGCAAGGGCGAGATGTCTGTGTTGGGAAATGTGTTTTATTTCTGCCACAGTGAAGGACATTGCAGTAGCTAATAAGAAGTGTGTTTAATCAGGGGCTCGGAGTATGTTGGTGCGTTTTTGGTATATGTGTACCATTTGATTAGGATCGAATGTGACTAAAAGCTGTGTGGAAGCCCCTCCGTACCTGAACCCCCCCCCCCCCACCTGCTGCTTGCTTCTGTGCCCAGGTGAAGGTGCTCTTTGCTGGGCAGGATATTAATCACAGCCCTTTTCTAGTGGAAGTATCAAGATCTCTAGGAGACCCCAGCAAAGTACAAGCGCGTGGCCCTGGTCTGGAGCCAGTGGGCAACGTGGCCAACAAGCCCACCTACTTTGACATCTATACGGCAGGTACGGGACCGAGGCCCCTGTCCCTAAGGGCGTGTGACCCCAGTTCCAGAGGTGTGCTGTTAATACGCGGGTCCTCTCAGGTGCGGGCGCGGGGGACGTCGGGGTGATCATCGTGGACTCACAAGGCCGCAGGGACACGGTGGAGATTGTCCTGGAGAACAGAGGGGACAGCGTGTTCCGTTGCACCTACGGCCCCGTGCTTGAGGGCCCTCACGTCGTCTACGTCACGTTCGCTGGCCAGCAGATACCCAGAAGCCCCTTCAGCGTCCACATCTCCGAGGGTGAGACAGACTCCCCAACTGGCCTGATATGTAGCATCTGAACTATACGTTTATCACTTATTCACAGTAATTAATAGTTGTCGCTCCTCCCAATCTTCCTGTGTCTGTAAATCAAGGGTCCGCAAGCTATAACAATATACTTACAATACATTCACTATCAAGAGTGATGGCTTCATTTATCGCAAGTCTAAACCGATTGCTAAAAGCCAGCAGTTCACATACTTGACCACGAATGTGTAATAAGGTTGCGGACTCTTTCTGTAGCTAATAGATGTCTTCCAGAGATGGATGTAACGGTGAACTGTGCACTAATCCTCTGAGTAAAGACCTGTATGTAGAGAGGGTGTGTTGCTGGGGCTGAGGAGACACCACCCTCTCTCCTCCGCTCTCTGCCCCCTCCCATGTCCCCCGGGCTGGAGTGTGTGGAGTTGCCCTCAGGGGTCTGTGCTCTCTGCCCCGGGGGATCTGCAGCGGCCTGCTCGCACCTCCCCCACCCGCGGTGTGAAACGTGTGCCTGTGTTATTCTCTTTCGCCTGTGTGTTGTTCTAGCTCCTCCCAGCAGTGTGCCGGCTGGCTCCCCGGTTCAGATAATCCCCCAGTCTATTCGCACGCCGCCCTCTGAAAAGGCCAGGAAAGTGCCCCCCCCAACGCCGCCCAAACCCCGCCGACCAAGTTAGTACGGGCTGCTGGGGCGTGGCACATGCCTGCGGAAGCTCAGTCGCTCCTCCCCCCTGCTCCCCATGCCCCTCCCCCTGCTCCCCATGCCCCTCCCCCTGCTCCCCATGCCCCTCCCCCCTCTAGCTTTTTGCCATGTGCTGTCTCTTGGCCGTTTAAAAACAGCAGACCCCTTCATACAGCTGTGAGCAGAGAGGGACCGCAGTGAGTGGGAGCATGCGTGTGTGTGTGTGCGTGTGAGACGTGAGAAACTAGACTATTAGACTATGCTGCTATTGTCTTAACCCCGCACAAAGAAAGCCATCACTCAGTGATGGAGCTAGACGATCACCATCACACACGCTCCTGCTCTAAATTGTGAGAGGTCACCAAAACAAACTACAGCTTGACCTCCATGACTGGTCTCAATCTGATGCCCTTAATCCAATAATCCTTTCTAATGGAGTCATTCTTAAGTTAACACTTTTTAATTCATTGACTCAGTCCTTGAATTAATTCATGTTAACCCTAACTGGCCAGTGAGAAAAATGTTCCATGTTCTGGAATTACTGGCGAAGCTCAGATCTGGCATCAGGGGGCTGTCAGCAAAGTGACCGTCTAGTAACGCATCTCGACGTCATCGTCGTCATCATCATCCTCATCTTCATCTTCATCCTCATCCTCATCAGCTCTCTTCCTCACAGACCCAGAGTTGTATGGTTTCAGGTTCAAAAAGCAATCATCCTACCCTGATTTTGCTTCACCCGGTTGTTTTCACTAATTAGTACCACATACTGGCTTAAGATACATTTCAAAGCCAAGTGGTTGGAACAAAATCCTGAGAAGGAATTTTGCTTCCTGAACCTGGAGTACCGACCTCTGGCCAGAGCACAGGTTGTAAGTTCTGACTAATACTAAGACCATAGATGCGTTGACACGCTGTATCTCCTCCAACAGAAGCAAACACACACAGCCTCATGACGTATTAGACTAACAGCTCAGATCCACTGTTGATTGGACAAACGGTTCCCTTCCAGGTTGTTGTACTGTGCGTGGGACAAATTCCAATTCGATTTTAGATGCTTTGGAAAGGGGCCTTTTATTTGGAGTGATCTTTTCTTTGATATGACTACAACTACTTAATCCTTTTTTTTAAAGCTCTGTACCAGCTAATTTGGAAATGTAATGCTAAGCACAAAACCCCGCAAGAAATAAATCTTAAATCCGTGTTTGTTCTCGTTCAGTAATCTGTAGGGCTGCTGTTCTGGGATCTTTGCCTTCATAACGTGACTCATTTGCCAACAGTTTTCCATTCAATAATCCCTTTTTAAAAATGTCACCGCAATTTAGAGTATGATTTGTGCATTTCATTCCAGCAAACCTTTGCCATTTTCCTAGTTGTACAGTATAAAGCCTTTATAGTTGGGAAGAAACAGGTTTATTATATTCAAGAAGAAATATAATAAAGCTGGGAAAAATGGATTTAACACCACCGTGCCGTTATGCTGCTAACGTTCTACTGACGACCCTCATCTGTATTTACCTCAGCTGTCATTTTACTCTTTTCTGTGCTCTGTTTATTTCTTCAGCTGTATTAATAATTTGGCAGCCCATTCATAACTTTTCAAAAGCAGCGACACGTTCATCTGAACTAACCCTCACACACCGCACCGGGTGTCCATGTGTGTGTGGACGTGTGTGTTTTGTGCGTGCTGAAGTCTAACACCTTTTCGCACTCTCCAGCGAGTAGCCCCAACGCGTGTCGTGCCATCGGGCGGGGTCTGCAGCCCAAGGGCGTCCGTGTGAAGGAGGTGGCCGACTTTAAGGTGTTCACTCGGGGAGCCGGGAGCGGAGACCTCCGCGTGCTCATCAAAGGTCCAAGTAGGTGATCCTCTCACAAACCCGTCCGCTCTCACCCTGTAGAGTCCATTCATACTGCGACATTAAGAACAAACATCTGTCTTCTTTTAAGCGGTTTCCTCTCTGTTTGACGTGTGTGTTCAGCTGGTGGAGATGAACCTGTGAAGGTGCGTGATCTGGGCGATGGAGTGTATGAGTGTGACTACTATCCCATTTTCGCTGGAAAATACACTGTGATCATCACCTGGGGCGGTCACACCATTCCACGCAGGTCAGCTCCCCCATACACGAGCGACACACAGCCTGCAGTGGTCTAGACCATTCACTGTGGTTAGTCGTTAAAGGCCGCCAGTAACCTTAAACACCGGAGCAGGAAAAACTTCATGCATCTGATGTATTACGTGTACAGCAGTGGGAGGTTTTTGTATTATACCACTCACACAGTGTGTGTGTGTGTGTGTGTGTGTAGTCCTTTCGAGGTGCTGGTCAGTGAGGATGCAGGACCTCAGAAGGTGAGGGCATGGGGTCCCGGCCTGGAGACGGGCATGGTGGGCAAGTCAGCCGACTTTGTGGTGGAGGCCATCGGCACGGAGGTGGGGACTCTGGGTAAGACACGCCACGCTGGCTCCTCTTACCACACGCTGGCACGGCAGTGCCTGGTCTGCAGAGTTTATGAGGTGTGAGTGTGGCAGAGAACATCCGCTAAAGCAGAGAAACCGGAGCTCTCCTGCCCTGACGTTAGCATGTGTTACGTGTTTCTTGGTGCTCCGAGAAACTGTTCCCAGAGTTTTTTTATTTGGTGTGAGTGGGAAAAAAATTGAAAAACATGTGTGTGTGTGTGTGTGTGTGTGTGTGTGTGTGTAGGATTCTCCATTGAGGGCCCTTCACAAGCTAAGATTGAATGTGATGATAAGGGTGATGGTTCCTGTGATGTTCTTTATTGGCCCACTGAGCCTGGCGACTACGCCGTCCACGTCATCTGTGATGATGAGGACATTAAGGACAGCCCCTTCATGGCCCACATCCTCCCTGCAGCCAATGACGCTTTCCCTGAGAAGGTCTGCCCTCCCCTCTGGCTCGACCATGCCTGGATTACACTGCTGCTACTCTGAATGCTACACACACCCTAGATGCATTACGCAATATCTAACCAGACTGACTCATTCATAATAGCTGTTATGAGTTTCCTAATGACGCATGGAAATAAAAGGAAGTGACAGGATTGGCTCGTCTGCTCTGCCGTAGGTGGAATGTTATGGGCCAGGCCTGGAGCCCACCGGCTGCATTGTAAACAGAGCAGCGGAATTCACCATCGACGCCCGAGGTGCAGGCCGTGGTGAGCTGAGGATCTATGCCCAGGTACGAGCGCACAGCCTGGGCTGACCCCCCCCCCACGACAACGTGGCTCCGCTTCCGTAGCACCAGGTTTCCCACTGGTTGCAGCTCCCTGTCAGCACCCAGAGCCTCTGAGGACTAAACGTCCGAATGATAAATGTTGCATTACGACTCCCTTGTTTTCCTTTTGATATATGTGTTGATTTTGGGCCGCAGGACTCGGATGGCTACCCTATCGACATACAGATCACAGACAACGGCGACAGCACCTTCTTCTGTGTTTACATGCCTACCAAGCCCATTAAGCACACCATTATCATCACCTGGGGAGGGGTCAACGTGCCCAACAGCCCCTACAGGGTAAGAGCTGGCAGAGGGACACGCCCCCTGCCGCCGGGACACGCCCCTATTGCAGCCTCGCTTTACCGTAACTTTGTATTTGAGCTCCTCGTGTGCCTCGTCTTGTGATCCGTGACCCGAAACGACCCAAATCCAGGTGGCCATCGGGGAGGGCAGCCACCCGGAGAACGTGAAGGTGTTCGGGCCGGGCGTGGAGAAGGTAGGCCTGAAGGCGGGAGAACCCACGTACTTCACCGTGGACTGCAGCGAAGCAGGTCAAGGTGAGGGCAACGCCCCCCGCCGCTCCTGTCCACGCCGACACCCGTGCCGTTCTGCGCCGTCCTGCAAACCCTCCTTCTCTTCCTCTCTCCTTCCTCTCTGGCCCTGTAGGAGACGTGAGCATCGGCATCAAGTGTGCTCCCGGAGTGGTCGGACCCGCCGAGGCCGACATCGACTTTGACATCATCAAGAACGATAACGACACCTTCACTGTCAAGTACACCCCCCCCGGCCCGGGACGCTACACCATCATGGTCCTGTTTGCGGATCAGGTTGGTTTTTAGTCTGTTTTAAGACTCTAATTTCAAGGCTAAAGCTACATAACTCCACATGTTAATTTTGTTCATTTGGTGTTCATGACGATGTGGGCGGAGTGGAGGAGCTGGTGGGCGTGGCATGTCAGACCTGCCCATGCGGCAGGAGTTGTGATTGCTGTGTAACGGCGTCTCCTCAGACCTGCTCTCGTGCACATGCCATCCACCGCTGTTTCCCTCACTGCAGACACACTAAGATGTGGCCAGTTCCTCACAGTGGGATTCTGACCGTGAACGATACACCACCACAAAAGTATCTCCCAGTTACTAAATGCAGCTGATTAAATATTTTATTTGGAAAGGAAAAAAGAATTCAGTTTGAGACTGGAAAATTATATAATTTCTATAATATAATCATATCACAGTTTAAATATTAATTTTAGTCTCATCCGTGAACTACAACAATAATCTGTATTAATGCGAATTATTGTTGGCAGTGTTAATAATTATTGTTATCACTGTTAATAACAGACATCATTATGAGAAGAAGATTGCCGTGTCTGTTGTCATCGCTGCTCTGTACTTCCAAGACAAATATGTCTGCCTCCTCATCTGGGGATTTTTTTTGATGCTGCTGGTCCTTCGTGTTTGCTGCCATGACGACATCATCGCAGTATCTCTGGCTCATGCCAACTTTAAAGGGAATGAGAGGAGCTCGTCTGATTGGATACCTCAGCCCACGTGTCATGTCTTTGGCACAGCCTCTATTTGCAATTGTAGCTCTCGGATTAGTTCCTCCGCCGCCCGTCAGGAAAGTAGCAAAGCTTTGTGCCACGCCCACATGTGCCTGGTCATGTGACTGCACTGTGTTCACCTGTTCACTTCCTGTTCCCGCTACAGAAACTCCTGTGTGGGTTGTTGCATTGGAAGCTGTTTAGTCACTGCAGTTTTAAACAGGGCATCTGACAACCTAGATAAAAATGTTTTAGCTGACAAGCAGCTTACAACAAATGTCTGAGGCCCAAACTCTCCCATTCCAGTGTAGTACACTAGAAAATGTAGTACACTAGAAAATGTAGTACACTTTTGTGATAGCACAGTGGTCACGTGTTCTGAGTCTTTTACCACTTGATTTTGATGGTAATGGCTTCATTATGATGTTGATTCTAGGAAATACCCATCAGCCCCTTCCGAATTAAAGTGGATCCCTCCCACGATGCTAATAAAGTGAAGGCAGAAGGTCCAGGACTGTGCAAGACTGGTGAGGTCCAGCGGTTGTGATCGTAGCGAACGTCTCTCGGGTTACAGCAGCGCTGATTCGTATGTCATGTTTATGGTCCGCAGGTGTGGAGGTGGGCAAGCCGACCCATTTCACGATCTACACTAAAGGGGCAGGCAAGGCCACGCCCGAGGTGCACTTCACAGGCGCACTGAAAGGGGAGGTAGTCACTGACTTTGAGATCATCGACAACCACGACTACTCCTTCACCGTGCGCTACACGGCGGTGCAGCAGGTGAGGGGACAGCGCGGCACCAGGCCTATGGCCCGCCTCCGAGGTTATATTATGTAAAACGGCTCCGACACCAGGCGGCCGTAGTCATAACGTGACTCGTCGCATGCTGAAACTCATTTAGCACACCCATTTTGACGTGGTGGAGGTGGTGGAGGAAGAGTTGCAGAGAGACGCAGCTGTCCGAGAAGACGTCAGAGCTGCAGACGTGCTGTTCGACGGCCGATCCGGCTGCTTGTTCTTGTCGGGGTGCATTAGCACTTGGTGACCTCTCTGTCCTGCTCACTCTTTCTGTCTCAATGGCAACAGGGCAACATGAGTATCTCCGTGAGCCATGGAGGAGACCCGATACCCAGAAGCCCCTTCACCATCACAGTGGCCCCTTCCCTCGACCTCAGTAAGGTCAAAATCCAAGGACTTAACACCAGTAAGTAGTGGATACGTTTAAACGTCATTTTATAATGCTTTGTTTTACTGACATTTAAGGGACTGCATGAGAGGTCCATGCTGAAAGATTATTCTTCTGTGTGTGTGTGTGCAGAAGTGGATGTTGGGAAGGATCAGGAGTTTACCATCAACACACGTGGTGCTGGTGGCCAGGGCAAGGTTGATGTGAAGATCACCTCACCATCTCGACGGCCAATCCCATGCAAGGTTGAGTCTGGAACAGCCAATGAAGTACACACTGTGAAGTACATCCCTCTGGAGGAAGGTCCATATAAAATAGACATCAGTTACGATGGGAACCCTGTGCCAGGAAGTCCTTTTACAGTGGAAGGGGTCATGCCCCCTGACCCCTCGAAAGTAAGTGTATGGTGTAATGAAGATCCATCCATCCCTCCATCCCTCCATCCATCCATCCATCCAGCCACCCAACAACTGTACTAGCATAGACAACATTGTTATCTTAAATGGTATACTAAAGTGGTTCATATGAAATATTCATAGCCCTTACAGCTTAGCAGGACTCTGATGGCGTCTGTGAACCCAGATGTGTGAAGCAAGTGAGCATTTTCTTCCACAGTGGAGCCTTGTGAAATGGTTTGAGTGTCTATAATTATGTGCTACCCAGTGGGCAGTGACATAACTTCATATTCTTTTTGAAGCAACATTTAGATTTTAGTGGCACCATTGACTAGTATCTCCTACTGCTGTCTGCCTGTCACTAACAAGGCTGACCGAGCCAGGATCTGCAGAAAGTCTCGCATTTACAATTGGACAGTCGTGATCAATTTTTATTAGGAGACCCTCAACGTGACCAAAGATGATTTAATAAGTGATGGTCTACTAATAAATCAGTTAGTACGAAGGAGAACAGATTTTGTTCTGGCACATTTAGCGGTGGTCACGGACCGTTTAATCCCAGACTAGTGCACGCCCAAGGCCTGACGTGTGTGAGGAGTTGGCCGAAGCTGACGAATGGCTCTTTATAAGCGGGAAGGCGGGAGCAGAGATCTCGGCCTGAACACTCTGCACTGTAGCTTCCCAATCAGTTCGCCCTCCTGCTAGGAGCCGGTGAGCAGTGCTGTAAATTCACTGCGCGCGGAGGTTGTATCTTGATGCTGCAGACGCCAGAGCTCAGACCAAGCTTGTGAAGTCGTGGGACTTGGGGCCGTGTGCTAAGGAATGTGACCTGTGCCTTTTGTTTCGTAGATTACGAGACTGCAGTCTTTACGGTAGGCTGGGCGTTTGTGTACTTGGGTACGAGGAAGAACCATGACGCGTTTGTGGCCTCCTAGAGCAGCCGCACAGAGCTTTAGACCTTGCCGGAGCTGTTACTGATGCAGGTCGAGCCAGTCACCGAGTATTAACACTTCTCATCGTTTGGTAATACGCAGCGTGTGTCCATCACTGTTCTCCTGTCCCGCGCGTGCTCCTCGTGGCCTCTTTCATTCAACGGAGACTTCCCAGAGGAACGTGTGTGGCTGGGGGGAGTGGAGCTCTGTGCGCTGTGTGTGTGTGTGTGTGTGTGTGTGTGTGTGTGTGTTCACTTTGAGGCTCCCATAATTAACCGTGGATAAGGTTACCCCGGGAGATGAGATCATTGTCGTCCCACGTAGGGGTCGGCGCGCACGCCTCCGTGAGCCAGATGTTGCGTTTCGAATGTCTTCGCCATCCTGTGAGACACTTAAAGCAAATATGACGATAGCAGAATGTGTCACCGCTGTTGGAAATGACTGGATGAGATTTAGTGTGTAATTAATGTGAAGGAGAGGGGTGAGCTTGTGTGTGTTGGCCACTGGGGGGAGCCCTTCTGGAAGCCCTGCACTCTTTAGTTCCGCTAGAGCACAGGAACATGTTTAACAGCAAACTGAAGATGGAAGATCTATTATGTCCAATGGTTATTCCATATGGTAAAGAGAATTATGTACACCATTATTAAAAATGAGTATAATACACATGATTAGGGCATCATTCTTCACTCAATCAATTTAAAACATGCTGTAGATTTATTTAAGCATCTGGCTTTAGGACTGAACAGTGAGGGAATCTTGAGAATCATTTTTTTTTCTGGATGTCGTCGATGAGCCCACGTGTTATCCATGCAGGTGCGAGCCTATGGCCCAGGCCTGAAGGGAGGAATTGTGGGTAAACCAGCACCGTTCGCCATCGACACCAAGGGCGCCGGCACGGGGGGCCTGGGTCTGACAGTGGAGGGGCCGTGCGAAGCCAAGATCGAGTGCCAGGACAACGGAGACGGCTCCTGCTCCGTGTCCTACCTCCCAACGGAGCCGGGCGAGTACGCCATCAACATCCTGTTCGCCGACGCGCATATCCCCGGCTCGCCCTTCAAAGCCACGGTGCAGTCCGTGTTCGACCCGAGTAAGGTGACGGCCAGCGGGCCGGGCCTGGAGCGGGGCAAGGTGGACGAGGCGTCCTGCTTCACGGTGGACTGCTCCAAAGCCGGGGACGCCGAGCTCACCATCGAGATCATCTCCGACTCAGGGGCGAAGGCCGAGGTGCACGTGCAGAACAACAGCGACGGGACGTACTCCATCACCTACATCCCGCCCTTCCACGGCACGTACACCATCACCATTAAGTACGGAGGCCACGCCGTGCCCAAGTTTCCCGCACACGTTCAGGTGGATCCCGCCGTCGACACCTGCGGGATGAAGGTTTACGGTCCAGGGGTGGAACCCAAAGGTAACAAAGTCTTGCTGTTTCATCCCTAATGCACATGCGCACAGCACGCGTGAGCCTCGGAATGCTGACCGCAGCAAGCTGACTTGGCGTTTGCGTGTTTACAGGAGTCCTCAAGGAAGTCACCTCACACTTCATCGTGGACACGCGCGCGCACAACAAAATGGGCGGCAACCACATCAAGGTCCGCATTGTTAACCCTTCGGGAGTCAACACGGATGCCTACGTCACCGACGTTGGGGACGGAACCTATAGGGTGGAATACACTGCGTATGAGGATGGTACGATGGTCCATAAAACCTCCTCCTCTTTCATTTGTTCCTCTATGTTCCAGCATGTTTTGGCTCTGTGATCTGGAAATTATGAATGTGTTTCCCTCAAGGCTGAGATTTGGGGAAGGGTTTAAGCATTAGTTTACAATAACAGTGCAGAATCATCAAGGGGATTCAGTCACTTGGCCTGCATTACAGGTTTCGCTGACTCAGCCAATGGGCTGCCTCTGATTTTGGAGGATGAGCCAATGAGAGCGCAGCCCTGGAGGCAGGAAGTGGTGAAGTGTAGAGCAGATGCTCTCCTTCATTTATGACTGCTTTCTTTAAGCTGTGTGTCACCCTGTAATGACAAATGGCTGTGGTTGGCGAGCAGTGTGTGTAGCTGTCCGCATGCCACAGGGGTCCCGCCGTACACCTCATTATTTCTACAGGAAGTGTTGCTTTTTTTTTCATAAAGCAAAGTTTCCAACTCCACTCTGAACATGTGGAACAGACATAGTGGAAGCATAAATGTATACAGAGACAAAAACATTTAGATTTTCTCGATCAAGGGGATCTTAAAGGTTAGAGCTGGAGGAAACCACCAGCACACACACACACACACACCCATACACACACACACACACACACACACACGTGTACGCACATCTGCACTGCTCATCAGTTCCCCTGAGTACAGCACTTTTATTGATTGCGGCGGGGCAAGACTGCGGCGGGGCAAGACTGTGGCGTGTATAGCATCAAGCTGCAGTGCCGGACTCTGTTTTATCATGATAGCGGCCCATAATCCTCTATCACGTAACTATTGATCTGAACTTTGACCTTACTGCTCAGAATATCTCCTCCTGAAAACCAAGTGCCAGTTCTAACTGCTGGTCTGACCTCTTGACCTCCTCACAGAAGCTTCCCAGTCGCATTACTTGACAGAACGTTGACATGAGGCAAGTGACATGAGCGTTGCAGTCGGTGTATGACTTTCTGAATTGTGTGTGTGTGTGTGTGTGTGTGTGTACAGGTGTGCACCTGATCGAGGTGCTGTACGATGACGTGTCTGTCCCGAAGAGCCCGTTCAGGGTGATGGTGACTGAAGGTTGTGACCCTAGTCGCGTGCGTGCCTACGGACCTGGCCTGGAAGAGGGTCTGGTCAACAAACCCAACCGCTTCACCGTGGAGACCAGGTATGTGATGTCACTTTGAAGTGACCTTGCCTCAAAGAAGGGTGCTATATAAACAAAAGAAGCATTGTTATTATTATTAGTAGTAGTTGTAGTAGAAATATTATTAGTATCAACACTGAATTTTGTTTATGTGCAATGTGCAATGTATCTGTTTGTGAATGTTTTGCCTGCATAAAGATTCCTGTCAAAACATTTTATTTGAAACATTGAAGATCTCTCTCTCTCTCCCTCGTCTCATGTAGAGGTGCAGGCACTGGTGGTCTGGGTTTAGCCATCGAGGGGCCCTCTGAGGCCAAGATGTCCTGTAAGGACAATAAAGATGGCAGCTGTAGTGTGGAGTACATCCCCTTCACCCCGGGAGACTATGACGTCAACATCACGTTCGGAGGCCTGCCCATCCCCGGTGAGACGTCACGTCCCCCAGCTGCATCCGTAGCTGACTTCTAACACACCCTGGGTTGCTGACTCTGGGGGTCTGCTGCTTTAATCCCTGCAGGCAGCGCCTTCCGAGTGCCAGTGAGGGAGCTGGTGGACCCCAGTATGGTCAGGTGCTCCGGGCCGGGCCTGGGCAACGCGGTGCGGGCACACGTCCCGCAGACCTTCACTGTGGACTGCAGCAAGGCCGGCCTGGCGGCTCTGGAGGTGCTGCTGTATGGGCCAAGCGGTGAGGGCACACTGACCTCCTCCACCGATCCACACCGCGATGGCTCCCTGGCACAGGCTTGCCCTCGCGCTGGTGACGGCTCGGTGGCACCTCCCTGGAGCTTGGACGCTTTTGTCCCTGGGTGTGGTCTCGGCACGACTCTCATGTGCTGTGTTATGTCTGCAGGGGCGGTGGAGCCCGTCAGCGTCACGGACAACGGCGACGGCACGCACACCGTGATATACACCCCCGCCAAAGACGGCCCTTACACCGTGTGCGTCAAGTACGCAGAGCAGGAGGTGCCGCGCAGGTGAGAGCACCTCTGTTCAGCTTCACAGAACTGGTCGTTACGGAACCACCAGCACTGATCATACGAGCAGCTTCTTCAGAGTTTACATGAATCTCCCAGGAACGAGGGAATCCCAGTGAACGTGGCTTTGTTGTTCCAGTCCGTTTAAGGTGAAGGCCCTGCCCGCTCACGACGCCAGTAAGGTTCGCGCCAGTGGCCCTGGTCTCAACGCCTCGGGCGTGCCCGCCAGTCTGCCCGTGGAGTTCACCATCGATGCCCGCGATGCCGGCGAGGGACTCCTCACTGTCCAGATCCTGGTGAGCCGCACGTTCTCCCTCCCCCGAAGCTAAGACGCACCTCCTACACCTACATCATTCCTGCGATTGTGATTTTGGCTTCAATAAGAATTATCTGTTTAGCTGTTTTTCAAACAATTCTACTTCAGAACTTCAAGTCCCATGTTACCCTGCTCCCAACTTCCTTCCCACTTCCCTCCTTGCTGTCACTGTAGGATCCGGATGGGAGCAGGCGTGAGGTCTCTGTGTATGTGGAGGACTGGGGAAGGAGGGTGTGGGACAGCCATATTGTAAAGGGCACCATCCCCTTCTATATTCTTAGGAAAGGCTGTGTAAGGCCTCCCCTGTGTTTGTGCCCCTCTGCCTCCGTCCCCTCACCATGTCCGACGTCTCCCCTCCTCCCTCTTTCCCCTCATCTTCCTGTAGCCCTCATACCGCCCTAGCTCCCTAGCTCCCTAGCTCCCTATGCCCTAGCTTTGTCTCCCTTTTATGCTCTTATAGGGTAAAGCAGCCATCTGCCGCTTAAGTGCTACTGTACCCTCGTCCCATGGCCTGTGCCAGGTGTTTGTGGAAAATGCTCAAGCTAATATAAACTATGGGAAAGAGTTTAATGGCAACTCCAGAAGAGCCCTGGCTCCTGTCCAGTGCCCCTTTAGGTCTGTCATCTGTTATTCTCTCTCTCTCTTTCTCACTCCTGCTCTCACTCTCTCCATCTCTCTGTCTGCAGGTCTCTTAATTCAGCTTTTATGCTCTATTTTCCCCCGTTTTATATAGTACCCTTCTCTGCCATTCTTTTCGAGCTCAGCCAAACATATGACAGAGGGCCTGAGGGATGCTTGGAGCTGTAGATTCTGGACGAGTGCTTTTGGCAGTCTCGGTAGAAGTGCTTCCTGCGGGGGGAAAGGTTGAAACCACATTAGAAAACAAACCCGAACATTCTCAAGCAGCGCACATCCAAGAACTAAAACCCGTTGTCACTGCTAGAGGGACAGTGGCGTTTATGGATGTGTACATGCTAGTGTCTCTTTGCCTGCTGTGTTTGATAATGCCTTAATGTTGTTAAAATACCTTAGTGGAGTTAAAAGCCCTTAATATTCCTCCTTTACTGGTCTCTGTGGACTGACACTCCATTGAGTTCAGGCTAATTCCTCAATGTGTTTTTTTTTCCACTACATAACTAACTTATGAAGAAGGTTGCTTTCTAAACCAGGTTTAACATGTTCTTAATAGTGGAAATCCAGATGCAGCTATATAAGCTAAAGTTTGCTACCAAGATTTCTATGCATTTTTGGAGATTATGAGGACAACGCCCTGGCTGGGCTAATCAGGTGGAAGGTGACACCTACTTGGGCGTTACCCACTCGTCTTTCCCACAGGATCCAGAAGGAAAGCCCAAAAAGGCCAACATCAGGGACAACAGGGACGGGACGTACACGGTGTCCTACGTGCCGGACATGGCGGGCCGCTACACCATCACCATCAAATACGGCGGCGACGAGATCCCCTACTCTCCCTACCGCATCCTCGCCTTGCCGTCCGGCGATGCCAGCAAGTGCCTGGTCACAGGTCAGAGTCTGTCAGGGCCCCTGACCCTCACGACCTCCATCGGCCGTGCCGCTCATGCCGCAGATATTGGTATTGTGATCTTGACGTAGTGTTTTAGGGGTTTCAATGGTGGATCTTCTCTGTTGTAGTGTCCATTGGAGGTCATGGCCTAGGTGAGTAGCTGAACGGTCCTCAGCATTGCGTTGTGCGAGGTTTTGGGTGTCGAGACCGTCTTGGTTTGATCGCGTGCCGTGGCATCCCGGGCCAGGTTCAGGACTCGGACCCACCATTCAGATTGGCGAGGAGACGGTCATCACCGTGGACGCCAAAGCAGCAGGGAAGGGGAAGGTGACCTGCAAAGTGTCCACACCAGACGGCGCCGAGCTGGATGTGGACGTGGTGGAGAACTCGGATGGGACCTTCGACATCTACTACACGGCACCAGAGCCGGGGAAATACGTCATCACCATCCGCTTCGGAGGGGAGCAGATCCCCAACAGTCCTTTCCATGTGGTGGTGAGAACCACATTATATGTGTGGGAGTTGAAAAGAGATATAACAATCGTATTATTTTTTTTTTAATGGTACTGTATGCTTTGATGACATCGTTTACCAGAATCATTGTGATTCTAGAGTAACGCATGGTGTTACGTTTCGAAATAACTGCTGTCGTATCCCGAAGTTGCATGGGCGGGAGTGTTGTGGTCGAGTAACGGTGTCACCTCCTCCACCCTCAGGCGTGTGACACCATTCCTATAGTAGAGGAACCGTGTGGTAGTCTGCAGACGCAGCAGCACTACGTCCCCTACCAGGGCTTCTCCCCTCACTGGGTACACGTCTCGCCCCTCGACACGCCGTCCTCTCGCCCCCTTTCCATTCACCGCCCAATTTTAACCCCTCATCTCCATTCTCTTTGGCAAAAACGATCTGAGTTACGCTACCGGGCACTTTTTGGGGAGCAGTACTTTTCCGAGATCTATTAGCAAGAGCTTGCGACCTTGTTCGGGCATGTTGTAGCATGGGTCGTGTTTGTCTCGTGTGGCGTCTATGCCGCCTCGTGCGCATGGCTTGCTTGCTTGTGTCTGCTTGCTCTCTTTTGTAGCATCGCTACTCTTTTGAGTCCATTCAGTCTGGACCCCTCGTCCACTTGGTCTGGCACCCTTATTCCCTCAGTCTGGCCCCCTTGTTCCCTCAGCCTGGCCCCCTCATCCGCTCTGGCTGCCCAGAGTCTGAAGCTCTCATCTGGCTGCAAGTCCACGCCAACCCCCCTCACTTCCATGGCTAGCCGTGCTAACTTCAGTCTCTCCCTGCACCAGGCAACCGAGGAGCCCGTGACGGCCATGAACGGCATGGAGCCGATGCTCCGCCCCTTCCACCTGGTCATCCCCTTCACTGTGCAGAAAGGAGAGATCACAGGTGGGAGCCCAGAAAAAGCTTCAGAAATCTGAATATAACTGAAATTTTGTATTGTACTCGGTATGGTGTGTTTGACAGAAATCCCATTCTCGTGATATCGCAGTTCAGAAAGCAGACGCATTTGTAAAGAGTAACTAGACCAGGGGACTGTAACTCTATAGCTCTGTTTCTCGTGTTCGTCAGGTGAGGTGCGAATGCCGTCAGGTAAGACCGCCTGCCCTCACATCACTGACAACAAGGACGGCACGGTGACGGTGAAATACGCCCCCACTGAGAAAGGCCTACACGAGATGGACATCAAATATGACAGCAACCACATCCCAGGTGCTGCCAGACACCTCCGCCCCCTCATGGAGCTTCCATTCATGTCTAAAAGCGTTTGCCATGTCTAAACGTCAGTGCAAGACATCAGTCCCCGTGTTTAACCTGTCTGCTCTACCACAGGAAGTCCACTGCAGTTCTATGTTGATGCCATAAACAGTGGTCATGTGACTGCGTTCGGGCCTGGCCTGAGTCACGGCACGGTCAACAAACCCGCTGCCTTCACGATTGTCACCAAGAACGCAGGAGAAGGTGGGAACGCAGAGTTTTTAGACTTGCCAACACATAAGCTGTGTTCGAAATAGCCTACTACATACGGCATACTGCATACTGCACTCAGTATATACTGGATACTGCATACTGGTCCTCGTAGTAGTATGCAGTACAGTTTCCAGTATGCGACAAAAGCAAAGCATACTATGGGGTCAAGTGAACGTAGCGTTGCATGATGGGATGCAGTACACCACGAAGATAGCCAAGTAGTATGTCATCCGGGGATGTTTCGCGTACTGGAAAAATTCTTTTTATTCGCATACTGCATACTGATTTGGGGCCCAAGCAGTACGCCAGTAGTATGTAGTAGGCTATTTCGAACACAGCCAAAGTCACGATTGTATAGGATCTTTACGGCCATTTTGACTATACGAAGGGCTTCTGCTGCTATTTTAACACCATTTTCTACAGGCCTTTTCTTCCCTATAAGGTGTGGAGTTGGTGATTAGGTTTCTGCCTCTGTGTTTTGCATCAGGTGGGCTGTCTCTGGCGGTGGAAGGTCCCTCCAAAGCAGAAATCAGCTGTAAGGATAACAAAGATGGCACATGCACGGTTTCCTACCTGCCTGCCGCAGCAGGAGACTACAACATCATCGTCAAGTTTGATGACAAGCACATCCCTGGGAGTCCTTTCATGGCCAAGATTACAGGTCTGTGTGTGAGAGACTCCTGTGTTTATGGCAGTTATGTCTGTGTGCTTGTGGTCTCTGTGTGTGGGGAGCATTACAGCCCTGAGTGTGTGTGTGTGTGTGTTTGTGGTGTGGGCAGGTTAAAGGCTAGAAGGCCTAATAAATAGTATAAATTGTGTGTGTGTGTGTTTGTGGATACGAGCCATTACAGTTGGGGAGCTCACCACATCCGTGCAGTGGAAGGTGTGCATTTATTAGTGTATCGGGCTTTAGCTGAACAGGAAGCACCTGCAATCCTGTCTCATGCACCTTTGTTTAGAGGATTGATCTCCTCGCTGACAGAACTCTATGATATTGCACTTCCTGTGCATTGGCCAGTGTTTGTGTTCAATTCTTGTGTAGCATTAGTTTCTAAATCCTGTAAATTGTAAATCCTGCACATCTGTGGTCTCTTTGTTCAGTACATTTGTGAAGAGTGATTTTCTGTGTTATTTCACAGTGCAGTTTAATGTTCTGTCTTCTCTCTCCACTCCACTTTTTGACTTCTGAAGGAGACGATTCTATGAGGACATCTCAGCTGAACGTCGGTACGGCAACAGACGTGTCTTTGAAGATCACAGAGACAGACCTGAGTTCTCTCACAGCTAGCATCAGAGCCCCATCTGGCAACGAGGAGCCATGTCTGCTCAAGAGGTTGCCTAATCGCCACATCGGTGAGTGACTCGTCAGGTCTGCCATCGGCACGCATCCTTCTGTTAGGGTTGATTAGATGGCCTGTCCTTCAGAGTCTGGAACTGTAGAAAGTGTACAGTGGAAAGTATAGGCACAAGTGTTTTATAAGAACATCTGTAATAAAAAAAATGTGCTGTATTCATATTTATGCATGCTCCCACCCTCCTCCTGCTCTCCTCACAGGGATCTCCTTCACCCCCAAGGAGGTGGGCGAGCATGTGGTGAGTGTGAAGAAGAGCGGCAAGCACGTGACCAACAGCCCCTTCAAAATCATGGTGGGCCAGTCGGAGATCGGCGATGCCAGCAAGGTGAAGATGTTCGGCAAGGGCCTGGTGGAGGGACGCACCTTCGAGGTGGCCGAGTTCATCGTGGACACCAGGAGTGCAGGTCAGGGTGGCTTGCTTAGCTTCCTGTCTTTAACACCCAACGACCTTTAGATCTTCTAGAACATTCTCTGTCATTATAAGACAGGATCCTGGTAGGACTAGTGCATTTACATAAAGCTCTCTGATTGGACAGCACGAGGCTTGCGGCGATTGTATCGAAACCTAGTTGCAGAGCCAATGTACCAGTTCAGCACGTGTCCGTGCTGGAGCAGTGTGAGTTTAAGCAACGCTATGGTTCGACCCAAGCTTGGAGGAGCTCTGACGCGTTCCTCTGCCCTCTGTTAGGCTACGGAGGACTGGGCCTGTCTATCGAGGGACCAAGCAAAGTGGACATCAACTGTGAGGACGTGGAGGACGGCACGTGCCGAGTGACCTACTGCCCCACGGAGCCGGGCACCTACATCATCAACATCAAGTTCGCTGACCAGCACGTACCAGGTACTGCTCACTGCTCGATGCGCGAGCCCGGTCCAACATCTCAGTCTTGGTGCTGCTTCTCCATATAAGCAGCCCACATATTCGCTCCACGTTTTTGTGGCTGGCTTCGTGTTTTCGGTCCAGTCGGCGGTTTATTAGCTGCAGTGCAGCTAGTTTGAGGCCCCAGGGCCTTAGTAGCGTTCCTAGGTTCAACGTGGCAGCCAGATGTGAGGACTCTGGGCTCTTAGGTCCACCGTGCTGGGGCCGTGTGTGACGGGGGGAGTGTGTTGCTGTTCTGCAGGGAGTCCGTTCACGGTGAAGGTGCTGGGTGAAGGCAGGATGAAGGAGAGCATCACCAGGAAGAGGCAGGCTCCCTCCATCGCCACCGTGGGCAGCACCTGCGACCTGAACCTCAAGATTCCAGGTGAGCAGGTGACACATCAGGACATCTCAGTTCTCTGGGGATTAGAGAGACTAACGGAGACGCTGAACTAGCCATGGAGGCCCAACAGCTTTCCCTCTGCATTCCTGATTCTGCTTGACGCACACACACACACACACCCTGACACTCACACACCCTGACACACACACACCCTGTCACACACTCTGTCTTTTGTTTTCTGAGTTTCTGTCTTAATGTTTGAACGTGATGGAGAGAGCAGATGCAGACGCACACGCAGACTTTGACTGTTACCCCCTCCTTAAAGGAAAACCTGGGTGACAGGATGTAGACTAACACACTGACAGTCAGTCACACACACTTCAAACAGCAAATACACACCCCACCCACCCCACACACACTGCAGTGTTCTTGCACGTTTTTTTTCTAGCTGTCTAAATTTCCTTTTTCAGTACCTGCCTCTTTTCATCTTTTTCCGCCTCTCGTACTCTCCCTCCCTCTCTCTCTCTCCCTCCTTCTCTCTCTCTCTCTCTCTCTCCCTCCCTCTCTTCCTCTCTGTCTCCCCCTCTCCTCTCTCTCTCTCTCCCTCCCTCTCTTCCTCTCTCCCTCTCTCTCTCTCTCTCCCTCCCTCCCTCCCTCCCTCTCTCCTGGGCCCTCCCCCCTGTGTAGGGAACTGGTTTCAGATGGTCTCTGCCCAGGAGCGGCTGACGCGCACGTTCACACGCAGCAGCCACACATACACACGCACGGAACGCACGGAGATCAGCAAGACGCGGGCGGGCGAGACCAAGCGGGAGGTGCGGGTGGAGGAGAGCACACAGCTCGGGGCCGAGCCCTTCAGGGACGTCTTTGGAGGCTTCATGGGCCGCGACAACATGGGGCCCTTCAGCGGGGCCCAGGCCCGCCAACCCGAGGGTGTGTGTGTGTGTGTGTGCGCGTGTGTGTGCGAGTGTGTGTGTGCGCATGCTGTTGTTTGCTGAGTGTTTAATCTTAACATTTTTGGGTGAAGTTCAAGTTTATCTACCTGACAAATGGCTGATGATGTGTTACAAACATATGATTATACTCACATAAAGGGCATATAGAGCCTCCAGCTTTTTGATGATTGACACGTGTGTGTAGCTGCTGTACACACACCAGCCTTCCACCTGTCATGCGTGTATTGCATGTTTGGGCCTGGTTTCTTTCTGATTGGGTGACAGCCCACTGGTTCTTGCAGCAGGAATCTACAGCAGGCCTTTACAAGGAGTGTGAAGCTGGAAACAGACCCCCTCACTGCCCTCTGGGATCACTCTGGGGTCACTGTGGCCACAGGCTTGCACGTGATAATACTGGCCATGGAGAAATATTAACACATGACCTTCCTCATATGTAGCATCATGTCTTTGTCTCCCTAACTTTAATCTCACTGTTACCCTTTCCTGTCATCTAACCCTCATTAACAACCTCTAACTCACCCCTCATCTTCTTTCTGTTTTCCTCTCACCCTTTTCTTCTTCCTCCCCTCTCTCATTCTTTCTCTGTCTGTCTCTCTTCCTCTTTCACTCTCCCTCGCCTCTCTCTCTCTCTCTCTCTCTGTGTCTGTCTCTCTCTCGGTCTGTCTCTCTTCCTCTCACTCTCCCTCTCCTCTCTCTCTCAGGTGAGACGGGCACTCAGGAGATGACGGCACTGGTGACGAGTCCCAGCGGCAGGACGGAGGACGGTGAGATCGTGGAGGGCGAGGACAGCACCTACAGTGTGCGCTTCGTGCCGCAGGAGATGGGTCCCCACACAGTCAGCGTGAAGTACCGGGGTCAGCACGTGCCCGGCAGCCCCTTCCAGTTCACCGTGGGGCCGCTAGGGGAAGGAGGAGCCCACAAAGTGCGTGCGGGCGGCACCGGACTGGACCGAGGCGTGGCAGGAATGCCTGGTATGAGTCACGGGCTCCATTCCTATTCTTCCTCCCTTCCTTCCCCTAGCCCCTAGGCCCTAGCCCCTAGGCCCTAGCCCTTAGCACCTTCACTTCCAGCATCATTCTGTCCAGCTTCTGTCATTTATCTTTGGATTAGAATGAAGTGTTTGGCTTTTTTGACTGTAGGTAAGACTGTGGTTTCTTAATGGTGGAGTATATAAAGAATGTTTATCTCTGTCTGCTATGAGTAGTATGTTGTAATTGAAATGGACATGCCTCAGATGGATTAAACCAGTGCTCACAGGGGGCGTGGCCTGTGTCCGTGTGTGTGTGTGTGTGTGTGTTTATGGCTTTGTAGCGGAGTTCAGTATCTGGACACGGGAGGCAGGGGCGGGAGGCTTGTCCATCGCTGTGGAGGGTCCCAGCAAGGCGGAGATCTCCTTCGAGGACAGGAAGGACGGTTCCTGTGGGGTGTCCTACGTGGTCCAGGAGCCTGGTGAGCGCTGGAGAGTCTCACCCACGGCTCACGTCCAGCCGCATACGCTCACGTGATAAACCACGTGATAAACCACGTCTGGCTTTGTTCTGATTCAATCTTGCTGAGCCGTTTTCCTAAAATGATAAATATTTGTCTGATCTTTTGTTCATGTCGATGAGTTTATTGTGAGTTTTTTGTCATATTTCTATGGATGTCAGGTGACTATGAGGTGTCAATCAAATTCAATGACGAGCACATCCCAGATAGCCCTTTCATCGTTCCCATAGCAACATTGTCCAGTGATGCCCGCAGACTTACTGTCACAAGCCTGCAGGTGAGCTTCTCTCTCTCTCTCTCTCTCTCTCTCTCTTTCCCTCGCTCTCTCCCTCTCTCCCACTCCCTGCCACACACACACACACTTAGAAATGTCAGGGTCTGGCCCTAGCCCTGAGTGTGTGTTTGTGTGTGTGATGTTACCACAGGCAACAGGGTTTAACAATGGAACCAATGTCTAGGAGAGATGTAGAGGATGTAGATTTGTGTTGTGCTGCTAATGAAGTGTGAACAGGGCAGTCTAACAACATCTATCCACAAGGTCACGGCTGGCAAACAAGCACTATATCAGCAAACATTTCCAAACGGCTTCTGGACACCAACAGTGGCTGTGAGCTTTGTTAAGTGGCCATCTGAGTTGTTTGTGTGTCTGGACACTTCAGTTGTTCTAAGTGGCAGTTTGGAGGCGCCCTCACCCGCTGTCTTGTGGGAGCAGATCCCTCCAGCACGTGTTTAAATACACATCTGTCTGCCATATCGCTTTTCTTGGTTTTTCAGTGAGATTTGATCCGATTTTTTTTTTTATCAGTCCAGTAACTGTCAAGATGTTTAGTAAAAACCGCACTTAGATCTTCACCATAGACAAGACAGACTGAAAGAGGGGGACATACCAAGTCTGTGGACTCGCTTCTGCACGGGCTGTGTGCAACAGAGCCCAACGCTGTCTGATGATCAGTACAGTGTCTGGCGCGGGTATGGTCTGCTAAATGCCGTAAATGTAAATGTATGGAGCACTGATCTCAGATCAGCAAGGCTCTGTGTTCTTGGTAGAGTACAGGTCATGCCCTGCTGCCCCCAAGCTTTATTAATGAGAAGTGACCTTCTCTTCATATGAAGTATGTCTGGATTCAGTGCAGTCCTGCAGGTTTGACCTTTGACCTTACATTCCGCCCTCAGGACATGGCTCTCCGTGTGAGTCAGGAGGCTTCCTTCGCAGTGCAGCTGAACGGAGCCAGAGGCGTGATCGATGCCAAAGTCCACACGCCCTCCGGTGCCGTGGAGGAGTGTTACATCACAGAGCTCGACAGCGGTGAGCGCGCACACACACACACACGCGCGCTCATGCACACGCATGAAACGACAGGGCAATCCAGATTAGAACACCTTTATTTGTGTATTTTGCAAATAGATCTCACAGTCTCATTAACACAGCCTCCAGCAGGCTAGCGTGAAGCGTCTGTGTTGGTTTAGCAGACAGCACCCTCCTGGCATGGCGGGTGTGTGTGTGAGCTCTGTGTCTTCCCGCGCGCAGATAAGCACGCCATCCGCTTCACCCCGCGGGAGAACGGCGTGCACTCCATCCACGTGTGCTTCGATGGCAGCCACATCCCCGGCAGCCCCTTCAAGATCCGCGTGGGCGAGCCAGGCCAGGCTGGAGACCCGGGCATGGTGTCGGCCTTCGGGCCGGGCCTAGAGGGCGGAACCACCGGTACGCAGCCCGTAGACGCCCGCACACCGCTAACCTCTCCCACACGTTAGGACCACGGGCTTCAAAAAAAACACACCACCTTATCAGTCCCAGCCTTTCTGCCCCCCAACACACACACACACACACACAACTGCGTACACTCCCTCCCACCACACACACACACACACTCCTCCCTCTGCGCACACTACCCCTCCCTCACACACACACCTCTAACATAGCCCCTCTTCCCGCTCTCTCAAAGGTGTTCCCTCCGAGTTCATCGTGAACACGTGCAACGCCGGGTCAGGTGCTCTGTCCGTCACCATCGACGGCCCCTCCAAGGTCAAGATGGACTGCCAGGAGTGTGCCGAGGGTTACAAGGTCACGTACATGCCCATGGCCCCCGGCAGCTACCTCATCTCCATCAAATACGGAGGGCCACAGCACATCGTGGGCAGCCCTTTCAAAGCTAAAGTCTCGGGTGAGAGACCGTGCGCTTGCACCTCGCCAAGCTTCATCATACCCTCCTGTTTACAGCCCCTCTGGGTTCAGTGCGGCAACCCAGATGAGGTGTTTGTTTGTCTCTCTGAACGGGTCTCTGTAACATGTTTACCGCGTGGCACATGGAGATGGCATCCCGATATAGAAACACCCCCGAATCGTGCGCCCCTGACACTTCCTCTCAACGCTGACTTCCTCAGACACTGAAAAACACTGCATGTGATGTGTGTGTGTGTGTGTGTGTGTGTGTGAGAGAGAGAGAGAGAGAGGCTAGGCTTTGAATTTATTTTAGAAGTCGTGTTCTATTTGTGTATTGTTAAACAAAGGTACCAATATTGTGCTCTGTTTGTCTGATGAGATTCATGGAACTAGGAGTTGTTAGAGAAAGTGTGTAACCATTTTCTCTGTCCTTCTCTCTCACCGTCTCTTCCTTTTTCTGTCCATCCTTCTCTATTTTACCCTCTCCAACTCTCTCCTTCCTGCTCTATCCCACACTCTCTCTTCTCTTCCACTCCCACCCTCTCTCGTGGTCTCTGTTTCCCTCTGTGTGTCTGACTAGGTGCACGTCTGTCTGGGGGACACACCCTCCATGAGACCTCCTCGGTGCTGGTGGAGACGGTGACCAAGTCCTCCGCCACAGCCGGCTCCACCTTCGTCTCCCTGCCCAAGTTTTCGTCCGACGCCAGCAAGGTGGTGTCCCGAGGGGCGGGCCTCTCCAAGGCCTTCATCGGCCAGAAAAACACCTTCACAGTAGACTGCAGCAAAGCCGGTAAGACGCTTCTGTCTGCAGCCCCGCAGCAACCAGTGCGACCAGAGACTGCAGACATCTCACTGCACTGACGTGTATAGACACACACACACATGCACAGGCGCACACACACGCACAGCATGGATTAATAAGCCTCTCCAACACGGCAGGAACCAACATGCTGATGATGGGCGTGCATGGGCCGAAGGCTCCATGTGAAGAGGTGTACGTCAAACACACGGGCAACAGGATGTACAACGTCACCTACACGGTCAAGGAGAAAGGAGACTACATCCTCATCGTCAAATGGGGTGACGAAATGGTGCCCGGAAGCCCCTTTCGGGTCACAGTGCCTTAACACCTGAACCCCTCCCCCATCCACCTGAACCCCTCCCCCATGTTTCTGAACCCCTCACCTGTCTTTCTGAACCCCTCCCCATCCTTCTGAACCCCTCCCCTGTCTTTCTAAACCCCTCCCCTGCCCTTCTGAACCCCTCCCCCATCCTTCTGAACCCCTCCCCCATCCATCTCTCCCTGTCCCACTATGCAAACGCTCCGCTTCCTGTCTTGGGAGAGAGGCAGCCCACAGTTCCAAATCACTTCCACACACCACTGTCTCACTCACCGTTTGAAGAACAATCAAGATGACATCATAGAAACAGAGCTTCTCTGCCACTCATCCTCCAGTTTGCATATTCTCCGCCCCTTTGTTTTTGTAAGGTCCTTTATTCACTTGCGTTGACCTCACTGCTCATTTTTGCTAATAGACATTTTTGTATTTTCTATTTTTTGATGCTTGAGAATGTATAAAGGTGATGTGTAGAAGAAGTGATGTCTTGCATTGAATCAGCCAGTACATGTTGCAGGGGTACGTAGAGCAACACTAGGCCGGCCTACTCTCCAAGGCTCTGGCCCTGTCACGACTACAGCTGCTACCAGGATCTTCAGCAAGCAGAATTCAGCTTTAATTTATTTCATGTTTTCTTGTCTTCTTTACAAAACTTATTTTTGTGACACAATCCGAACTGTTAAACACTAAAAGCCAAGGTCCTAGGGTTAAGCACAGCCGAGGTCAGGGTGCCACTGAGCAAGAAAGGTGGATGTGTGTTCGAGGGTTAGATTAATACTGAACTCGTTCTAGCTGCCATGTTGCCCCTGTAGACATGTGACCGGGCAATAGACTTTTCTACCACTTATCATGGGAATGTTTAAAACCCACTGGTATTTTAGAAAATCAGTATTAAAGAGTGACATTTTATAGTAATTTTATATGTATGAAATTATTGATCTGTATGAAAAAAAAAGTCAAACTGTTTGATATGTTAACCTATTGTTTGTTAAATCTGTGCAGGCATATTAAAGTTTTAATTGCTAATTTGCCGTCCAAAAAATGTGAATTTGTTCCAAGTTATATATTTTTTCAAATGACTCGTTTCATCCTATTTATGCTAAGCGATAAAGTGACATCTGCTGGTTAATAGCTGAATTACAATTACAAGTTCAGCGGTGACCAGACTAAAATTTAAGCGTATCAAATATAGCTTTCACGTAACAAATGGTCAAATACCTCACGACGTTACTCCTGCATGACTTCGCCTTTAGGAGGGACTGCAGGTATAGAGTAACATCAACAGCTTAACGAGGGACACTGCAGAAGAGGAAAACTTCATTCACAACAATCGCAACAGATGAGAAATTGTTAAGTATACAGAAGCAACATTTTGTAAGGGACGTTTAATGGTTACCTACCTACCACGACACAGGTGGAATATTTAGACGATTTTAGTTCCTAACTAGCTTTCTATAGTTATAATGAAATGCAAGTTTATTCCTGTCCACAAGGGGGCTGTCTTACCAGATAGTCGAGCCCGGCATTAATCATGTGTAAGAAAGGTGAGACGAAGTGGTAAGATTAGCATACTGTTTATAGCATAGGCTAGTTCTTTAATCAAAGTATTTGAGTTACAGGCTGCAACACAAATGTTCTTTGCTCCTGTAAGCTATGTAGGACGTTGGAGGTTAATAGAGGTTCGCAAAACGCAACTATCGTAACTTGCAGGTATTTGCATTAACTGGTCAATTTATATCCCACGACCAGTACTCACATCGGACGGCATACAATCAACATGCTTTAAAGAGAATTTGAATCGGTTTTTAAATCTTACTAATTTACTGATTAAACATGAAGATAGATCATTGTCACAAATGTCAGCCTTATGTGTCTTGGTGGTCTGCTTTACACGGATGGGAAAAATACTGGATTTAAAAAAAAATCTGTCCATCAGGACTAACACAGCTGTGCAAAATATCTGAGCTGGAGGGAGGAGAGAAGGCGCGAGCTGCGGAGGAGAGTAGGTTGTGTCTCGCTGACGTCATTGCCGGCTTTCACTGATGATGTTAAAGTGACGCAAAAAACTGGGCCGTGTGTGTGGGGACAGGCAGTAGAACTGTAAGAGGGCAAGAGAACGCAACACAAGCCGCCTCGTTTAAGCAACGAGAAACTTGATTACATATAAACGTTTAGTACAAAGTGATACATCTGGCAAAGACACGTGCAGCTAACGAGCAGTGTCATTAATATACAGGTTGGCTTCCACTGTTCCGTTTTAATTTGACAACTACTGGCTGTGTTGAAAAGCCCGACGAACGACAGAACTGAGTCAGCGGCTTTAAGAACCTTTTTGGGACTTGCGGTTTGTTTTATATTGGTGGCTTCCTGTCAGGGTCAATATCCATTTCTTCAGCCATATCAGTTTAGGCTCTCTGGAGGTAACAAAACGGAGACCTTGGGTCTTCATTTGAAGAGTGGAAAAAAACACAATTCTTTCTCACACACCTAGGCCTACGTGTGTGTGTGTGTGAGAGAGAGACTACATCTATATAGGCGACACACTTTTTTTTTACGTTCGCGAACATCCAGACGAGCTAAATGGAAGTTATTTTAATGAGAAAGCATAAGTGATAGATGCCTAATGGATTCGTGTTCATTTGTAATGAGGATGTAAATGGCGATGGAAGCCTGACGTCTGGTGCCCGAGACTTAAACCCGCATATTTCTGCTGTCTCTCCGTGCTGGGGCGCTGCGCGAATCGATTCTTCATTATCGCAAAGGCCACACGAAAGTGCGGGGTAAGGAGCCATTAGACGCGGCGGGGAGACGATTTTGGCAGCGGCGCTGCCTTTGGGGAGCGGCGCTCACTAATACAAATGACCTCGCACCTGTGGGCATCGTGAAGCCAAGGGGCTGTCCGGTTTCTTTTTGAAATGGATCTAGGCGGGAAAAGACAACAGCTATTTCCTCCATCACGTATCGGGAGAGTTATAAATGTATATGTCTGCCTGCTCTCTAAACGAGTTGGTCCAAACGCGTTGAGCTGTAGACGGTCTCTCGTACTCGTGAAGACAGACGGCGTTGCAGTTAAGACGATAAACGACGAGGAGAGTTTGGCGCGGGCGCCATGAAGAGCCGAGGTTAATGGAAGGTCCAGGTTGTCTTATCAGAAAATACAATCGGCTCCATTTGATGAAAGAGAGGACAGATTGCGGACGTGATGAGAGATCTCGTTTTCATACGGCTAGTTTGTTACAACACATACACACAGCCCAAATGTTGAGCCAGGAGAACTCGTATCCAGCTCAACACGTGCTAATGAGCGAGACGTTGCTTTCGGCGTATGCCTCACGGGTCATGAACTGAGCCCGAATGGTTTCTAACTGCTAGAGCGTGAAGAGCAGTGGCCCTGCTACACTGACACGTGCAGAAGTGATTAGTATGAGTACGAAACGCGCATGCTGGGAGACTATTGTCTGACACGCGTGTAGGGAGAGTATAGTCAGATAAGCACGCGCATGCGTGGCTAATATGTCTGGCTAATATGTTCAACCCTCAGGGGGAGAGGGGGAGAGACAGGGGAGCTTGTTGTGGAGATGACGGCGCGACGTGCCTCGTCTGTTTCTCGTTAGGGTTCGTCATCAGCTGCGTGACCTCCAGTGACAGTTGGTTTGAATGGGTGCAGTTTTAATTGTCCACCACTTGATGGCAGTAGGAACAACACATGCGAGTGACTTTTTGATTCTTATAAGCCATTTGAATATATGAATGTTGGACAGCGCAGTGAAGGAATGCGCGCGCACATGTTTTGCTACAACTGTGGCCACTTTTAGCTGCTGCTACATTTTTTGGGGGTTATTATTACAAGCAGACTTGTAGATGGACATTCCCAACGGAGACCGTAAATGTGCCATGATGTACTAATTGAATCTAGTAAGAAATCCTATTAGAAACCAGATACTTTGGTTTCTGTTTGTGTGCGTGTGTGAAAGAGGGAGAGACTGGGAGACTGGGAATAGAGACTGAGAAATAGGGGGTGAAATCGGTTTTGTGATTTCACACACACACACACACACACACACACACACTCTCTCCCTCTCTCATTCTCATTCACTTCGAGCGTTCCCCCATGTTCAATCACTCAGTACTGTTCCATGTGATATATGTTGCTTGTATAAATGTCCTGTTTGGTCTTCCGTGGGAAACCCGCCTGTCCACTGCTCGCTGTGGCCATTTGGACCCGTTCGTCAGACTCGGGGCTCGGCTGCGGTGTTCCCCACGGCCAGTACCTCACGGCCTCTCAGCCCTGCGAGAGCCTTGCGTTAGAAGCATTAATAAGCATATTATTAGGCTGAATGGATGGTTGGTAATTAATACTGTTCAGGAAAGGCAGGGGAAGGAGTAGAGATGGGGCTCAAGGAAGATCCAAAAATACCCCTCCTATTTATACCGGGCCGGAAGTCTAATCCAGGAGGGATGATGCATCGGCCTGGTTCATTACAGGGTGCACGGCGTCACTCCTCTGTGCCCTCCTCCTCTCCTCCCCTCCTCCTCTTCTCCCCTCATCTTTCCGCCTCTGTGCCTCTCCCTGCATCCCTCCCCTCTGCCGCGGCAGAGCTGTGAGCACTGGGCCTTGTTCCCATTCATCTCTCTGTCCGCCGCTCTTTGTCTCGGCCGACGGTTTCTGTTCTGCGCCCTTTTCTGATGTGTCCCCCTCCCGTCCCGCCTCTGCTGTGTCCCTCTCCCCGTCCTGTCTCTCTCCGTCTCCCAGATTCCTCCCTCCTCATGCTTCTCTTTCATCTCCTAGTCCATTTGTTGAGGTCGGCAGCAGTGAGGAGGTGTAGATGGGGCAGTTGTGCACCCACTTTGCATTGTGTGTGTGTGTGTGTGTGTCTGTGTGTATTGGAGTTGGTTATGAGCATTTAATCAGCCAGTACTCTCCTCATTCACTATTTAAGCATTTATATGCTGCCTGATCTGAATATGGCATTAGTGTCTGTGTGTGTGTGTCTGCATTTATGTATACAAGGCCGTGGTAGGGTCAGATATAAGGTGGTTGCATTACCTTCTGCTAGAAAGTAGTTATTGTGTGTGTGTGCTCTGAAGGGCTCTATAAGGAGGCATTGTGACTTCTGTGCTGGATCTCAGTGAGGAGTGTGTATCCACCATTATGCATTAAGCATTTGGGATGCATTATTCAGATCACTCCATTGGCCTTCTCACCACAAACAATCCTTTCCATCCTACCCTCTCTCCGCCTGTCTGTCTCTCCGCCTGTCTCTCTCCCTGTCTTTGTGTGTCCCTTCCTCTGTATCTCTCTTTTTGTCTGTCTCTCTCTTTTTGCCCTGGTGAAGTCCAGAATGTCAATGTCCCAAAGCCATGTCCATTGTGGAGGTGTTTGAACTGGAAAGGTGTAAAGGCCATGTGTTCTGCTGTATGATATCCATGGACTTGATGTTGTCAGGATGGGACATTTGAACTATTGATTAACAAAGCTGTTTAGCTGTACATCTCTGCTTTTCTTCCAAAGCTTTCAGCATGTTGACCCTTAACCCCTGCCATTCGTATCCACAAGAGCGTGTCCACAGAACCACGACGGCCCTTCCTGGAGCACGCAAACGGTGACATCGAACTGCAGAAGCCCCGCCCAGACCTCAGCTCCACCAATCACAGCCTTTCTTCCTGGCTTTGCATCGGGCTGCTTGATCAAATTAATATCCCCTTGCAAAGCATGTGAAAATGCAATAAGTCTTAATTAGCTCACCGTCGTAGGTAGCTGGAGCCTCTGACGGGTAAATTGCTGTAATTCATCAGTGGTTCGTTGGCTTCATCAAGTGTGCGGCCTCCCTAAAGCCCGCGAGCAACCCCCTCACCTGGGGACGAGAACTGGCCTAATGAAGACTCATCTGGAATGATGTTCAATCCCAGCTACAGTTTGCTCTTCTGCCTGTCTCTCTCTCTATCTCCTTCCCTCCATCCCTCTCTCTCTCCTTCTGAGTTCTAATCACTGTGATGCATAGTGGCATCCAAAAGGCAGAATGACTAGACTAGAGTTTACCTGAGCTCAAACACATTATTCCTAAACACAGACTTTTTGTCAATTATTTTAGGAGATTGAGATTTGCATTTCATTCGGATGGTAACAGATATCTGCTCTTAACAGTATTAATTGTTCCCACCACTGAATGACTAAGACCTAATACTCACTAAGTGAACATGGTCCACAGTGCCTTATCATGGGGATGGACACTGAACAAGGGTTTCTGTTCAGAAATATTTTCCAGCGGTTTAGACTAGTTTGCCTGTTTACCATTACTGCAGTTTTGACTTTTGCAGTACTGATACTGCAAGGGATGTGAAATATAAGTCACCTCTCTGATAAACCTTTATCTTGCTTTTGTATTACAGTAAAAAGCATTTCTTTGTTACAGTATCTGACGTTTCCTATGTGTGGTCTGTCGGGCGGTTTAGGAATGTAAATGCAACGAAGGATTCATCACTTTTGGCCGGTCGTTTTTGGTCCTGTCTTCATCCATGTGTCTGTAAGGGGAGCCCAGTGCGTTTGTAATATATGTAATGCCCATCACAGTTTGTATCAACGTTTGCATTAATGCAGTCGCAGGCCGATCTCTCGGTACGGACCAGCCCTGCGCTGTAGTGGAGAGTGGGATGATTTGTTTTGTTGGCGGACACGCCGGCGGGCCCTGGTGCTGCGTGCAGAGAGGGTCGGGTCAGGAGACACAGTTGGGCCACACGCGCTGCTCAGAATTCATGACCGTGCACCCAGACCCAGCCCAGCCCATTAAGATCCCATTACAGGGTGTGAGTACATGCTGTGGAGAGCCAGCATGTGTCTATATGGTCATGTAGCCGTCTGGTTATACCTTAAATCTACTGCTTTTCCTTGTGTTGTCTGTCTTCTTTGTAAACAGAACTGGCTCGATCATTTCCTGTCTGTGGTCCTGGACAGACACTCATCTGTAGACGTCCATTTACATTTGAGCTTCTACAGCCACAGAAGAGCTCGTGAGTGGAGGACTAAGATTTGTTGCCCTTCTTCTTTCTTGCTGTATCTCTCATTCTCTCTCTCTCCCTCTCTCTCTCTCTCTCCCTCTCTCTCTGAGTCACTGCCAGAATAGGGGAGCTCAATCCAGCCAGGAAGTGGTTGTATGAGAGTGAGTGTGCATATCTTTATATTACATGAATGGGAGTGTGTGTGTGTACATGTGTACATGCATATGTATGCAAACCTCATTCCCCATATTTAGGAAGATCTTAGACTACATGCCCCTGTGCTAGGTTAGTTAGGGCAGACACGGGCAATAAAGGAAGTTCATGGGTTTGGAAGTCTGGTGCCATCTTCATCGTGGACTTTGTTGACACACGGTCTGATGGATCTGGGAAGGGTTCGTTAATCATGGAGGACCTTTTATTTCAATTAGAAAGATAAAGTAATTATTTTAAGATTGTAAATGTGTGTTCACATGTTGCTTTATTCGAGCAAAGCAAATATGCTGTGAGTGTGAGAGGAAGAGAAGAAAGTGAGGGATGAGTGTCTAGGGGACTCAGAAGTTGGGTAAGGTGGACCAGTAAGGAAAAGGAGAGATGCACATTTTTCCAGCTTGTTGCTGGTGCGATGCTCCCACACTCATCTGATACACACAGACTCGGCCCTCTCTTCTCGTCCACTTAAGGATTATTGTGGGTAATAAAATGTAATTAGACCACTTTGGAGGTACACAGAATCGATTGGTACTGCTTGTGTGTGTGTGTGTGTGTGCTTTCAGACTCTCTGAACTTGTCCTTGTACTAGTGAAGCTCTGTCCTGCCTACCAGTAATATGTTGTACTGTCTGAAGATTTGTGGTTGGTTGCGCGTGTGTGTGTGTGTTACTGTTCACATGTTCCTGGCTGTTGATCATCTAGATGGTGTTTGGATACGGGTGTTTGACCTTGAAGTCTGGACACTTTTTCTTCTGCTGTCTTTTTGGCCCACTTTGTGTGTGTGTGTGTGTGTGTGTGTGTGTGTGTGTGTGTGTGAGAGCGCCTGGCCATATCCATACAGAGCAGATGTTTATGGCATGACAAATCATTGTTTGGACAGTGACTGATGCTGATGTGCAAATGAAAGCATATAGCCAAGACTATTAGCCCACATCTGTCTGTGCCTGTGTCTGTCTGTCTGTGCCTCTGTCTGTCTGTCTGTGCCTCTGTCTGTCTGTCTATGCCTCTGTCTGTCTGTCTGAGCAGTGGGATTAACTCTCCTGCTGACACTTCTCTAATGGCCAGAACGTGGTGTTTCCTTGGGTGACCTTGGTGTGCACCTCCATCACCACCTCCATCACTGCCATCATCCATGAGCAGGCAAGGCACAAAAACACAGCGTAACCGTGAGACATGATTGAAGCGAATGGGTAACCGGGGTGGCTTTCAGAACTGCTGCCCCCTAGTGGCCGGCGGTGGGTTCTGCTGAACCAGCTGTCAGAGTGTCGTGAGTTTGTGGGGGGTGAAACGGTCATGCTGTGTCAGAGGCGGGGCTGTAAGGCTGCAGGGCGGGGCTGCAGGGCGGGGCTGTAAGGCTGTAGGGTGGGGCATAGGTGGTGTTTCCAACATTTTGAATGTCCAGATTTGTCCGCATCACTGAATGCGTGCTTTCATGGGCTGGTGCTGCCATGGCAACAAAGCTTTGGGCCTTGTCACTACTTTCTGGGGTGGGGTGTGTGTGTCTGTGTGTACCCACACTATATATATATATATGTGTGTGTGTGTGTGTGGGTGTATATATATATATATATATATATATGAGATGGAGAGAGGGGGAGAGAGAGATGGAGTGAGGGAGATGTGGAGAGGGTGAGGGAGGTGGAGAGAGGCCTCTGTTGTCTTTATCCAGCTCCATGACTTGTAAACAACTTTGAGGGCTCGTTGTGCTGCGTTTCATGCCATTGAGCTCGTTAATGACCTGCCGGGCAGCTGCTCCTCATGGTGGGGGGAGTTTAACGCTCGTTTGCCTCTGTCCTCGTCTCCCAACGCCCCCCCCCTCCGCTCCCAACGTACGGACGGACCCGTCTGGGCCAGCGCCCCATCCGTTACTCACGGACCCCTCTGGAAGACAGCGTTTGCCCTCCGGCTCGCCCACCCGTGCCGCCGTGTGGAGCAGGTGCGCTATTTCTGGATCTGCCAAAGTCAGGCGAGCCTGTCGCACATGAGGGCGTGTTGCTC
Source organism: Brachyhypopomus occidentalis (assembly GCA_020368025.1). Taxonomy (NCBI): domain Eukaryota; kingdom Metazoa; phylum Chordata; class Actinopteri; order Gymnotiformes; family Hypopomidae; genus Brachyhypopomus; species Brachyhypopomus occidentalis. The sequence goes on from JAGXOD010000135.1 coordinate 3,666,647, forward strand.
CTAGCAACAGACAGGAGCGAGAAGGAGGTGTCATCGTTTTATCTGAGCTCGGGGATGAGTAAATAACTTTAGTGCTTTAATTAATCTGCTCGCCGGCGATGGAAGGCGCCCGTATTTGCAGAATGGCACTGGCTGTCATTATACGTGGCCGTTAATCTGTTTGCTGGGTTTCTGCCATGTTTTCAAGAACTCCTCTCAGGAGAGGACCTCGCCCTGTCAACAGGGCTTCCCTCAGCGATCTGCGTCAATTACAAAAAAATAAAACATTAAAAAAACGACTCTGTGTTCCTATGCAGCGGTTTCATGCCACAGTGACCTCGCTAAATGCAGGAGTGATTTTCAGTTCCCTTCAGTAAACGCACACACAAAGGAAAATCCTCTGATACAACATTTATTTCTGCCATTCCAGAATCAAACGCACAACCGGCTTCTCTCGCGGTCGATTCTCACATCAAGGCGAGGAGAATGTGAAGCGACGGCTTTGCAACTCTTTGACGCAGAAATAATCTACTGATGTTCTTAATCTACATGCGGCGGCAGTGTATCCGTACACCCACAGATGAAAAAAGTCAAGGCAAAATGTCAAGATATTAAACATCAACTAGTGGCGTGTGCTGGCGCGTGTGCTCGGCGGCGGCACACGTCTCTGGCCCTGGGGAATAATTCTCTTCTTCTCAGGGTTTGTCACTTTTGGCACCTTCTCTCCCCTAATGGCTCACATGCCATCTGTTTGATGAATTAGATGAAGTGCCGTCTTTCATTTACACATAATCCTTTTGCTCTGTCTCGCTCCCTGTAATTCTGTTTCCTAGACTAAAGTCTAATTGTCATTAAATGAACAGACGGGAAAAAAAGTTTCTGAGAAAGTTTGTTGTTTTTGTTGTTTTTGTTGTTTTTGCTTTACTAATCTGGGTGAATGATTATTACGAGCAGTAACGAGACATCGTTTTCTGATCAGCCCCCACGTTAAAGAAGCACAACCATGTCGATCACATTAAGATTTGAATCGCTTTTCCAAATTAGCTGAAAATCGGGTGATTACTTGCAAACGCCTTACAGGAAAGGGGCGTTTCTTAATTGCTGATCCGAAACTCCGTTATCACCTTAAACCAAAGCGACGTTGCCTCGTTCCCTCTGCGGAAGAGCAGCGCCTCGTCATCGGGAGGTGGAAGTGACTGTGTTGACATTATCCAGTCTGCTGCAGGAGGGGGGGTTTGACTGGTTTGGGGGGTTTGACTGGTTTGGGGGCTTTGATGCAATTCAGGTGAGTGAGGATTTGCATATTTTAATTTTCATGAGATGGAGCTTCTCACCCTCGCTGGCTTGGGGTCTTTGGCCTGCAGAGCTGCCTGGCTGTGGCCGTCGTGGTTGTAGCCGTTACTCTTGCATGAATATTCATAAAGATTTTGAGTCTAAATTATACATGTGTTTCTAATCAGTGGAGATAAACCCAAGAGCAACAACAACTCTACACCTGTTGGAAAGTGCTCTGTATTTTGAAATGGTGCTATCCTATCTTACTCACTAACTGTAACCTAGATCTCCATCTTGCTACCCCCAGGTAAACGCCTTAATTGCCTAAGCCATTTAGGGTGCTGTAATTCCATGACAAAGTGTTGATTTAAAGTCTCTTTGCTGTAATCGGTTTAGTCTGGATTGATTTGGGGGGGGAATTACTTCATTTGCTTGCAGGGGGCCCTGTGTGATGGGCGGGTCAGATGTGGTGCAACATCACAGCTTGGTGAAACCCAACAAGGTGTCCCGTGCCTTTGTGTTTTGCAGCGATTGCTCAACGCTATTGAACCTCTGAGATTAATCATCCAGCTATACCACAAATCCAGTTTCCTTACTGCCCCTAACTTGGATTCAGAAACGGCACATGGGGTATACTAGATGTCTAGGGGGCATCTGTTCAGAGTCCTTGGTGTGGTGGTCAACCTTCTCCCACTGGGCCATAAGACAGCAGCTATTGTTTGTTTACAATTAACACACAAGTCACCCTGATCAGTATGAATGTCTGGAGGTGAGTGAGGACAAGTGTGGATGTGTATTTGTGCATCAAAGACAATAGGGATGTGAATTGAAGTGGCTACACTTTGCTTGCCTGTGTGTGTGTATGTGTAGTCATGGTGATAAAGCTGCAGTGGGCATGTGCCATTGCGACTGTTATTCGGGTGACACCAGTTGGACAAAATAAGCAACAAGTCCAGGCGCTAGACAGTGAGCGCTGGCCCTGCCCGTAATTAGCCCTAAACACAGACCTGACACGGAGGAGATGAGAAACGTACAAAAAGCTGCCTGCTCTTTCCCCCCAAATTACACACAGCTGAGATCACCGTGGTCTTTAAAGAGCCTCCGCGTGCTGAGAGGAAGCAGGCGTGGGAAGCAGATGGGAGGGGCCATGCACGTACACACCGGTCGCTGTGGCGACAAGGAGCTCGGCTGAGCTGAGCCTGGATGAGGAGGGCAACGCTTCCGCTCTCGGGATCCAAATATGGGCCCCCATCTGGAAGGAGAGATGTCCCCCTCGCTGGTCCCCGCCTCGCTGGTCCCCGCCTCGCTGGTCCCCGCCTCGCTGGTCCCCACTTCTATAGCCAACTGGCTTGGGGAATGTTTCAACTCACTGGGCCTCATGCTTAAAATGGTTAAGCATCTGAATTCATCACTTTATTAAAGTTAGCTCCTGTAAGGCTGATTTGTTCCTTTCACATGCATGTGCCAAGCTTAAATGGTCAGGCTTATGCCATTTGAATTTCTTGTGCATAGATAATTACTTCAGTTTCTAAGATGCCACAATTTAAGTAAAGGAGAAATTACATGTTTTAAGCTCCTAATCTCAAAAATACACTGGAATTAGTTACTAAGCCATTAACTTCTTCATGATTGGAAACCTTTAGGTGTGCGTCAACCGAGAAACACCAGCTCCACATCTACAGCCTTTACAAATAAAGGAGTGTTTCTGTGGTCAGCTTCCTTCCTTCCCTGTCTCCTCTCTGCTCCCTGTCTCCTCCCTGTCTCCTCTCTGCTCTCTGTCTCCTCTCTGTCTCCTCTCTGCTCCCTGACTCCTCTCTGTCTCCTCTCTGCTCCCTGTCTTCTCTCGGTCTCCGTTGTCCAGTAGGGGAGGTAAGCTCCTCCCACCTTCAGAGGCTGCTCCTTCGTCCGTACACAGTCACCTGTGTCGCTGCTAAAGGTGTGGTCTGCATTACACTACGATTGAGCTCATTAATGTGTGTTTGCCCACTGCCCAAGCAGTAGATGCATGCAATCAGTCAATCAATCTATTAATTAGTTAACTGATTTGATTGTTTATTTGTGGATTGGTTAATTCATTCATTAATTGATTAATTTAGTTAATTGATAGTTTTAAAATAATTGATTGTTTAAAACCAGTGTGTCACAAGTTCCATGCTCATCCTGTCTTTCCAACAGAATTTTCAGCTCAGCAAATTTGACTATACACATCCCAATGAGGGATTTGAGTATTTGAGAATTTGTTGAGTGAGGCATGAAACCTTTCCCATACACCTGACGACAAACAAGCAAACAGACCAAATCCAAACAACAACCAATGACACATAGTATCCGAGTACACGTCTCCCTGCGGCGCTAGACAAAGGTCTGGCCATCATTCCATTACAGTTTCATCATGGATGATTTCTGTTCTTTTCACTGAGGATGTCTCTTTCATCCTTGGCTTGATGAATGCCATGGTAACATTCTTGGTAACATTCTTCAGCTGATTCGCTGTGTGTTCCTCGTCAAGTGTTCCATCAGCTCCTGCTTGATGATCAGGAAGAACGTTGAACTCTGAACACCTGGATTTCTTCATGCCATTATGTTGCTTAACTTTGTTCTTTTTATTCACCACTGCCTCAGAGCATCCAGCGTCGCACAACTTCTGTTGATAATTCCCCGTTTTATACTTGACACTCATTTTCCTCCCTCGCCAGCCTGAGATTCCGGTTCTTTGAGGCGAGGACGCTTGTAAACCAAGGCTGCTGCTACATTCTCCTTTTCAGAAGCTGCACAGCAAACCAGTACGTGGCTTTCACTCCGTTGTCCATCATTTTCATGTCGCAAAAGACGCTTGGAGTGCTTTTGCTCTTCGGGGGAAGGCATTCTTGCTGAGCATACTGCTCAAAATGCACCATCGTATGAAAAGGAATGCATGAGGGATGTTGGCTACTTATGAGGAGGAGGAGGAGGATGAGGAAGAGCTTAATGTGACCTTCATTTTTGGAAGAGGTGTGGTCTTCTACTGGGGCAATGATCATCTCCCCAAAACCAGAGGTGGCTCTGTCAGTAGGACGTTCATCATGGAGAGACACTTCGTTGTGCCAATCTCTCTGCCTGAGATCTGAGAGATGCAATGAAAGAACATGTTCAAATGCTGAGGCGTTACTTCTAATTGAAGCTGTTTTGGTGGTTGACATGCCAGTACCTCTGTTGCTGGGGGTGTGTGTGTATGTGGGCGTGTGTGTGTGAGAGGAGGAGGAGCCAGGCACCTGCATGCTCCATTACATTTGCATGTTACTCTTTGCACGTCCCCCCCCTTTCTCTCTCTGCCTGTCTTTCTAACCTCCATTAAGTTTCAGTGAGCCATCATGTGATTCTCTGTGTGCTCCTGTCCTGCTAGTGTCAGCGTGCTCATAGATGGTGAAGAATTATTGTTACATCAATGAAGCAATGTCTCTCTCTCTCTCTCTCTCTCACTCTCACACACATGCAGTTCTCCAGAACAGCTCTAATCACTACGAGTGTAATCACATTGCAAGTTTTGTCTTGGGGAAACTGCTATTTGCTCAGCATACCATTGGAGGGAAGAGAGGTAGAAGGGGGGAGAGAGAGAGAGAGGGAGAGAGAGGAAGCCTGAGCTCGGTGGGAGGGGCGATGAGCCAAGCACTTTCCCTCCAGCCTCAAGATGTAATCAGGCCGCCTTGTTGCTAGAAGGCTGCCTATTCCCTGTGCAATCACGTTTAGCATGTTTAGAGCTGGGGCTTAGGGGCCATGTGGCGGCGAACGATGCGAATGAATTTTAAGAAGGTATGAACGTGAGTGGAGATCTGTTGATGCATTATAAGAGACTGCACTCGCGTGTCTAAGCACTCAAGCGTGGCGAGCAGAGATGGACTTTTGGTCAGGGTGGATAGTGTCTCCAGGTCCGGTGGACACACGGGGAGTGGAGGACACTTGAGGTAGCAGCTTTGGGCTGTGGGAGGAACCGGTGTGGGTGGATGTCTGAGAAACGTTCACCTGGAGTCAAGTGTGTGTCCAAGCAGCAAGCTTGTGGTAGTCGTGTTGGGCACAGCTTGAGGACGTGTGTCAGTTCTTCGTGGAATGGAGTGTTTGAAGGCTTCGGGTTTGCCTGTTTTTTTTGGAGATGATCCAGGAGACGAATGAGACGGTTATATGCATGTGGACGTTGTACACCACATTTATACTGAAAGTTCAATGATGATGGAAATCAAAGGTAGTGGTTAGTCCTGTTCAACGGTGGTGGAGTCTGAAGCATGGAATGGTCCAACACACCTGCGACTTCTTCCTCTTTCTGTGGACTCGTGTGTGTGTGTGTGTGTGTGTGTGTAAGTACCCCTGGAGATACAAAATGGGCAGAAGCATCTCTGGGGTTATGGCATTTGGACTCAGCAATGGTCAAAGTGATAGACATGAAACAAAATTCATTGCGTCTCCTCTCTGCCCCATGGACATCTTGTGTGTGGAGCAGCAGTGAGTCGGACATGCTCACACCGTCCAGAGTCCTGCGGTCGTTCCAACTCCTCGGAGCGTAGAGGAGGCCCTGCCAAGCATGGCCCTGTACCCCGCCAACTGCAGCCTTGGTGCAGAGCCCTGGGCCCAGGGTCACTTGTAAATCATTGTTGGGTCAGATGCAGGTGGCCAGAAGGTAGGTAGGCAGGGGTGTGTATGTGTGTGTGTGTGTGTGTGTGTGTAATGAGTGCTGGAACATATCATGGTCCCTTGGGAATATCCCACCACCTATTCAGGAAAAACATGGTGTGAGCTGGGATTAGAGACTGCAGCCGCTGCTGGGTGTGCATGTGTGTGTGATTTATGAAAGGAGACTTTGAAACAGATGAGGACAGGGTGAAATTGAAGGCTACCTGTGTATTCTTGGCATGCACACCGCACACAATGTCATATTTTTAGACCTTGTAAGAACGGGATTAGAGATAGAGCCAAAGATAGATAAAACGATAAGAAACTACCAGGGGAGAAAAAGAGAAAGATAACGCCCGACAAGTTAAATGAAAGGTTAGCCGTCTGTCCGCCATCCTTCGATGTCTTTTCCGGTCGGCCGTGGGTGATTATAGGACCTCGGGTTCGCCATTAGGGCAGAGCAACGGGAACGCTTGACGTCTGACGGATTCACTGCGGTTCAAATGCGGTTTAAAAGCCATCCGTCTCAGCGCAGTCGTTGAGATGGGACTTCATTCATCACGACGCCGACGTTCTCCAGCGACGCCACCACCCAACCCCTAAACGCTCGTGCGTTTGCGAGTCCGATAAGACAGTGACGGAGAAACGCGTAATGGCCGAGCAGTCGCGCGATGGCATGCATGAGCCTCAAAAACACCAAGCGTGGAAGGCACCCGACGGGCATCCCGGCCGGTCGCCTTGTCAAAGCGGCCTCACCACTTGTTTTTACAAGCTTTTATCAGTCTAAGCAGTTCACAGGGTATCTAAAGTTATTCTCTCTTGCGATTTAAACAGAGCCTTTTGTTTTCGAGGCAGAATATAGATAGCGGCATAGTCATCAGGGGTAGAGTTACGCCGCGATGTCCGCCTCGTTGGTGTCCAAAAATAAAATATGAAATGGCATGTTAATGACTTCGTCAAGGAGGGAACCAAGATATCGTCTGTGGAAATGTATTCAGATCTTTAAATACTGTTCGGAAAATGTGTTTTCGGCTTTTTTTTCTAGCCTGAATAAATTAAAGGTTAATTATCCCCAGTCAACAGATCTGACTCCTAACTATGCAATTAATCTTGGCTGCTCACGAGGGGATATGGAGCTAGCTCGTATGCAAAAAAAAAAAACCCTGTCGCCTGTGCAAAGCTACAGGGAATATGGGTGCGCGCGTGCGTTCGAGTGTGTTCGCGCATGCGTTTGTGAGTGCGACTGAGCGAGAGAGTGATAATTGGCTTGTGTAATTCTCATATGTTCTGTAAATTTCTATCCATCCATTTCCTCATGTTATGATAATTAGAATAGTTAGTATTCAGTTTACAGTATATTAAGCACTGTACAACTGAGCATTGTCCTTGTGCTGGCAGTTGACTCATTTCTGTTTCTTAGTGTAATTAGCCACGTTAGTGGCACCATACCCCTTGTTTAAAACAAGCACATTTCACTGGTGTTCATAATTTAGAGTATGATGATGATTAAATTTGAACGTAAGACTGTCAAACTGTCATTGAAATGCCAGTAGATCTCTACTACAGCTCATTACAGTATAAGACATTACCAGTGAGCTTGTTTGCACCGTGTCACAGGAGAATAATCTGAGTATAATTTTGATGTAGATGATATCAGAATTAAACGAGTGTCACAGTCCTTCAAGTATGACGTGGTGACCCTGGTGAACTGAAGTGTTCTGCGCTCATGACCTCGTATTTGTGGCCCCTGAGATGAGAGGGACGGACTGGATTGGTGGTTGAATCTAAGAATAAAGCTATGATAATAGCTCAGTAATGGTCAAGATCCACATCCAATTAGGACACAGACTGAAGTAGAATAACAAGTTGATACCACAGCTTGCATTAAAGACCATACCAGAGTGCGCACGGCTACATGTGCACTACAATGTGGAGCACTTCCTTACATGTACATCAGTTGTTTTTTTTTTTGGTGATGTAACATTTTGCTTTGCTGCTAAATGTGAGCCCCTGTTCTCCTCGCACTGATTAATCTGAGATCTGTACTACGTTTCATTTTATTGACAGCAACAGTAAATGCCACTGTATATCCCCCATGACTGCTGGCATGCTATGGGTTAGCAGGAAGTGTAGATTAAGGTTCCTGCTCTTGTAGCACGGCCAGCCGTGGGGAGCAGAGGTACGGGGCCTTGTGGGCTTCCTGTGGCCCAGACGCTGAGCCCCTCTGTGGGCTCTGGTTTTGTTTTCTTCCTGAATCTCTGGTAGGTATTTAGGTTTTTCCTTTCAGCTGCAATATGCAGTAGATCATGCACCGTTCCAAAAGACCTTACCAAGGTATGACGGCATGCAAGCACAAGTGCACAGTGACTTTTACAGGAAATGCCTGGTAGGAATCAAAAGGCCAGGTAGGCGCTCTGCTCGCTGCATTTCTCATCCTTTCCCTTTCTGGCTTCTCTCGGTCCTCCCTGCCCTGTTCTCTGCTGTATGTCTCTCTCTCTCTCTCTCTCTCTCTCTCTCTCTCTCTCCTCCTCCCTCCTCTGATCTGCTGCGGTGTGATATCGGCGCACCTGCTGCGTCGGGCCAGGGCGGTTCACGGCAGCCTCGTCGGCCGCACGCCCGTTCTTTCAGGCGCTCGGCAAGCTCCGCAGGCCCAGGGTCGCTCGCCTGTGTGTGGGCGGCAGCCAGCTTATTACACGGGCCACGCCGCAGCTGTGCCGTCCTGCCACGCAGCCCGCGGCGAGGTGAAGCCACGTGGTTGTCATTAGCGGCAGAAAGGGGCAAAGGAAAAGCCGCAGCAGCGAATATGAGAGGATGAAGCAGAGCAGAGTGCGAACTGAACAGGCAGGAAGAGAGGCAGCCTGACACAGTGCTCGCCGTCACCACCCAGTAGCTCGATGGACCCGACGGCTCACGACTGCAAAATGCAGAGAAAACACACTTCTGCTGTCTACTGTTTTGACTGCAAATCATACTGATCTCTTGTTTCATTTTTGAAAGTGTCACAGGATCAATATTTACAAAGGTTTGAGAGCGTTGAGACTCTCATCCTCTATATTTATGATCAGGCACCTACGAGGACACACACTATATCACTAGGAGGTAGGCGGCAGTCACAGCTAGTCGAGAACTCTTCCTGACAAGCCTCTCTAAATGAATGAGTGGAGCAGAGCCATGTTGATTTTCATTAACGCTTCTGATGCTCCATATGTTCCATCACACAGCGGCTGTGGTGGGCTGCATAACCATTTGTGCATTTCTGTGCAACCAGAAAGCAGATTTTTAGAAACTCACTGGTTTCGTTTCGGATCACGTACACCAAGTCTGACCATCTGTTTGAATGATGTTGGCTGTCACCACATACCCAGGACTGAGGGAACCGCAATTAGGACTGGGAACAAAAAACAAAACCAGAAAGTTTATTGTTTCATTCTTGGAATCAGAATCCCCTCACAAATGTGAAACCTTATTCCTATTATTGTGGCTAATCTGACAAAACCCAAGTTCACAGCGTTTTAACCAGTGCTCTGCCCTTCCGTTCCTGTGATGGTTGCTCTAATTGAAGGACTTGGCTGGCATCAACCACAAGCTGCTAATCCAGTCTGGAATATCTGCCTGTGTGTAGGTATGACACAGACGACACCAGGGCAGAAGAGAAGCCCGATCGGATTTCACGCGTAGATATGTTTGTGTTGAACATGGATGTGCACCTTCTGTCTGACACCTCCCATAACCCACCAGCAGTGTGTATCAGCCGTGGAGTCATATTGTCGATGACACTGACTGACCTCAGAAGATTTTTGACGTTTAAGATGAGGCCAGTTCCAGGGGACCAGCTAATTCAGGCCTGAAACTGCCCCGCGATCTTTCACCTTCTGTCTCCATCACACCTCTTCAGTCCCCCAAGAGACGAGCGATACGCAGAGACGTAAGGGACCCTTAAGAAGCCCAGGTGCCAGATTAATGTGACGGTACATTTAAATACGAAGAGCCCAAACAGGGTCCACATCTTTGCTTCTCCTTTTCTCTGTCCTGCGCATCATGACGTACCTCCGCAGTTCTGTCCGTCCACCCGCTGTATTTATTCACCCCCCTCCCACAGGGTTGCTGGGCTCCGTTCACTTCAGCTATGATGGCGTGGAGTTGCTGTCTCACGAGGCTGAGGGGGGGTGTCATTTGATGGGCGACACCATCGACTGGCTTCATGTCTCAGCCCTCATTACCCAGCATGGCGGAGACGTGGAGCCTCCGCCCGCCCTTCATCGCTCTCGCTCCACCATCATCACCATTATTTACCCTGAAGTGGGGGTGGGGGTGGAGGGAGGGGCAAGCAAGCAGGCAGTTTTTGGTTACCCACCCTCGTCCGTGTGCACGACAGTGGAGAAGCCGCTGGGTGGAGGAGAGTGGAGGAGAGAGGGTGGAGGAGAGTGGAGGAGAGTGAGTGGAGGAGCTGCTGGTTTTTTAAAAAAAAAATCTTTTTCCTTCCCCCAGTCCGGAGGCACTGATGGCTTCTCCCTGGGGATGCCGACCCGATTCGCTCTGGCGTTTATCACCAGTACAACAAGGTCATGTGTGTTGAGGCGGAGCTGATGCGCCGTGCTGCTCTTGGCTCTCTGCCCTGCGTGCGTGGACGGCGCTGGCGGACGGGGCGGCACTTTAGCTGCTCCCCATAGGCGCTGGGAAGGCGCGGAGGGCATTATTACGACCAGCTGGTGCCCTGCGTCCGTATCGGGGCTGCGACAGGGTGTTCCAAAGGCCGCGCCCCCTCCGTGAGGCAGTCAGTCAGGACCCTGCTTGGCAGGGCAGGCACATCACTGCTGCGTGTTTCTGATTTCTTCAGTATAACAGCACCCTGCTTTGGACTACGTGGGAACGCAGGATAAGCAGGCTTAGTCTTGATGACGGTTGCACACCCCCAGCACTAGTACCCAGACGAAGGCTTTGCTCCTCGTTTGGGGTTGAATTGCACTCCTCGCTGTGTCACAACGGGTGGTGTCGGGTGTAGTGGCTCTCCAGCAGAGTGCTGCCCCCTGGCCAGGGGCTCAGGAACACCCTCTGTCCCGTCACTGTGGACCAGGGCAGATATGTCTCGAAGGGGCCGAGACCTTTGAGTGTGAATGCCTCTCAAAATAAAGCAGAGTGCCAGGATGGGTTACTGTGAACTCTGAACCGAGATGCTTTTTATGCCTGTGTGGAAGGATATAGCCTGCCTCCACCAACCTGAGCTCCCAATTCTCTCTCTCCCTCCCTCTCCATCTCCCCTTCTGTCTCTCTCCCCCCTCCCTCTCTCTCACCACAATTTTCATTTTCAATTTAATGAGCTTTATTGGCATGACAAAATCATATTGTATTGCCAAAGCATTTGTCATAAACAAAAGTAAAGTTTGCAAGCAAGAAATGTTTTAATATAGATGAACAGATCGTTAAGAAGCATTATATATACAATATACTGTATATCCTGTACAGTTTGTATATATACTGTAGTGTTTAAATATACCACATATATTTACACACACACACATACAGTAGTATATAAATGATCATTTCTTTACCACAGTTAATTTAGTATAGATAGCATACTATAGAATTAGTATACTAATATATATACTAGTATATTATTATAATATATAATCTTTCTCCCTCTGTTTTGTCCCCTCTTGCCCTACCCCCCCCCCCTCTCTCTCTCTCTCTCTCTCTCTCTTCCTTCATTAGACCCCCCCCCCCCAGCGTTAATATTCTCCCTCTATGGTCTGATCTTGTCTGATGAGACAGAAGTCCAGTCAGAGTCATTTAACTCCGTCACCGTGGGAATATTACCCTGCGTATCATATATTAATAAAGTTTTTAAATTGTTGTAATCCATTACTATCATGCTTACTTTGATCTCTCCCTCCCTCCCTCTCTCTCTCCCTCCAGCCCTCCTTCTCCCGCTGGGCACCTCCGTCTTCCTGTCCCGTGATTGGCTTCTTTGGCCTTTCCTTTTGCATCAGCAGTAGATCCATCATGGCCGCAGCTGCAGTGGGGACTAGGAGGGGCACGCACGCTAGCTCTCTCATGCTCTTGATTGATGTGTGTGGCGAGATTACAGCGTCACATTCAACCCAACCAGATACTCGACAGGTCTCTCTCTCTCTCCCTCTTTTTCACCCTCTACTCTCCTCTTTCTCTCTCTGCTTCTCTGCTCTATCTCTTTTTTCTCTTTTTCCTCATCTTTGCTGTTGCATCTCTTCCCATCACCCCATATCTCTGTCATCTCAGACATGTTTCCTTCTCTTTTCTCTGTTTATCTCTCTCTCTCTCCTCATGGACTGCACCCTGCTCTCCACTGTGAAAGGCAGCCTCACCATTAGCCATCATTACCCAGGGTGCATATCTTCATTTTTGGCAATACACACTCACGTAACACCTGTAAGCTGTGGGTCCTAATGGAAAACACATTTGTGCCTCACGCTGGGTTTCACATACTTGAAAGTGTGCATCACATGTTCAAGGAAAGCTTGTATGCCCACTGTATCCACTGTCAATGTCTAATGAACACGAACATGCTAATATTAGACCGTGCAATTTAACTTCCTGTACCTTGCGAGTGTTCTTGGTGACATGCTGTTTTTCGATCTGAGGTGTTTACAGTATTCTGTCCATTTATTATCCTGCAAAATCCTCCCTGCTTTCAAAGTCGTGTGGTCTTTGTGCACTGGCACATGAAAGGGGTCAGAACCAACATCAGGCTTCTGCTCCTCCCGTGCCTGTGTGCAGACGAGGCGAGCTAGCGTAGAGTGTAGTGCCCCTGTAGCTGGACGTGCAGTGTACCTGGAGTTCAGCAGGAGGGCGTTTGTGCAGTGTAGTGGACCTGTGCTGTCATGCTGATGAGTGAACACGTCACTCTGTATTAGAGCGTTTGCCAAATGCTGATCTTGTCCATGTCCAGGTCTCCAGGTCTGATGACAGATGCGACGTGTCCACTGTACAGCTCTGATGGAGCTGCTCTGAACGTTCTGGGCTTCAAGGTCTCCTGGAAGACTCCACATCTTCCACTGCTTGACGGATGGTTGCCACAACGACTGCCGCCGGCGGGGCCGGGGTGGACGTGGACGGTCCACAGCTGCCTCCGTGTCGGGAGTGATGTCATTGTCATGACGCCCTCCAATGACTTAATCTGTGCTGTTGGATGCATCGCATGTTGTTGCTGTGCTTCTGGTCTGGAGGGACAAATGCTCGGAGCAGCCCACCTCAGCCCACAAGCCCCTCCCCCTCCCACCTCAGCCGTATGTTCAGAATAATGACACGGAGCGTTCGTATTTACGGGAGCAGCGTGCCCTTGTCACGACATTAGTAAAACCGACAGAAATAACAGTCCCCTAAACGATTTCGTAATGACTGTAAGAAAATTGGCTCAGAGTGATGGATGGTCCCCTCCCCCAAACAACACACACTCCCCTACTCACTACCAACACTCTCTCTCTTTCTTCTCTCTCTCTCTCTCTTTCTTCCTTCCTTTCTCCTACACCTCTTTTTCACTCATCCTGTCTCATCGCTCCCCTGTTATCTACCACTTCAGTACTTCATATTACTTCCTTTTTGTTTTTCATCCACCGCCCCTCCCCCGCTCACTCCCGTACCCAGTAAAGTGTGAAACTGCTGACGCGCCGGTCCGTCCCGGTTCTGCTCGATAGATATCACACCTCCTCTAATCCTGTAATGGTGAGTGATTGCGTGACAGTGAATTGCTCCATGCCTGTCATGTTAATAATCTCTCCGTCAGGCCCCACATTCACCTCCTGTTGTCATCCATCACTGGAGAGGAGTGGCTAAATATCGAGAGGCTTCATTCTCTCCCTCTTCTACCAGAGGTTAGGACCCCCCCCCACCACACACACACACACACACACTCTTTAATTCCAGCAGCTAGCACCAATTACAGCCCCCGCACCTACCGGGCACAATCGCTGGCTCTTAACCTTGAAGAAATCTTTGATTTTTCTCTCCTCTCCCATCACCATCTTCCCGAACAGGGTGTCATCCCAGCCGATGCTAACAAATGAGTTCGGTTCTCTGTGCGCAGTTCTGGATGAGGATGAAAGACCCTGTTAAAATGTGGAAGGCATTGCTGCTGTCATACGTTGGTCTGTCGTGCTAAGCATGTGACCTCTGACCCACCGCAGGGCTTGGGCAGAGCGTCCAGGAATTCACAAAGTGAGAGGTCATGACCTCTTCTCTACTGTAATTAAACGCAGCTTACACTGATCCTTAAGCATATGAATAAATTGGAACAGATTTTTGGCCTGATAATGATTAATTATCACTGGTGTTCTGCCTGTCTCTTCCTTGTAAATTGTTGTAAGGCATTAGCCTGTGATTAGTCTTCTGTATTTGCCTTTAATTCCAGCAGTAATGATCCTCACCGTTCTGGTCCTGTTAACCCCTTCCCTGACGCAGTGGGAGAATGCTACCGTGCTGCTCGCGATAGCTGAGGTCCTGGTCCGGCAGCGTCCTTGCTGGGCCTGCAGAACGCACCCGGAGGTGGTTGTTCGCTCTCTCGACTTCTCTGGCCCTCACGGCACATGGCGCTGGGCACTTGCGCTGGGCACTTGCGCTGGGCACTTGTGCTGGGCACTTGCGCTGGGCTCTTGCGCTGGGCACTTGCGCTGGGCACTTGCGCCGGGCACTTGCGCCGGGCTCTTGCGCTGGGCTCTTGCGCTGGGCACTTGCGCTGGGCACTTGCGCTGGGCTCTTGCGCTGGGCTCTTGCGCCGGGCACTTGCGCCGGGCACTTGCGCTGGGCTCTTGCGCTGGGCACTTGCGCTGGGCACTTGCGCCGGGCTCTTGCGCTGGACACTTGCGCTGGGCACTTGCGCTGAGCTCTCTGGTCTCGGTCTCCCCGTGTTTCTCCCTTAGCCTCACGTAGGTCAGCCAAACGGGGACCTCCTGCCTTGGTGGCCTTGCTAATGTGCTTGCTTGGGTCTTTTCTCTGCTTTGTAAAGCTCAGACCTCTTTTCCCATGTGCCAAGCCATCGTCCCACCCGGCCCCTTGGATTGGGGGCAGCGCAGCCGCTGACACCTGCGCCAGCTTTCCAATTAGGAGAGGGAGGCTTTGGATACCACACCATCTCTGCTCTTTAATCCTGTCTGCTGAAAGCTAACGGCGTGTGCTAAAGCCTTTTTCCTCTTTCTCTCTCTCTCTCACACACAAACACACACACACACACCAATACAGACACAAAACGTAGTAGAGCTCCACACTGAGCTGATGATAAAGTGAGAACTAGAGGAGAAGCACTGGATGCTGGAACCCCAAGGGGGGGGAGGGGCCATCTGCTAGGCTCTGTGGAGGGAACCTGCACCTTTAACTACACTCAGACCCCTTATCCATCCGGTATGCTTGAATTATTAAGCTGCCATTGCAAATCCTGCCTCTGCAATTCATTTCTCATTTCGTTACTACTTTGAGATGATTGCACGTGACAGGATGAATTATGCATTCGGTTTCCTCCTGGACATCTGGTCTGAGGGCAGCAAGCAGACAGAGCAGCAGATTTCACACCACCGCTCTGTTTACCGCCTCAGAATAGCTGGACTACTTCTCAGATGACGTAAACTCATTCTTAAGCTCTTGCCTTTGGTTGCTTGGCCTATTTGGGGGGCTTACGGTCTGGAGACCTACAGTATTCTCCCATGTCCTCTGCCTTAAGTCGTATCTCCCTCCATGGTTAATTATCATGAGTAAACGGCCATTATTGACTGTAGAGCAGACATCACTGGTTTGGGGAGTCTGGGGCACCCACAGCCCATGAGAAAAGATATTTGGCCCCGAAGCCTCTTTGCTATTAGGTATGAATTATTAATATATGCGTACATTGAGAGAGGGAAGTGGAGTAAAACTACCTCTGAAAGGATATTCAGCTGCAGGTCCGTGGGGAAAAAAAGCGACTGCAGAAGGAGGCTCCTTCTTTGGCAGGGGGGCCACGCGGCAGACGGTGCAACGCCGACCCGGGTGTGATGGGCAGCCCCTCCAAAAGCGGTTTGGCCACTCAACTTGCCTGCGTCTGCGGCGCTGAGTCCAGGGCCTGTGATGCTGGGGGGGGGGGGCGTCGTCAGACAGGCTCCGCCCACTGCTGGCAGCCGTGAGTCTGGGATGGTAGTTTTGTGTCGGGGATCCTGTTCCCGCTCCCCAGCTACACCTTGGCAGGACGGTGGCTGGGCTGGTGTCTCATACGCTCCTGTTTACAAATACAGACCGTTTACCGCAAATGAGTCAGAGCAATTTCCACAATTACACTCATATAGCTCGAGACAGATTGCTTTGTATCCATTAATCAAAGTACAGTGTACCAGGCATGACTAATGACTTACTAATAATTTAGGAGACATGGATTTCTTTGTAGGTAGCAGAGTGATGACCGTATTTAGAAATAGTCATTAATTCATTGCAAGCCTAGGCTACCGGTGTTGTTATGGTTGTCTGGCCCACTTTGTGCTTAGAAAAAAATTAGGCTCTTAGCCAAATATAATGAATGGCTCCTGAGGAGAAGTGTAAAGTGCTGGAGAATGAGGAAGACCAAAGCTACCGATTCATCTGGACAGATTGCATTCATTTCTGTGCTCCTGTGTGGTCTGTGAATTATAGTGCAGTGAAGATACTCAGTCATGCCATGTAGCTAGTAATGCTAACATACTGGGCATCACAGAATTCATAGACACACTGGCTAAAAGCATCTCACATGCACTGAACTTGAATCCTGAGATCAGGTTTGGGCCTAGGCTACTTTCCACCAAATGCGTGTGCGTTGGTCCAGGACGATCTCCGTCTGTTCTGTGTCTGTCTGGGTATTTGCAATCAGCTTCTGCTTACGAGACCCTAATGGTCGTGATGTTGACGTTTGGCTGGGGACACCTCAGTAAGAACACGTTCAATAGGAAAATGTTTGCCTTCAATTATGCAAACATGTCATTGGGCAAATGAGCCCTCCGCATGTAGCCCTCAATCACAGCCTCCACATTACTGATATAATGATGGTAATTATGGCCTGCAAAGAAGTGGATTATAATATTTTCTCTAATAGCCCCATTTAAGCTTGGGTGCTCGTGGTAAAAACATGGTCACCCCCATGTGCATGGAGGCTGCGTTTAGCATTAACAGGACATTAACAGCAGGTATATTACGCTCCGCAGGAGGCCTCTCACACACTTGTTTACTCTCTGCCCGGGGAAATGGGCTCTGGAACGGATAGTGGCTTCAGAGTGATGATTGTGTTACTGCAGATGTCCATTCTGTGTTTCCGTATGGTTATTTTTTATGTGCCAGAAGTTAAACAGACTGGTTTCTTTCTCAAGGTCAGGTTATGGACTCAAATCCCCCCCACCCTAAAGTAGATGAGCAGGTAGTGTGTGATATAAGCCATCTGTTGGGCGATTGGGAGATCTCACACCACCTTTAATCCCTGCTACTCCAGTGAGCTCCCCGGCTGATCTCAGAACAGTGAAGGCGTGCTGATACGCAGGGACCTGCTCTGGAGGAGAATCATGGGGCAGGTGTCGCGTCCATCCAAGTCTCAGGAGAACAGGAGCCTCACACAGATCTGTGTGTGTGTGTGTGTGTGTGTGTGATTGCTGGATGATGAGATGCTTACATTTCATCCATGCCCTTTTCCCTGACTGTGGCCTTTGTGGTCGTTGTCAGTTATACGGCAAAAAAACCCTCCATACTGCAGTGAGAGAGAGGGAGAGAGAGAGAGAGGCTGATTGATCACCTTACAGTAAGCAAGACAGTAATGCAAAATAAGTGAAATGGTCTCGTAGTAGATGCAGTTGAATGGTCCTATAACTACCGCATTAATTGATGGTGTGCAGTGTAATATCCCTACAGTGACGGAGTTAAATGAAGCAGATTGGACCTCTGCATCAGCAGCCAAGAGCAGACTGAATATTAATGCAAAGTGTGCTGTCCCACGCACACACACACACAGACACACACACACACACAGATACATGCATGTTTCAGCAAGACATCTACAAGTGTGGCTATGTGTGTGTGTGTGTGTCTCATGGCTTCGTATGTGCGTGTGTGTCTGCGTGTTGTACACGCAGCCAGAGGCAAGGCTATACACTCGTATGGTAAAGGTGTACAGAGGGAATGAGATTCAAGGCTTAAGTCCTTGCTGCTCAGTCTGTGGCATAGGGGGGGATTATGGGAGATGTAGTATAACATCAGCTTGTTGTGTACCTGTGGAAAGGGGAATCTTTTAGATCCTCAGACATTAAAGTCACTGACACAGGCCTGTGCTTTAGCCCTGAGCAGCAGGGTAACAATGCGGCACCTGGCAACCCAACAGAAACACAAAGAACGGAAGGACGCCTTTCTGACTAATGACACTATCTATCACGGCCCTTGTGTTGTGCTATATGGGATGCACTGTGGAGACGAGAGTTGTTTCCCCTCTCCAATAATGTTTGTGGATGAAGATGGAAGGGGGACTTGCTGTTGCGTGACAGGACAGCACGTATGCAGCACGTCCTCAGGGGACGCCGCTCCGTGAAATTAGAAGGCGTGAAATGGGGAGATTAATAGACACAGGGAAAAAAAATGTACTATGAAGATATTGGTAAAAAAGACAGTGTTTGGTGCAACCATCCATCTTCCATACACGAGACACTAGTTTAAAATTGACAGAGACACATCTGGTAATTAATTATTTCAATATGCTGTGGGTGAAGGGTGTGTGTGTGTGTGTGTGTGTGTGTGTAAACATATGTGATTGTACATGTGGGATTTATGTTTGATTGGATGTGCCTTCCAAATCATCGATTTCACTCTCATTTATCCAATAAGGAGAGAAATGGAGGTGCAATGCTTTTTCTTTGTTATTTCAGAGGCTCTCTCTGTCTCTCTCTCTCTCTCACACACACACACGCACACACACCCTCTCCTTCTGGTTAAGGTATGAGCTGAGCCTGCTGTGTATTCTTCTCACTCCTGTTCAATTTATGCACACGGTTGCCATGCAAATGGCCTCATTTAGATTTGCCGATTTGTGCAAACAAGGGTCTGGATGGCGAATCGGCACTCTGGATTCACAGACTCAGCACAGCAGACGCATCGCTCACTATCGCTCGCAATCATCTCCCTTTTGTCTCACTCGCGCGAACTGTCTGCATTCGAACCTGGTTGTGTATGGTAAAAGGAAGCTTCTCTCACCCACTCGTGCCTACGAAGGACAAGGTTCAGGTCCAAGGAAGGGGGCGGTGAGCCCCTGAGCGAATCACAGCGGGCCAGCTCACAAAGGCCCCGCCCACTGAGCCTGTCTGGGATGACATGCCTTTCTGTTGGCCTTGACTGGCCTACGCTGATCCAGCCTGAAAAGACCACAGAGCAGACAGACATACAATACACCGGCAGTAGTGGAGAGCGATCGCCAGCTGTGCCCAGACACAGGAGGTCACGGACTGGGCCTCCACGACCTTTTACCCACCCTGTATACAATAATCCTGATTCTCCTACTGCAGTAACCGAGTGCAGCCTGTAGTATACGTGTTGAAGTGAGATATTTTAGTTTTATATATACATATATTTAAATGTTAATATGACAATATTATCAGACCCATGAAAGTGAGGCCACGTTACTAGCAGAACTTTGCGAGAGTATATTTGACTGTAATACAACAAGTTATTTTGATTGACAGCAAGAAATTAACTACAGTCTGATTCTGGTGCAAACTGTCTAGAGATGTAGTTTCTTCAGCCCAGTCTCATGATTTATTAAAAGTTGCAGTCAGTAAGATTCATGTTATATTTTGACACGCTCGGTTTGATCGATAATTTTAACATTTCTCTTGACAATTTTTAAAAACTTTTTGTCTGGCTTTGCGTGTTGCCGAGCCAGAAAACTTTCAAGGAGGTGGTGGATTTCTGTAAACTCAGACAGGAAAACAAGAAACAATATTTCCACAACAGAGTTTTTGTTTTTACATGTAATTAGAATTTTAACCAGTCTTGTCAGCGATGGAAAGTGCCGTTGAAGTTTCAGACAAATCACGCGCACCTCATCACAGAGAGAACTCATTTATTACGGTGTGCCGCGTGCACTCGAAACAGTCGTCTGGCAGAATTCGCGAAGATTTCCCCATTATCCTCGCGTGAGGGACCTCACCACCCGGCCTGCCGCTTTCTCTAAGAAACCCAGCTTGTCTCTAATGAGGTAGGACTGTACCGCGCTTCACTTTAGGAAATCGAGAGCTACTCTCGGCGTGGAAGCCAATGGTGTACAGCGTTAATGGTGTGTCCTGTGGGATTTAAATGAGGAAGTGACCTGGTTCAGGGTTTGTCAGGCTGTGTCATTCCCTCAGTTAGACCAGGGGGAGGTTGTTTGTTGCTGTTTTTACTTAGCATAAACCATATGCTGTTAGTGTGTAGACATGGGCTAATGTGCATACATGGCACAAAATCAACTGGTTGTGTGTTGCTTACTTATGCCGTATTCCCTATAGCGGCCGTATACTCAGCGTACACATCAGTTTAATGGAGCACACAGCATAGCCTCATTAAAAAGTTGATATCGCTTACAGGCATGACTTGTTACATTCTTGGACCATGCACTGAACTCTCTTTAAGAAATCTCTCTCTCTCTCTCACTCACACACACATCACACACACACATTCCCCCCCCCCACTCTCTCTCTCTGCTCCCCAAGCCATTAGCTAAACTCCAGCCTTAATTAGGCTTGTGAAAGTATCTTACAGTAAAATGAGTCTCAAGGGTGTTGTGCCATTCCAGAGTGCTCTCTGATGACTGGTTCAACACACATGCATACGCACACTGCACTGAACATACCAAATGACATATTGCGAGCTAGACACACTTCGGTTTCAAACTTTCACAGTGCTGTACATGCATGTGCTCGAATCTGCTGACATTTTAAAGGGTAAACATGATGTAATGGAGTTCACAGAAAACCTTAAGATGAAAAAAAAATGCTTGATGCACACCACGCACAACAGTACTGACGACATTTCTTTGAATTCTGCGTGATCGCCATATTCCTGATGGTCTGAGGCAGACAGTGAAACCTGCTGCCTGTGATCGGTACCGGTCCAGACTGATGGTGCTCGTCGTGTGTCTGACTGCTATTGACGGGTTATTGTTGTTAGGAATGTGTTTGTGCGTATGTGTGTGTTGGGCATTAGCTCCAGCCCCATCTTTTAATCCTGGCTTTAATTGGCCCTGCTGGGCCTCCTCAGCAGTCAATCACTGGCAGTGTGCATGTGTGAGAGCAGGTGGGCGGGGCCTGGCTGCCTGGCGACAGTGGGCTGGTTTGAAGGCTCATCGGCCCCTCCCCCTCTCCATTATTCACGGCCAAGTGGCCAGGCGCCGTGACCCGCCGTCACGCCATATTTACCTTGCTGATGAAATTAAACAAACAACCTTGTTTTCTGTGGCCTCCTTAAGCTCCATCGGTATGTCTGCCAGCGATGTGGTGGAGAAGGAGTGTAGGGTGCTGGCCACCTGCCAGACCACACACACCTGTGCAGGGGCACGGAAGACATGGACAAATGTGCGTGTGTGTGTGTGAGAAAGCTTTGAGGAGATTGTCTAGGTGTGTGCACAGGAATTCTCACACAAACAGACACATTCACACTCTCACACACATTCTTTCTTTTACTTTCTTTCTGTCACTTAAATAGCAAGATTTAGTGTAGAGTTATGCTCCAGTTACGAAAGGAAGGTAAGGAATGGCATTACACACACACACACACACGCACGCACGCATCAGTGTAGCTCTTTATGAGATAGAACAGGCACCATGAGGAGTAACAGGACTGCAGGCTGTGCTGACGGCGTTACGCACCTCCATCACCTTCAGGGAGGATGGTGGAGTGGCGGCGGCTGGCGGGCAGGCCTGCTGTGCCCAGGCAGGTCCCTCTCTCCCCGGGCTGCCCGTGAGAGGGCAGAGCAGGTAGCTGGAAGTCCTCCTCCCCAGCGGTGCTCTGCCCACCAGCCCCTGTAGGATTGATCCCGCTCAGCTGCTGTTTATTCAGGCTCAGGCAGACGACCAAGCGCAGCGATTAGCCGCTTTTGGAATCGGGCTCTTCTCGAGCAGAAATCAAATCCTTGGGTCAGTTCAAAGCTTTACTGGCCTTATTTAAAAGCAGGCAAAGTCAGATATGATTACTGAATAGAGCTTTGCCAGTATCTGCACCCCCCCCCCCCCCTCCACACACACACACACACACACACACACGGTTCCTCTACAAACAATCTTGCCATGGGTTTTTATCAGATTCTCTGCAGGGTTTGAATCATCCTGTTGGGCTGCTTATTTAAACTCATGGAGCAGCACTGTGGCTCGTGCCCACACGGCTTGCTGTGTCCGAGTCCCGTGTCCAGTCCTGCCAAGTCCCCCAGCCCCCCACCCCCCAACACTCCGGGTGACTGATCACCCTGCAGCTGGGCTGTCTCGACAGGGTCACCTCACGTCCAGACGGGGCGTCCAGACGGGGTGTCCAGACAGGTCTTCCCAGAAGCAGCAGAGCGATTCACCAGCCTTCCTTAATGAGCTGGACACACACACACACACACACACTCAGAAAGCGAGCCTTCACATCTTCACATGCACCTAACCTTGTTAGAGAAGGGTTTGCTTTCAGTGAATCATGGGAAGATGCCGACGCGTGGCCCAGCACGGGAGACGGGAGCTTGGGGAGGCCAGCGGTTTGGTGGCCTGACGGCCCCGTGGCGTTGGCACTGAAGCGTCCACGTCTCTGCTTTGACGACCATTTCCTGAAGGCCTACAGCACACTTTGCAAGCTTCCATCCCTGTGTTTCTTAGCAACCGGTCAATAACCATTGGTGAGCACTGCATAGTTCTGGTTAAGTCCCAGTGCTGGACATAAACATTTAGAGGAGAGGTTCACAGCGGCAGAGATGCTGGTGTTTTGAACAGTGCTTCATACCTTCAGGCCCAAGTGTGCATGAAAGGGAGGAGACGGCTTGCTTGAAGAAAGGAAACGGCTTGTGTGACAAAGGCCAGGGGGAGTGACCACGCCCAGCGCAGAACCTGAGACACCCAGGTAGCTATCATCTTCTGTCCCCACCAGATCAAAGAAGCCATTCTCTGAACACACATTTTATCCCACTGAGTGATGGTGTGCACCACAGTGCCCTCACCTTCAGGGGGAGACAGAGTCTGTCGCACTACTCTCTTCTTTGGGGTGGCGGCCTCTGTCGTGCTACCCTCTTCTTCAGGGTAGACATACACACTGCTCTCTCCTTCAGGGGAGACATACACACTGCTCTCTCCTTCAGGTCGAGACATACACACTGCTCTCTCCTTCAGGTCGAGACATACACACTGCTCTCTCCTTGAGGGACAGATGGTCACATTGCTCTCTCCTTCATGGTGAGTTGGTCAAATGTTCATTTTATAACCACCGCTGCCACGACTGTGTGTTTCTGTGTTTCTCTCCGTCCCTCTGGGGCTAATGGGAGCTGTCATCCTGGCCCAAAGCCTCAGGATCTGATAGCTCTGGAGACGACGGCGTCCTTATTTAACCGACCCTTTAGAAAACGTCTTCTTCGGAGTCTGACTGCTTGTGCGTTGTACGCGCGAGCGTCTAGACCAGAGAAATAAGGGCGTGAGTGCATTTTCACAACTGACGTCGGTGCAAAAGAGGAAGCCAGCACACAGTAATGAGACGGCACTGAATTCATAGACGTATTATGGAGGTGCTGACAAGTGCTGACAGCAAATCGGTATCTGAATGTACTCATTTGAGATTAGAAGGCGTTTCGGCAGCACTATGCATCAAGGGCATTGGCTTTAAGTGAACGTGCGTCCTATAGTTGCTGTGAGGACGTGTGCGGGGAGGTTTGGTGCCGGTCGCTATGCTCCCATGGCTTCAGTTTACCGCATAATCTCCATTAATTGGCCAGCAAATGTTTGGGAAGTGTGCTTCGATTGGCTGGTGAGTGTCAGTCGTGTGCTTTAATTGGCTGGCGGGAGTGTGAGGCATGCGCTCTAATTGGCTGGTCAGGTGTGACTGGACTCTGCATGAGCTGGTACCTTGGTTTGCAGCCTGCTCAGGGTTACACACCTGCTCTCACTGTCCACAACAGCCTCGCTGCACACGTACAGTCTCACAAGGGCACAGCAAATGTGTGGGGTTATTAATAACACACCTCATCCGTGTGAATAGGAGAGACTGCGTCACCGGTAAATAGACACTGATGTCTGTTTACTAGTGACCCGCTAATCTGGGACTAATATGCGTCTAATCCTCGACCAAATCATCTAAACAAATGCTAATGTGGGCAAAAACATGGCTTTGGTAGAACGATGCTGAGCGGTACTATTTTAACACAGCGATTTGATCCAGGAGCTGACCGATACTGTGGAGTTGAAGGACAACTAATGCAAATCTGATTGAGCCTCTGACTGTAAACCAGCAACGTGTTTCTAATGCATAAAGTGTTTGTAATAAAGTTAATGGTGGAGTTTCCTCTTCCCACTTGCCAGACACGATTCCAGCCGCTGGGGAGATGGTGAGCACAGGCAGCACTGGTGTCTACACTGCTTCTGTTCTTCCAGAGGCTCTGCTGAACATCTCCACAGTCTGGTGTCTTCACCCGCTCCAGTGTACACGTCACTGAGCTAATTCCAAAATGTCACATCCTACAAGGGAGAGAGAGGTAGAGAGAGAGAGAGGAGGGAGGAGGGAAGGAGGGAGGGAGGGAGTCAGTCAGTTGGTTCGGTTTGGTCACACACACACACACACACGCACTCCTTTTGTTCCAGTTGTTTACAGGCTGCTCTTACAGAACTGGTCTGTGTTCTGTCATTTTTCATGTGAAGTGACAAAGCCATAATAATTTATGGCAAGCAGTTCAGCATGAATGCATGAATGCAAATGGAAGAAAACTAAGTTTGTCTCCAAACGGAAACCTTCTCACACCGTCTGAACGATTCACTGCATTACAGATCAGTATGAAAAATGATAATTTAGTGATGTGAATAATTGCAAGAAGTTATTACCTGTGAAAGGATTGAAGTTATTACCTGTGAAAGGATTGAAATGTGGAATTTTTAGTGGTTAAATTTAGACTTAATGTTGTTTCCTTGTAGTTCAGTGAAAAAGACATATTTAAGTGTGTGTGTGTCCTGTAGAGTTAAAGCAGGTAATGTGGTTGGTGCAGGGTTCGGTTGGAGTTGGAAGTCTTTTCTGGCTTGTCCAGCAGCACTTGAGAAAACATGGAGATGCAGAACAGGAAACGCTTCAGGTACGACACTGTATACATTACAGTTTATTTACAGTATGACACTGTGTACATTACAGTTTATTTACAGTATAACACTGTATACATTACAGTTTATTTACAGTACGACACTGTATACATTATAGTTTATTTACAGTATAGCACTGTATACATTATAGTTTATTTACAGTATAGTGCTGTATACATTATAGTTTATTTACAGTATAGCACTGTAAACGACCCCTTTTACCCTTCATGGTGTAGCCAGTGCAAATGTTAGACAATGTAGGGCAAATATACAGCCTGAGCTAGCCATGGGGGGGGCGGTCCGATAGCCATGGGGGGGCGGTCCGATGGCCATGGGGGGCGGTCCGATGGCCACGGGGGGCGGTCCGATGGCCACGGGGGGCGGTCCGATGGCTGTGGATGGCTGCTGTGCCCTCGTTTCTGTGTGTTGTCCTCTTGAGACCTGCAACATTCCCCTGCTGCTTTTTCAATTTGCACATCAGTCCCATAGAGCAGGCCTGCTCTTTTTAGGCTCAGAGTGAGTGAGTGAGTGAGTGAGTGAGTGAGTGAGTGAGTGAGTGAGTGAGTGAGTGAGTGAGTGAGTGAGTGAGTGAGTGAGTGGTGAGTGAGTGAGTGAGTGAGTGAGTGAGTGAGTGAGTGAGTGAGTGAGTGAGTGAGTGAGTGAGTGGAGTGAGTGAGTGAGTGAGTGAGTGAGTGAGTGAGTGAGTGAGTCGGCTTCTGTAGTCACATCTCCCACCATGACACCAGGAGACGCTTCTGGAGACGCCTCTTTGCGTTGGTCTGCGTAAGCCCTGCGTGTGTGAGGGAGTGTGTTTAAGAGGCGGCAGGAGCAGAACCTCTTCCCTTGTCCTCTGGCCATCACGATAGCTTCCCTGTCAGGTGGAGAGACTGGCGCTGCATGACAGAACAGAGCACACGGCCCGTGTGTGTGTTCAGCGTGTGTGTGTGTGTGTCTGAGTTTGGAAGTATGACAGAGCGAAGGCCGTTCCAGCGTCTCCTGACAAGCTGCGATTTTCTCTCTGCTCCTGGAGAGACTCCTGGCCTGTGTGGGAGAGACTCCTGGCCTGTGTGGGAGAGACTCCTGGCCTGTGTGGGAGAGACTAGGAATGCTAGGCATTCAGTGGCAAATCAAACCCCTTCAATCCCTTCATGCACATGAGAGAAAAGCTACTTAAGGCAGAAATGAAAAGGTGGAAATCGCACGTTATTAGAGTGATCCAGCGTGAGAGGAGCATGTGCCAGCCTTGATGAGAGAGTCACAGACAGAAAACAAGTCGCAGGGGCGATGGAGGGAGGAGGAGACGGAACGAACAGGAGATAATAGAAGAGTGGACGGAGCGAGGGAGACACGGGAGGAGTGAGGATGGGTGGTGACCTCATGATGGCCAGAGAGAGTAATCATTTGCTCTTTGAGAAGCCATCACCCTCTCTCCTCCTGCAGGTCATTAGCGAGTAATGAATGTGTTTTATTTAGTGTGGCGACAGCGGCCGACTTCAGCCTTGATGAGGACGACCGTGTGCACCTTCACGGGCCCTCGGCTGGATATTTCCCTGCATGCACTCTGTTTCCCTCATGCTCACTTTTCTGCTTTCTTGCGTTGTCTGTGAAAGCTGGTGCAGATAATGCACCTGGGCTTGGAGACACACACACACACACAGACACGTCTCCGTAGGCCTAAAATCTACCTCAAAAGAGTAAAAACGAAAGTGTGCGTGCTTGAAGCTGAGCAGATACAGATTACCTGTTCCACTGCTGTCGAAATTAATGGCAATTTATAAATGTAAATTTCTTTTAGCTGTTGTCTAATATGGAATCTCATTGGTCAGATTTTCTGGTCTGCTCGGAACTGTGGGATTCAGTGTTGTTAATACACTCAATTTGAGAGAGTTAATAATGACCAGAGGGCAGGGACAGTTGGTTTGTTGCTCCCAGACATGGACAAGGACACTCCCAATGCTGATTGGTCCTCTCTCTCTGTCTCTTCCTTGAAACCTTCTTAAAATGATAAACACCTGTTTGATACTGTGGATGTGTTCGTAGCAGTAGGTACAGCACGTTACAGAACAGAAGGCATTATGGAGCCATCACTTCCACTGTCCCAGTGCTCACCACACATGCTTGCTTGGTCTGGGTTATTGAACATGGATTTGGTCCTAATACACACTCCAAATATTGTTCGCTTCTTTTTTTCTGTAGTAAAATGGATATTTGTCTATTTGCAAATGTAATGGGTAGAGTGAAAGTGTGTGTGTGTGTGTGTGTGTGTGTGTCGTCTGATCGTTTGATCGTGATTGGTGTTTGTGACTGTGAATAGGTGTAATGATCTAAGGAAGATTTGGCATATGAAAGCAAGGCTTCATTTTGATTCCATATGTACGCAGTGATTTGGCTACTTTAGTAAACATTTCACACATTTGTGTGTGTGTGTGTGTGTGTGTGAAGTAGACAGGGCTTCTCTTTCTTTCCATATCTATGTTTGCACAGTCATCCTTGCTGTGAAGCCTGAATTAGACACAGATGACTTTCGAGGGCTGTTCAAAGTCCACAAATTAGATCAGTGCAATTATTTCAAGCAAGCGTGAATGTGGAAAAAGACACACACACACACACACACGAAGAAACACAGAAATAGAAAAAATTCTATTTATAAAACTGGACCTTTTTCAACAAGTGCTGCTTTTTCTGTTTCTTAGCAATGCACAGATATGAGCAGTTATGAGCAGATATGTGCAGATATGAGCATATATCAGCATATATGAGCAGGGGCTAAACTGTCTGGCCAGCCTGCTCCAGCGTTTATTAGGCAGAGAGGCAGGGACAGCTGTGCAGACAGATGGACGGTCCAGGAGACGAAAGGACAGATCTACACAGGCAGAGGTGGAGAGAGCAGAGGTGACTACCACACACATCCCAGTCTGAAGGCTCTGAAACATATACAGTAACCTTGGAATAGCAGGCATTTAGGAAACCACTTCACATAATGTTCAAATAAATGTGTTAATGGTTGGTATGGATGGCCTGTCCATTAAACCTGCAGGACATAAAAAAACACAATATATCAGTGCAACACAATGTAACAATGTCACACAATGTAACAATGCAACACAATGTAACAATGCAACACAATGTAACAATGCAACACAATGTAACAAGTAGCAAGTCGCTAATAGAAAGAGGATAAGCATTGAGTTGAGAAACAGGAGTGGTGGAGAGTGTGAGCGAGCGCTTAATGAGACACACCTGGAGGCAGGGAGCGATCGCTCACCCAGGACCCTCGTTTGCAGGTTGTGATGACGGCCTACAAACAAGACCAGCATGCTGAGAGAATCAGACAAGATGGATCACCTCTAACTTTATCTCTAGCAGTGTGTGTGTGCACGGGTGTGTGTGTGTATGTTCACTTGTGTATACATGCAAATAGCTTGTATTTTGCTCGTCAGATCACTGAGTATAGATTAATAATAGTGATTGTCCTGTCACTCAGTTTCTGCTTAACGCTGCAGACATCGTTTGTCACATAAGCAATGATGCCACACCTCTAGACCGGAGCCAGATGCTCTCCAGATCTAGAGCCATTGGAGATGTGTGTGTGTTTTTGAAAGCCATTGCTCTGTGCTGCCGCTGACAACCTTGTTATGAGCTTCAGCCTGTGGCTCTCATGGAATAGACTTCATCAAACAAGCCCCCGATACCTCTAATTAACCAATCACATGCCCCCGATACCTCTAATTAACCAATCTCATGCCTTGTCACGGGTTCAGGACCGCCTCCCTGTCATCGTTCATCACTTTCATCCCTCCTTCACAGCCCACTGTATGTCCTGAGCTCTTGTGTGGTCTTCCTCTGCTCCTGGACGCCGGTCTGAATGTTCTGGCCATCCTGGTTCTCAGCCGCTATGGCTTTCCCGATGCAGCTTCACAGCCTGGGGCTGTGGTGGGCTTCTTTTAAAGGTGCTCTCTGTGGGTTTGACTTCAGAACAGCCTAGGGCTGTGGTGGGCTTCTTTTAAAGGTGCTCTCTGTGGGTTTGACTTCAGAACAGTTGTGCTCACGATTCTTGAATTGCTTCAAAGCCAAATGAAGGGTTGCAGGCCTGTGGCTACTTCAGATTCATGGAATATGTTCTGGAGCGGGAAGCCCTTGCAGTGACATGAGGGAAAGGAGAACTCCAGTCCTAATCCCTCTCTGTGTACTCCCAGGGCTTGTAAACACAGGGCTGCAGTGTGAACGTATTCACTCCCTGCCTCAGTTGGCAAGGGAGATTCAGAGCGGTTATGACAGTCTTCACATGGGACATTTCAATGGAAAACGTGCACCCACACACACACAAACACACACACACAATGTGGAAAAAATGAATGGCTGCGAAGTGAAAAAATTATTTCTCTACTTATTTTCATGTGCATGACCAAACCTGTAGCTACTTCCTCCAGATTTACACTCTCAGCCTCTGCGAGCGCATAAATTCTACACGACGACCATCCGCTGACGGCGATGCATTGACAATTTGAGACAAAAACAGGGTGAAGAAAATCTTTAAAGCGATATGTCTTCACACGGGGGGGTTGAGTGTGTGGAAGTGCGGCCTTTGGAAGGATGGTACGCGCCAGGTGCAGCTCATAACTCCGCGTCCCATTAGACGCAGGGCCGGGCTCTGGGGGTGGGGGGGGGTTTCGATGTGGTATGCTCCAGTTTGCTTCCTCCGTAATGAGGCTTCACCCCCAGCCCTGCATACCAATGGACTAGCCCGGCCTATCTGGCATGGAGGAGATGTGTGTTTTTTTGTAATAATAATAATAAAAATGCCAACAAGAACTACTACTACAATTATAGTAATACATAAATAATTGAAAACAGCAATTGAAACTAATTAAAATGTGAAAAAAAGATATTAAGTAATAAATAAAAGAGACACTTTAGATTTGCCTGCGTTTATATTCATATAAGATGTAAAAACAAATGAAAATTTAAAAGGAAAGTTAAGATGGAAGATTAACTAATAAAAATAATTTTGATTCGACTGCATTTATATTCATATCAGAAGTATCGCTGAGGTGTGCATGTGTATACTGTGTGTGATTGAGGGGGAAGGAGATACAGTAGACAGACTGAGATCTCTGACTGCAGAGGGTTCAACCTCCTTACATCTGTCTTTCTTTACTGTTAGCGCACGCTAATGGACGTTTCACGTCTTTACAGTTTGAGGAAATTACATTTTTGAGGCAGAAATCCCCCCCCCCCCAACATTACTGATTAAAACTAGCTAGCTACCTAAAGAACCACTTCCATATCTCTCTCTCCCTCTATCTTTCCCTCCTTCTCTCTCTCTTCTCTCTTTCCCTCCCTCCCTCCCCCCTGTGGTATGTGACATTTTGAAATTAGCTCAGTGACGTGTACACTGGAGCGGGTGAAGACACCAGACTGTGGAGATGTTCAGCAGAGCCTCTGGAAGAACAGAAGCAGTGTAGACACCAGTGCTGCCTGTGCTCACCATCTCCCCAGCGGCTGGAATCGTGTCTGGCAAGTGGGAAGTGAACATGAAGCTCAAACCAGTGCTCTTTAGTGGCATAGGGGACTGGGATGGATCAAGGAGGTCACAGAGGTCGTTTAATGTGAATATGGACGCGGTCCACTGGGCAACGTTTGTGTCTGTTGGGCTTGTGCGGCTGAAATGCAGACATTGGTTAAACGTTAATAGATTTTACAGTGTCCAGTATGTTTTGTGTTGAACTGGCCTTGAAGTGGTCTGGCCTACTGTATTCAGTAGTATCTCATTTCCTTTTGTGTGTGTGTGTGTGTGTGTGCTTCTGATCTTCTGTTGCTTCTGATGCAGAGCGACACAGTTGCTTTGTATGTCACTTGCGTAGTCATGTTTATGTCCTGTATGGAGTCTGGAAAGGTGTGTGTGTGGTGGCTCAGCGCAGACGGCTCTCCTCTCCAGAGACTGCAGACGAGTTCATGGACGTTATTATGGCTGTTCTGATGATACAGTTGTGTTTGCTTTGAGTTTGTTTGCTGTGTCTTTTGAGTGGGTTCTGACTCCTATGAAACTCTATCTGTCACTACCAGCATGGACCTATACTCTATCTGTACTCCAACTATACTCTATCTGTACTCTATCACTCCAACTACTCTATCTGTCTATCTGTACTCCAACTATCTGTACTCCAACTATACTCTATCTGTACTCTATCTGTACTCCAACTATACTCTATCTGTACTCCATCTATACTCTATCTGTACTATCTGTACTCCATCTATACTCTATCTGTACTCTATCTGTACTCTATCTGTACTCTATCTGTACTCTATCTATACTCTATCTGTACTCTATCTGTACTCTATCTGTACTCTATCTGTACTCCAACTATACTCTATCTGTACTCCATCTATACTCTATCTGTACTCCAACTATACTCTATCTGTACTCCATCTATACTCTATCTGTACTCCAACTATACTCTATCTGTACTCCATCTGTACTCTATCTGTACTCCATCTATACTCTATCTGTACTCTATCTGTACTCCATCTATACTCTATCTGTACTCTATCTGTACTCCAACTATACTCTATCTGTACCATCTGTACTCTATCTGTACTCTATCTGTACTCCATCTATACTCTATCTGTACTCTATCTGTACTACTCCATCTATACTCTATCTGTACTCCAACTATACTCTATCTGTACTATCTGTACTCTATCTGTACTCCATCTATACTCTATCTGTACTCTATCTGTACTCCTATCTGTACTCTATCTGTACTCTATCTGTACTCCATCTATACTCTATCTGTACTCCATCTATACTCTATCTGTACTCTATCTGTACTCCATCTATACTCTATCTGTACTCCATCTATACTCTATCTGTACTCATCTATACTCTATCTGTACTCTATCTGTACTCCATCTATACTCTATACTCTATCTGTACTCTATCTGTACTCTATATCTGTACTCTATCTCTACTACTCTATCTGTACTCCATCTATACTCTATCTGTACTCCATCTATACTCCATCTGTACTCCATCTATACTCTATCTGTACTCTATCTGTACTCTATCTGTACTCCATCTGTACTCTATCTGTACTCCAACTATACTCTATCTGTACTCCATCTATACTCTATCTGTACTCCATCTATACTCTATCTGTACTCCATCTATACTCTATCTGTACTCTATCTGTACTCCAACTATACTCTATCTGTACTCCAACTATACTCTATCTGTACTCTATCTGTACTCTATCTGTACTCCATCTATACTCTATCTGTACTCCATCTATACTCTATCTGTACTCTATCTGTACTCCAACTATACTCTATCTGTACTCTATCTGTACTCCATCTATACTCTATCTGTACTCCATCTATACTCTATCTGTACTCCATCTATACTCTATCTGTACTCTATCTGTACTCCATCTATACTCTATCTGTACTCCACTCTATCTGTACTCCATCTATACTCTATCTATACTCTATCTGTACTCTATCTGTACTCCAACTATACTCTATCTGTACTCTATCTGTACTCCATCTGTACTCTATCTGTACTCCAACTATACTCTATCTGTACTCCATCTATCTATACTCTACCATCTATACTCTATCTGTACTCCAACTATACTCTATCTGTACTCTATCTGTACTCCATCTATACTCTATCTGTACTCTATCTGTACTCCAACTATACTCTATCTGTACTCCATCTGTACTCTATCTGTACTCTATCTGTACTCTATCTGTACTCCAACTATACTCTATCTGTACTCATCTTCAGCACAGCAATATCTCAACAGACAGCAAGAACAGACACCTACTTACACAGGGGTTAGGTGTGTGTTTTGACTAGATCAGGAATTGTGTGGATTATGCTGGATAAGAAATGTGTGTGTGTGTGAGTTGTATTTTGTAAATTGGCTGCTAAGATTAGGAGTGTGTGGGAAAGCGAGTGGATTGGGAGTCAGACACTGACAGCAAACACACACAGAATACTGATCACTACCATCAAGCTCACACTGCAGTATGCTTCTGCTAGTGTGTGTGTGTGTGTGTGTGTGTATGGGAGGAGAAATGTTGCACATCACAAGGGGTTTGGAAACATGTCAAAGCCTGTCCTCACACACCTCACACACACACACATTCCCTACCCTTATGTTTGCACGGATGCCCCTAATATAATCACAGAGCTCCCTCTCTCCAACTCACTCTCCCTCTTCCTCTACACCATTTCCCTATTTCTCTCCCACTCTCTCTCTCTCCCTCCCACTCTCTCCCACTCTCTCTCTCTCTCCCTCCCACTCTCTCCCTCCCACTCTCTCTCCCTCCCACTCTCTCTCTCTCTCTCTCTCTCTCTCTCTCTCTCATATGCTCTCTCTTTCCCTCTATCCCTGCACCCTCTGTCACCTCCGCTCTCTCCCTCTCTCTCTCGTCCTAAAGAGGAGGGTTAATATTGTGAGCTCATCACACACACGCAGTATTTACCTCCACGGCTCTGTGCTTGTCACACACACTCTGTGCTTGTCACACACACAAGGCAGGCATATTCCTACAAATCTGACTGCACTATATGACCGCATCTCCCCCCTTATTTAATGTGGCACTACTTGTAATGATTAGGACCAATTGCATGCTGTAGCGTGTTGTAGTAGCGTACAGTATTGTTTTTGCCACTAAACACCTCCCTGCTGGGTACTGTGCTAGCATGGCATTCGCCTTTAGCAAGCTGGCAGATAAATCAGGCTATTAGTGCAACATCTACTCCAGCTGCTTCTCCTTGTAGTGCGATGACAGTGTGTAGCGGGAGTGGATGGAGGGTGTGGATGATGTGGGTGGAGGGGCTGCTGTTGTTGTTTCCTCTCCTACACTCTCTTTTCCCCCAGCCCACTGGATCAGGGGTGGGTGTAATCTCGTTGTTTTATGTATGTAACCATCATAGAAGTTCTGGCTGTTCTGCAGCATCATTCATGAGGTGCCTGTTATGCATCATGTATGTGGATGTTTATCTTACAGAATGTAGTGGATATCTGAACAGACCTGATGAACACTAATGGGATGTGTGTGTGTATATATTTTTATAGTTCTTGTCAGATCTTTTTATAGTTCCTGTCAGATCTTGTAAAACAAATGGACCTCAGTAAGGTCATGTCACTCTACAGGCAGAGAGAGAGAGAGAGGAAGAGTGGGGGAGAGAGAGAGGGAGAGAGTGAAGCAGGTGTGAAGGGTCTGATCAGGAGGGCCACATTAACGGATGAGAAGTCGCTGCCTTCTGATGTTAATGCCACATTATGACATTAAAGCCATAAACATGTGAGCATTAGAGCTCCTGTCATCCATCTCAACAATGTAGATGAAAACACACACACACACACACACAGACACACACAGGCAATCTCTCTGACACGGACATCTGTTTTAAACTTTTCAGTGACTTTTATGTTTTTGTCTGTTTTCCCAGAACCACAAACAAAAGAAAAATGTGTTTGAAGGCAGATCCATAGTGCCTGAAGAGAGAGAACGCTCACCTCACTATGGTCCGGGGACTGTGGCTACAGCCGAACCACTGGGGTAATTGGCCCCCTGGTTCACTCTAACAACTACTGAGATGCGGTGCAGGACTGTTTGAACCTGGTGAATGGACCAGCCTAATGAAGCATGGATAAAACACACACACACACACACACACACACACACACACAACCTCTCATCAGTATAATGTATATTCTTCCTGTCATGGCAGAGTATGTAGGTTGGGGGTCTCATTCTCCTTGAGAACGCACGTGCCTTTCTCTGAGTTTCTTCTCTTCTCTGTGGAGAGTGTGAAGATGAACAGTGTGGATGTGGAGCGGAGGAGCGGGTGGAGGGAAGGTGGATGGTGACTGAGCATCCGCGGCTTCCTCATTGGACTGTGAGGCACAAGGACACTTCATCAGGGGTCTGGGTTAATTAACCAGATGAGTTGCTGTGTTGAAGACCATTGGCAGGCTCTGTGAAGCATGAGATTAGAGAGAAGGAGAGAAAGAGAGAGGGAGAGAGAAAGAGAGAGAGGGAGAGAGAAGGAGAGAGGGAGAGAGAAAGAAAAAACAGAGGAAAAGAGAAGGCAAATGGCTCCCTCTTTGCTGTCAGTTTCTCACTAAAAGCAGATTTTTTCCTTTCTCATTTCTCTGTAGTCACCAGTTACACCAGTTAAGAGAGTTCAGAATGAGTGCTGTCAGCTCCCCCCAGCCCCCTCTCTCCCCCATCCCTCTCCCCCGAGCCCCCTTTCTCACACCCCCCTCTCTCCCAGCCCTCTCCCCCACCCATCTCTCCCCAGCCCGTTCCACACGCTTGCCCTGAGATTTGCGTTCGTTACTCTTATTCTAACACGCTGAAGGCTACTTCCCCCAGCCTAATAGATTTAGATCATTTGCACTAAAGACCTGTGTGTAGGAGAGAGGTGGAGGGCATGATCGCAGAGACTGGGTGGGTACTGCACTCTACATTATATATACTGAGAATGAGCAGAGTGTGTGTGTGTGTATGTTATATACCTTGAGCTGTGTAATGTAGGTTTAGGTTTATTTTAGTTCAGCAGTGAGTCAATACCATAGAGGAGGTCAATAATACCTACTGTGCTCCAGGCATTTTACAGCTAATATGCTTGTAGAAGAGGAAGATATATATATAGTGAGGTTTGTGAACCTTTTACCATTGAGATTAGAATGCAGTCTGTTCTAATAATAATAATAACTTATTTTATAACCAGTATACATCTTTTGTCCTAACTTTATTGCAGATGTTGTAAATGATCCAGGTGACTAATGGAGACGCCTCTTTAAAAGGAAATTCTTTTTAAAAGGGAAGTTCTGTTGCAATATGATGCAATGTGACATGATCAAGAGATTTCAGAGGGCCTAAAAAGTTGAATAAGACTTCCAAAAGAATTTTCAAAGATTTGAACCTCCACTAGTTCATAAGGCAGATAGGTTGCAAATGGAGAAATTCAGCACAGCTGTTCCTGTGCACTGGGTGTGGTGCACGTGCATGTGGGGAAGTGCACGTGCACGCTGTACAAACCTCAAACAAGTGACGGAGGTCCCTAGGGGGGCAGCGAGGCGTCTCCAGCGATCCTGCACCCCTGATGGCATCTGTGTTCACGAGTCTACCGTACCAAAAACACAGCGTCATTCAGCAGCAGGTTCAGAGGACGGCATCACCGCAGAAAAACACATTTGCTACCATCCGACGTTTCCTAAAGACCGCAGAGATGTTTCACACCACTACTGGAGCAACATTCAATAGGCAGATGAAACACAAGGGTTCGGTAAATACACGCATTATATTTAGACACACTGCACCGTGCTTCAAAACCTCATTCCAGCTGTGATGTCTGTTGGAGGCCCAACTCATTGACTCAGGATCTGGGTGACTCGGAGTCACTGAATCACATTCAAGCAAGACATTCCAAAAATATATACTAACAAACTCATGTAGTTATATGTAGAATATGCCAAAATACACCCAAACTTCTGTACCGTGCTGCACTACAAAACCCATTTGTTTGAAGTGATTGTTAGTAAAGGTACCAACTACCACTAATTGTGTATGAAGTTAAATATTACTGCCTTGCTTTATTATTATGACATAAATGATACAAATGTCACAATGTAGGTGGCATTCTGCAGAAACGTAGGTAGTTCCAGAGTTCACCGGGTTTTTCTTGTAGCCGTATAGAGCTGTAGATGAGATGAGAGTGGACAGATGCACAACAACAAATTGAAAACACCAATAATCTTACAGCAGGCACATTTTTTCCACATCATATGCACACACACACATGCACACACACACACACACACTGGAAGAAGTTAGGACAAGGCCTTGATCTGGGAGCCTAAAGAGAGATGGCCTGAGTCTTGTGTACAGAGCCATTCTGTCTATAGCACACAGTCTCCTCTACTGCATACCAACTCCTGGCCAGATTCCCCCTCCCTCCCTACACGTCCGAGCAGGCCCAGAGCGGTCTGCTGCTTAATCTGCTCAAACACCAGTAACTGCTCATTAAAACGAGGCCCTAAAAAGCCCATGACATGGCATAGGTGGTTGGATGGATGGATGGATTTAAAAAAAAAAAAGAAAAGCTGGCAGTGCTTCATGGCAACTCATCCGTGTACGGAGGCCAGAGGGCGGCTATCATTCATCAAGCAGGAGACGAGCAGACGGATCCAGGCCATTTGTAAATGAGGTCATTTTTAGGTGATCAGGATCAATGAAAGCTATATTAGGAGAAATGGCCAGTACGCTGCTGCTAACAGCCCTTCCAATCAATGGCGAGGGAGAATCTTAAAGAATCTTAGTCAGTGTCTGAGATTTGCACCTTATGCAAAGCTCCCTGTGAAAGCATCTCTGTGGGTCAACGTACAGAATTAGCTCAGGCAAACTCTGCAGTCAGGGATGAAGCTTAGTGGCCCTTCTGCTAATGTTGGGTAAAACTGAAAATGCTTTTTATGTAATTTTATTTAAGACATAAGAGTAAATTGTGTAATATTTTATTTTAAAAGTAACTAGCTGCAGTTTTTAGTAGGTCCAGTAGAAATCATTGCCCTCGAGTTCTCACGCAGAATCGGAAATGATGCAATGATCTGAAAGCTGTTTGGTGCTCTCTGGAAGTGCTTGACCTTACAAAGATCTCACACACAAAGGTTCCTCACCATGGTGCACAAAGCATCAGCCAATTATGGACTTTTTGTTTCGCACATGGTTTTTATTTCTGTTGTTTCATTCATTCACTTCATTTAGTCACATTTCAATATGTATGGTGGGCCGGAGGGGTCAAAACATTATTATATAGCAATGTAACGCTTCCATTGAAATAAAGTGAAATAAATATCAGCCACTTGCTGGATATCCATTTATTTTGTCCATAACAAATGTTTACCTGGATGTTGGCCACTAGTTAACAATAACATTGAACCCTGTGTGCAGTGTTACCATGCCAACATGTCTAAATTGTATTTAGTTTTTTGCCACCTCATGTCCTTGGCCCCCGTAACCTTGACAGTAATTGAGAAGTGAACATCCAGGAATAGAAAACATTGCGCTCATACTTGCGCAGAATTGGAAATGATGCAATGATCTGAAAGCGTTTGCCCTCTCCACGCGCTCCTTTAGCACACAGGGGCCGTCAGTTGTCTTTATACAGTGTGATTCACTAATGACAGAGGTGTGCTGTGTTTCAGCAAATATTCAGTGAACGTGAAGTCGACTTTGGCAGCAAATTGAGTGCTCAGGACGTGGTACGCCTTCGTCTCCTTGTTTCGAAGAGTGAAAAGGTCTGATGTAATTCCGTTTAATTTCTCGCTCCCACTCTTTCATACCAGGGATAGACCGTGCTCTTCCTCTTTAGGGAGCTGTCCAGGGTGCTGAAACTTCAAGGTCTAGAGTGCTGCATCTCAGACACTTTCCTACCCGGGGCAGGTAGTTAGAGAGCAACAGGGAAAGGCGTGAGTGATGGGAAGCAGGCAGGGACAGGAGGCTTCCGTGTTCCCTCTCTCAGTGCTGATGAACAAACGGGGCATATAAATTAATAAGGGAACCTTCCTCACCCACCCGGGCTAACGCACATGCACACTAAGCTATCGCTGAACGACAATACATCTATTATCCCTGGAGATCAGGCTGTGGCCTGCTGCGCTGCTTGCTATTTTTCTCTATGGGTTCAAACTGTTTCTCTCGGGAGAAGCTTTCATGGAAACTCCCTACTTCCAGGCTTTGCCTACTTGAAAGAGTTAGTTACTCACTCTTATTTCGCTGCACATCGGCGTCTCTCTGTCTCCCTGTCTCCCTCTTTCTCCATCTCTCCTTCGAGTCCCAAATAACTTTTTGACAACTCGCTCCTCATTCTTGTTTCTCGGGGCCACTAGCTACTTTATTTATCTGCTGCTCCATCGTGCTGCCTGGATGTTGTCAAGGGAAACCCGAGCTGGGAGACATCATTCCAAGTGGAGGTTGTTCTGAGTCGTGAGCGTTGCTGCTTTATCGGTGGCTGATATCCCTCTTCTCATTACAGAGCCGTTAAACCCGGCATGACACGAACCTTTCGCGAACACCACACTGTCACCTCATTTGGAACGGAGCACGGGAAATTGCAGCAACCGCAACTCGACGTGGGCTTCGCCAAACAGAGTTTGCAGCGCCGCAGTCCGAGATATCAGGGCGTCACGTTTGGATAGGCAGGCGTTTGGGATGGGGATGGACTTGTTTCATGTGTTTGGGAGCCAGTGCGTCTCACCTAGCATCTCGTCTTTCATGCTGCTTCACATGTTAGACGGGACCTCTGTGCATGGCCAACCCCTAACATACCCCGTATCCACAGCTTACATGCTGTTAGAAAGTAGCGTATTCTGTTGTAACTTAACAAGACAGTTAATAGTAGTGTGTTCAGTGCAATTTACTCTACAAAAACAAAAGAGTACTTGTGTGTGTGTGTGGTGTAATATTACCCAGTTTCCTGCACTTGCACCTTAGCACAGGAACTGACACTACCACATTTAGCCTGTGTATGTATTTACAGATTTTAAGTTGTTCCTTTGTGGAATTTCCTATTTTGGAAGCTCTACTACATTTAAAGGTCTCATGTAGCACATGTTCCCTGTTGCTATATTTGCAGTAGACAGTGTGCACAATCTTCCCCTATTGCTGCTTTCTGACAGGGGAAAGGCATGTCTTCACTCCAACTAGCCCTGCCCCCATTAGCCCCACCCCTTTCCATCTGAGGCTTCCTGCAGCTCCAATACCTCCTCTCCATTCAGTGCACAGCTGTTTAGTCAGGACGTTTGTCTCCCTCTGCTTTGACCTCGATGGCTTTGACCTCGATGGCTTTGACCTCGATGGTTCTGTGCAGTTACGCCCTGCTCGGATTTGCAGATGGATTCATCGTCGACTGGCAAGAAGCATTTCTGTAAGTCAGCCTGGACCACGGCCTCTACCGAATGCTGTAAACGTAAGAGGAAACGACATCACATGGCAAAAAGAGACAACAATAAAGATGCCTGTCTTGTCCTTCCGTATTTCCCTGGCTTCCTTCACACACTGAGCTTGCTGTGTGTGTTCTCTGATTTTCTATGTGCACCTGTTCTTCCCAGTAGGTTTGAGGTAGCCCAGATGCCCCTCTCCTCTTCCGCATACTCCCGCTGTAATGGACTCCTTTGCTGTCAGTCCAAATGGAATGTCGATGGGGAACCGTCGAGTTCCTCCTAAACAACAGGCTGTCAGACTCGCACCCTGTTGCTTCGTTCTGAACCGGCTTTGCCAACAAGTCCTTCCTTTCCGCTTTTGCTTCATCTCCCGGTGTTCTCAGCATAGCTGTCTTATTAAACCCTTCAGTGTTGCACTTCCCTTGTGCTTGCTATGATTTCTGTTTGAGAATCTCAGCTTCCACTGTACTGTATTCTAACAGCTTTGCAGAAAGCATGATTTTTGCAGTCCTTTGGTCTGATCGTCATGCAGTCTGGTGTAAAAAAAACAAAAAAAAACAAATCTGAGAACAAAACCTCCAGACTGGTTGTATTTACCACACTCTTTTTAGCGGAAGCATTTAGTGCTAAGCGTAGTAAAATGATCCGTTGATTATTTCCGTTGTCATTTTGTTGGGATGCCAAGATTTTAGGCCACAGCATATGTGACATAATCTACTTTTTGCATCCAAGGCCAAGAGCATCAGGCACTGAGTTGCAAAGCCCAGATGCTGCACGTCTTGCACAATTTATGCACCGCGTTACAAACTATTTTGGCAGGACAAGCTGGGATGACGTGGCCGTCATCTCCTCACCTGCAGTTTTCCTCTCTCTCATATTAATGCAGTAACACTTTCTAAAAGTCACAATATTTCAAAACTTCCTTCAGGAGAGGATCCTCCCTCTGTAGACCGTACCATGTCTGCCTGCAGATCTCTTTAATTAGTGACGCAAACTAAGTCCTTTTCTCTGCTAAGGCTAAAACGAGCACTTCATTGGCATATTTCACGTTTGGCAGCCTCCTGGGTAATCCTGTTCCAGATGTTCGAGCATGTTTACATATAATTTTCCATATTCAGGTATCCGTGTCTGTTGGCTGCTCCATTTCATTACCTGGGGTGCTTTTTTTCCACCAGGTCAGTCATCTGCATTGGATACGTTCAGTTTCGCTGTAGTTAGCACATATGTGAGGGGATTAATATCTGTATAAGGAGAGTGTACAGTTCAAGTCATCCCTAAAGCTTTGACTTGTAGCCTCCAGGTGAAACTCGAGGCTCCCAGAGAGACCCACTAGCAGGAACAGACAGATTTCTTTGCATCCGCTGGTTCACTGCTACCCAGAAATTCGAGGCAAGTACTGCAGTCCAAGTTGTAAAGTTCTTAAAGATCAGGGTAAGCTACTACGAGCGCATGATGGAATAGCTGACGCAGGACTTTCTGATGTTCAGCCAACCAGATCATTGGGTGAGAAGGGAGAGGTTGCGTTTGATTATTTGTTTACAGTGGGGTTTTTATTTCCTTTCCACTTAGATGTTGTTTTTTCTCTCCTAAAATTGTTTGGAGTTATAAATGGGGTTTTACTATGTGGGATGAGTTCTGGATGTGAAACCAATAGTATATAAATACTAAGACTTTTCTCCCCATGCTAATAGTTGTTGTCCTGCTCTTGTATGAATGAACGGAGCAGCATTGTCCTGTTTTAGACCTTTTGTCCCAAGGGACCCCCACACCATCCATTACTTATTCATTTGATATAGTTGATCTAATATCCGATTGTTTCATCACATCTGCAGATATCAGGAACTGGGTCGGACTGGCATCCTGGCTGATCAGTTTCAGCCAACAGTTTGTAACTGTGAGAGTGCTGATGCTAAACGTGCTGAAATATAACCCACCCCCCCAGGCCTGGCCTTACACATAGAACACCAGACACCGCATTTCTAAATGTCCTACGTGTGGGGGCTGGGAAATACTTTTAAGGATACACTCTGTATTAATTTCACGATAATTACAGCTGAGGCTGTCTTATCTTTCTCCCTGGCACATACAATAGGGAATGAATATTGGGCTTTTGGTTGGTCGGTCCCTTTCAGAACAGCGGATCCATTATGCTGGGATCCTTTATGCTGTACATGGCCTTCAACCGTGTACAGCCATTCAGGCCTGTCTTATTTGATTTCACTACCCAGTTTTCTCTCAGTTTAGTCATTATGCCATAATTCCCACCTTTCTGTCACGCAACACCTACCGACCCCGGAGGATCCAGCAAGCTTGTGTTTCCTCCAGATGCTTGAAGCAAAGCGCTACTGTTCAAACCGCCTCCCACGCTGACACAGGGCAGCTGACTGCACTCAGAGGAAAAGCGCTCTTCTGATGGCTTAACGTCATTAATAAGCTTGTGGCCATCACCTTACTAATGACTGGAAATATGGTGTACAATGAGTGGTGGGGGGGGGGGTTGGAGGTGGAGGAGGTGGAGAGTGTGTGTCCCGCGTCAGGACAGTCTTCCCTCTGAGCGCTGCAGGTTCTAGCCATCATGCACATAGCAATTTCTCAGGCTTCCACTTGAATATGTGTGTGTGTGTGTGTGTGTGTGTGTGTGTGTGAGTATGTGGGTGGTTGTGGAGCTGGCGAGAGCCAAAATACCAAGGGATTGTCCCAGCGATGAAGTCTGCAGGACATCCTGGCAGGACAAGGCGCTAATTAACACCAGCTGCAGGGGGAAGCAGCGGTGTGCTGACAGTGACGCAGTCTCAGGTTAATTAGTACAAGCATTTTGATGTTTATTTTATTCCTTATTATGTCTCAGCAGAAAATGGAATTAATAGTGCAAAGTGTTTGCACTATTAATTACTCTCTTAATGTGAATATCATGTCACTGCTAAAAAAATAATAAAATAAATAGAAGATTCCAAAAAACGCATCTTGCAATCTTGGAAGTGAAAAGGGTCATTTTTGGATCTGTAGCACTTGAGAGGGAAAACAACTAAACCTAATATAGACTAATTTAGACTAATTTAGACTGCTTAGACTGCAGAATCTAGTGTTTTACATCAAAACAACTAAACCTAATTTAGACTAATTCAGACTAATTTAGAATGCAGAATCTAATGCTTTACATCTAATGTTGTAGCTCTCATTTTGGCTTTTCACATTCCAACACATTCAGGTCTGTGGGGGCAGTTCTGCAGCCCGAGTGGCCCGGAGGCCGAATGTGGACCGTGTGTGTAGACCGTGTGTGTAGAATGTGTGTGGGCCATGTGTGTGGACCGCGTGTGGACCGTATATGTGGACCGTGTCCACCAGTGTGCCGTATCAGCACTGCTCTTTATTCTTCGTGCTGTCTCTCCCGTTCTGGACCTGCACCTCTATTTCTTTTGCTCACACTTTTGATCTTCCAGAACATTCTGGGGCTGATATTTAATGCGATGGCTGAGGACTCCATTGGCGCTCACAGCCCTGCGTCTGTACAAACTCGAGACTCCACTCCTCGCCTCAGCAGGGCCCTCTGTCTGCTGATAGCAGCCTTGTCTGCTCATTCAGTGGCACTGACTGAAGGGGAAGGAAACCTTGCAGCTTGTGCCGGGTGATCGTTAACAACTACTAGAGGTGTGTTGAGCTGCTCTTTAAAAACAAGCGTTGAAAATACTTGCGTAGCAGCAATTTTTTGTGTCTCAAGCATCCGACTCTTCCACCTGCATCTTCGACCTCCTGGAGGTCGCGCTCTCGTTTTAAGATCTTCTCACCCTGACGCGTCGGGCGGACGTGGAGCGGTTCATCTGCCCACGCCGATATTTGGCCCTGGGTCTTCACGCACTGTTGCTTCACTTACGTCTTTCCCAGCCGGTCTCGGGGCTCATTCATGCGGTTGCCCTTGTGCGTGGTGTGTGCCGCTGGTATTCGCAAACGCCCGGAATACAGACGCAGACCTGAGAGGTGTCGCCTGTCTGACTCTAATCTGCCTTTGTCTGTCTGAACGCAACTACGCTGCTTTATTCCACTGTCAGACTCGATCATGTGAACACAGTGCTGATATGCCCCATCGCTATCAGTATCTGCATCTGATACTACGGTTCTAAAATGAGATTAGTGCATGTCTCTGTCTCCTCTTATCATACACGCATACCTCC
This sequence comes from Brachyhypopomus occidentalis, assembly GCA_020368025.1. Classification (NCBI taxonomy): domain Eukaryota; kingdom Metazoa; phylum Chordata; class Actinopteri; order Gymnotiformes; family Hypopomidae; genus Brachyhypopomus; species Brachyhypopomus occidentalis. Next base: position 3,710,942 of record JAGXOD010000135.1, read on the forward strand.
ATTAAGCTGAGGTGAATACTGCGAACATCACGTGTGGCTTCTGCTCATCAGGATTTGTTGCACACTTGAAGAACATGAACATCATGTAGGATTGATGTAGGTCTTTACTTCAGGCCTTGTAAGAAAACAATGTACAGAGCGACAATGATATGCACTGCCTAACCATGCACAGGACACCTGTGATCCAAATGAACATTATCGTGTGTGTGTGTACACACACAAAAGGGCTTAGAATTATACACATTGTGCTGTAACCTAACCAGGCCATATATTCCATCAGCAAAAGCCTTCTCTCTTTTATTCCACATACTCTATTATATTCAGGACTCTCATATACCACTTTCTCCCCAGTATTGCAGTGTTTGCAATTGATAGTGTTGCAATAATGGAGAAGAGGTCAATTTTTTTTTTCCCTACATTACACAACTGACTTGCTTCATTCAAACGGTGAATGTAACATTGGTCATGTGAGGTAGCAACCTGTAAGAGAGTGGAGACTTAGGTGGAGACTGTTGTGAAGTGTAGCCAACAGTGAGGCCAGGGGTCTTCTCAGTCAGTCCGCGTTCGCTCTTTCACTGGAGTATGACTGTGAATAAGGCGGAGGCTGGAAACTGGGTGTGTGATCAGTATCACTGAGCCAGAATGGCGCCTTTTGAAATGACAAGTGTTCCCAAGTGTTTTAATTACATCTCCTCACGGCACGTTTTGCCATTTACTGCATCGCAATTTAATTTACAAAATGTCTGCTCATTACAAAAGTCTCAAACAAAAGTCCTAAGATAAGAATACATTTGGTACGTTTATTTGAACAGTGAGGCACTTCTGCTGTTTTGACAGCTGCGTTTATTTACCTGACGTTTGCCTGACGCAGACAACTTATCGCCCATGATGCAGAGTTTTTTTCAGTATTCAGTCCCACTTCATTTACATGGGTTACTATGACTACCGCTAAAATTCTGACGGCTGATCAGTATTCTTAAAGCACCTCCCTTGCTGATAAGTACTGCTCCATCCAGAGTCTCTGGAATAACTAGAGGGCTTCCCAGCAGGGGTGGGAAACAGATGATGCTTCCATAATGATGTGCAGGCCAGTAAATTCAGTTGAATTCACAATCGGTGTAGTGAATTTAATTAAGCCCGACCATATCTGAGAGACACTCGTTTCCCGTGGTAATATGTGCATTGTTCTGGAGACTGTCTCGCGGGCTTGAGAGAACGCCTGCATAAATACATATATCAGCCCAGTGGAGAATTCCACTCTCCATTTTGTGCAAAGTATCAATCTGACGAGCAGCGTCGCAGCGTAACTTTGCTTATTTAATATGACGAGGTGTTAGGGGAGATGTTGGAGCACTGGGCTAGACTACTCTAGGCTGGCAACCAGTGATCTAGCTGCTGCAAGGGGTGGCCCTGATCTTAGAAGTGTTGTATCTAGGATACAGCCAACGATAGCCAACGACTGTTGTAAAAGAGTGAAGGAAATGTTGCTAGACAGAGATGCCAAGCAGACAATGCCACACAGACTTGGTAGGTCATAACCTTCCATCCCAGCTGCTGGGGGGGGGGCAGAGCAGGTAGTTCTTTGAGGAAACGAGGGGAATGAATGTGAATCTACTGAAGATTTAGTCTAAAAGGTAAAATGGCTGTATATTTCCATGAACTAAGAGCACAGCCACGCGAGCACTGCTGACGGCACAGCCACACTGCAGAGTTGCGTCATGCAGTATTTTTGCCTCAGCCGTTATGGTTTTAAATGTTGAAACTACAATGTTGAGAGAGGCCATCGGTTCACATAACTGACTGCCCTCCACAAGGGACCAGGGCCAGATTAAACTAGCAGCTGAATTAATTTGACAAATATCCAACTGCTGTAGAGGGCAGGCTAACATAAGAGGGCTGCTTCTGAGGCTGGAGGACTGGTTTCATCTCACAGACAGAAATCGAGTGGAAAATGACACTATAACACAAGATAATCCTCCTCCCCCCCTCACCTCCTCCCCCCTCACCCCCCCCCCCCTCCCTCACCTAATCAATTCCAGCTCGCCCTTCGAGGACTGCAGAAATCTGCCTGAGTCCTGAGCCCTTCAGGACCCTCGACACTGTTGCCCAGTGGGGGAAGAAGTTGTTTAGCACGCTGGTTTCAGCTCGGGCTACTCCTGAGCTGAGAGGACTTTTTAAGAAAGCAGGACAAAAGATGAAAGGAATGTCCTTTCCTCTCTGTTTTTTTTATGTCCTGGAGTTGATGGACACTCTCTCTTACTGTCAGTGTTTTCATCTTGTTTCTCGTTGTCATCAGCTCTCTGAAGCTTCTGAAGGTGTCGTGTTTTTTTTTTTTTTTTTTTTTTAAACGGAGGGAGCGAAGTTCAGGCGTGCAGAAAAGCTATATTAGCTGGAAATGGGAAAGAATTCATCCGTGGTGCGGGAGGAATGGATCGAAACATTCCCCGCCCACTTGGCTCCGCTCTCTCCGTTATCCCCCCACCGTCTGTCCACTGACCCTTTTCCAGGCTATTTTTCCACAAATGATAGAGGGCCGATCCTTGACCTTTACCCCCAGACCCATTGGTTCAAGTGTACGTTGGCCTTGACGCACTGGACTTATTTTTAGTTTGCCTTGACAACCGAGGTGAACGGTAGAAAAATGGGCTCTCCATCCCCTCTGCTCTGCCGTCGTTGATTTTGACTGTTATCTGTGATCCTCAGCCATGAGGACGCAGCGAGGAGTGTGAGGTGCTTGGGCATCCTCGCGTTTAGCAGAGACTCCCAGCGACATGGCCGGCCGCCGATCTCTGATTGCAGGGTGAAGGTTCAGCTTCTCGCCAGCACTGACGACACATTCTGCTGTCGTCTGCCTTTCTCTGTCTTGCTCTGTCTGCGTGGTAGAAAAATGGCGTGAGCTTAAATGGCTTAATGGGGCAGTTGAAGCGTGCGCACTCCTTCACGGTGAGCCTGCAGCCCTGAGGAAGCATTGTTGATGGGCAGTGGAGCTGCCAGATTAGAAACTGTCACTGATGTATCTGCTAAATGCAAAGAGGTTTTCATTACCAAACGTGCCTCTCTGAAGCCCGTAAATGTTTCGGCAACCTCCGGTCAAAAATTGTTACTCTGCAAAGATAAGTGAGTTAAAGATTTCCTGATTTCCAGAAGGCATAAAGTTGAAGATGACATTTCGTTAATATTTTATGCAAGATTCTTTTTATATATATATATATATATATATTTCCATGTCTCACAGTTTCAAAATAACAAAAATGAGAAAATGTACTGGCAGCTGTTTGGGCGCCTGCGGTCAGTATAGCACCTCCTCCCGCCACCAGCTCGGCCAGGAAAAGCTCTTTGTAAAGATCCATCTCTCCTCCTTTGGGACATCTTTGGTCATTCTTCCATGGAAAAGGCTTCCAGCTCTGGGAGATCTTTGCACCACCTTCCATATCCTGCTCTTCACGATCAATTCACTGATCTTTAGGTCAAGCAACTGTGAGAGCCATCTCAATCCTTTCAGCTCTTGAGGTAGTCTTGTGTGGATTTTCAGGTGTGTTTAGGATCAACTCCTGTTGTAGAAGCTATCCTCTTTCATCGTCAGCTTTTTTTTTTTTTACATATAACGCAATGTTTGCTTCCAAAGTTTATTAGTATTTAATCTATTCGTCCTTCTATGAGTGAAAATGTTGTATTGTGCCTTTAAAATTTGCTGTATCCCAAGACTAAATCATGATCAATCCACCTCTTTCATGATTGGTCTCCTCTTTTCATGAAAGTCTGCACCCTGTCTTTCTCCAAATGAGCCTTTCATCACTGTAGCCCAGAAGGTCTGTTTTAACCTAATCCACCCAGGGGACCTGTTTCAAAAATGCTTCAGGCTTTAGCTCCTTTGCAGACTTCTGATGGTGAGTTTTGTGGTCAGAATGCAGGAGAGGTTTTCTTCTGATGACTTCTCCATGAAGGTCATATTTGTGCAGGAGTCACAGTAGAACAGATCACCACCACTCTAGAGTCCACTGATCTTCATGAAGGTCTTTCGCAGTAAAATGTGGGTTTAATTTGGGTTCCTGTTAACTGATTGTTGGGACGTTTGTATAGTCAAAAGCTTTGAAATTTGCATTACCTGTCTTTTCCTAATTATTATCACGAATTATGATCATAGCCCTTGCATGCTAATTAAGGTCTTCTGAGACCTTGGTAAACATTCAGATCTCTTGACGTGCCCTGTTACATGGTGCTCCTTGTGTAAATTGTTGTTTTGCTGTGTACAAAACAAAAACAATACATTAATCTTGCTCACAAGGTTGAAAAGAACGTTTCATCTTTAGCGTTATGCCTTTTGGAGATCAGTTCATCATCTAGTCCCACAGCAACAAACATTTTTTACCAGGGGTTCCCAAACTTGTACATACCACTGGGACACCGTGTGCATTTGTGGGTACAGCAGTGACTGAGTAATGCAGCACTTGTCGTGCTATTTGGCATGACTGTGAACATCGTTCTCACAGCCAGTGTGACTGTTTAACACACACGCGTGCGTGAGGTGGCATGTGGCTCAGAATATCTTCTCACAGTAACTGAAATAGCTTCAGTCTCTCTCAAGGCGTAAATTGTCTGAGTGTCTCATACTGCGCTGTTTTTGCAGGTGTACTAATTAACCAGTAGTTCCTCCACTGATAGAGTCTGGCTTAAAGGGTGTGTGTGTGTCTGTGTGTGTGTGTTGGGGCGGGGGGTGTTAAACTACTGTGGATTTGTTGTAAGGAGTTTTGTTACTATATTTATATGCCTCCTAACCCAGCATATCTTCAGCAAGCTCTAGAAACAGGTGCTGATGAAAGTTGAATCCATTTGATGATTACAAATTATGCTGTGAAGACCATATTAAATTACGGAGTCCAGAGTGATTTATAAAGTTGCTTATTGCTAAAACAGTGTGCTTTGTCAGTTTACCATTCAACTAGCCTAATTTATGGTGTAATCTAATAAACATGCACACCAGAGATTTGATACCAGGAGTTGATAAAACTACAGATGATTCTTCATTCTGTGTAGTTATTACTTGGGCATTTATTTTATGCAGTGTTATCTAAAGAGCAGAACTTACGTGTTCACATATGTGATCGTGAACTTCACGCGAGTTCACAGGACGAGAGGCAGAGAGTCTCCACCCCGAACTCCACAGTCTCCCAGCTTGCCCCGCAGTTACGCTGACTGCAACTGACCAATCAAGCGATCAGCACTCTTCAACTGACCAATCAGCAGGCATCACAGCCGTAGGAGCTCGTATCTGGTTGGACGTTGATTCACAGACTCAAACCTCTGCCGTACAGCTCTGGTAAAATGTAGACTTGATGTAGAGAAGGAACCTCTTGTTTCTCCTGTTCCTACCAAACAGGCAGTGGCTTGGAGAGTTATGTGCTGCAGGCCTGAGGCTTCTTCTCGACCCCAGACAATGTGAATGTCCTGGGGTCAAACGCTTGAGATGAGCCCTGAAGCTGGGAGCTTGTGTCAGGATGAGTTGAGGATGACTGGGGAGATTCATGAAAGCCAAGGGTGTTGACTGGAGTAGTACACACACACACACACTCACACACACACAGAGTGAGACAGTTCTCCTATGGTGGACAGTAAAATGTACATGGAACTCTGTACCTAAATACCCACTTTAAAAGAACTTTTATTACTGTACTTCCTGTATGCTGTCCTAAGCCCCCCAGTCAGGGTGCACTGCATGTACGGACATGACGTTTGGCTTCTGTGTCATGGCACCGTGCAGCTGTGTGAGTGCAGCTTCCAGGTGAGTTTTTGTGAGTTTTCTTTCCTCTTAAAACAAATCCTCAAATGAAGGTCACCTGTTCTCCAGGCATGACCGTCTGCTGCCAGACGATACTCCCACTCAGATCTTACTGGTGAGAATTGCTCACCTGCCTGCTGAGTGCAGACGGTGATGTTAACTGACATCCATACCACACTGATTTCATGAGCTCTCACTAATGGACCTCTTTGCCCAGGGAGCCAACCAGAAGCTTTTCATCCAAACTAGAAGCTAGAAACACAATGGAACATTTTGCAGCGCTTATAACCAAATAAACCTCAGTACTCTGTAGCTTTTGGAATCTTTGGGTTTAATTGAAATGGAAATTTAAATGAAAGATTTCTTTTATTTGAGTAATTTTTTTAGCAAGGACATGTCTGCTTTCACAGACACAGGATTTGGGCACGCTGTCTATCCATGTCACACACCCCTGAGCACACAGCCTGTGTGTACTGTGTCCATGGAGACTATTATCTTCTAATCATTTCAGCATCTTTGCTTCTTCTGAATAGTTAGGCTGAGCCCATCAGCCAGCTTTATTCTTCCACGCGGGGGAGACGTGACGTGTCCCAAGGACACCGTCACACGCCCCGAGGTCGCCGTCACGTGCGCCCATTCCCTTTGAGAGCCCCTGTGTGACGAGGCGTGAGGCGTCAGGCCCTTTGTGTTCGGCTAGGTGATGCGTGATCTGTTGCAGTCAGGGAGGAGAACGTGAACTTCGCAGCTTCCTCAACAAAGTTTCCCAGAAACCCTGAGCACCTTGCATGGACCGTGGAGGAAGGTGGAGGGCACTAAGCAAACGGAGCCCCTGTGCTTCAGGACCGGCCAGGAGGATGTAGCACTGCCTCGTGTAGCGTCTCCGCGTGGTTATCAGCGCTGAACCACCAAGCGCCCTCCAGGAGCAGGTCTGAAAAGCCCGGTAGACCCATGTGTACTTCACTCTGCCAGGACCGGTGAGGCGGACCGGGATGGTTCTGAGGCGGACCGGGATGGTTCTGAGGCGGACGGGATGGTTCTGAGACGGACCGGGATGGTTCTGAGGCGGACGGGATGGTTCTGAGGCAGACGGGATGGTTCTGAGACTGGGGTCCCTGCATTAAACGATCACAACCAGCAGCTACAGAGCTGTGATGCACTGACCTGCCTCGGTAGGAAGGAGGAGAACAGAAATGTGCTAAGCTTTTAATTGGCTCAGGAAGATGAGAAAAGTAATTAAAAGAAGAGATTAGGCTTTTATGAGTGACCTAATTAAGAGAGCAGCTTCTTTTAGTCTGCATGCGCTGTAGTTTAGTCTGCATGCGCTGTAGTTTAGTCTGCATGCGCTGCAGTTTAGTCTGCATGCGCTGCAGTTTAGTCTGCATGCGCTGCAGTTTAGTCTGCGCTGTAGTTTAGTCTGCATGCGCTGCAGTTTAGTCTGCATGCGCTGCAGTTTAGTCTGCATGCGCTGCAGTTTAGTCTGCATGCGCTGCAGTTTAGTCTGCATGCGCTGTAGTTTAATCTGCATGCGCTGTAGTTTAGTCTGCATGCGCTGTAGTTTAGTCTGCATGCGCTGTAGTTTAGTCTGCATGCCCTGTAGTTTGTTAGGCTTTAAGGGCCATGTCTGACAATAGAGTGGTGAATGTCTATTACAAATAACAGGAAAATGGCTTAAGGTAGCTGGCTGCACTTCCTGTGGGGAGTGACGGGCAGCCTGGCCAGGTAGTTCATTAGTACTCTGAACATCGATTACTACTCTCTGAATGTCCTGAAGTGTCCTGAACTCTGTCGATTACTACTCTCTGAATGTCCTGAAGTGTCCTGAACTCTGTCGATTACTACTCTCTGAATGTCCTGAAGTGTCCTGAACTCTGTCGATTACTACTCTCTGAAGTGTCCTGAACTCTGTCGATTACTACTCTCTGAATGTCCTGAAGTGTCCTGAACTCTGTCGATTACTACTCTCTGAATGTCCTGAAGTGTCCTGAACTCTGTCGATTACTACTCTCTGAAGTGTCCTGAACTCTGTCGATTACTACTCTCTGAATGTCCTGAAGTGTCCTGAACTCTGTCGATTAGTACTCTCTGAGCGTCCTGAAGCACACAGGACTGCTGCAGCGATGGTAGCTTGGATAGGACAAACCTCCAATGTGAGAGGTAGAATGTCAACAGGCTAACGGCGTCGTTTGGCGTTCACGGAGTGAACTGCAGTGATGCAGAAAAAGGAACAAACTCAAACTCCAACAGATGTGAGGTCCGACCTCACTGCGCAGAGCGATTCTGCCATCTCGTCATCTGGTTGGAGTGGATGAGACCTGCAGAGTCACCTGACCACCTGATCGAGCCATCCCTCTGGACTGTTCTGACATCAGCAATTACAGACCTGTATCTCTTCTTTCTTTCCTATCTAAGGTCTTGGAGCGTTCTGTTTATAACCAACTGTCTCTATTTCTTTCTCTGAACAACCTACAGGACCCGAACCAGTCTGGCTTCAAACCGGCGCACTCTACTGAAACTGCTCTCATCGCAGTTACAGAGAAGCTGCATGCTGCTAGATCTGCCAAACTGTCTTCGGTCCTAATTCTGCTTGACCTCTCTGCAGCCTTCGACACAGTTGACCACCAGATCCTCCTGTCTGTCCTCAGAAGACTTGGAATCACTGGCACTGTCTGGCAGTGGTTTAAGTCTTATCTAGATGGGAGATCTTACCAAGTATCTTGGCAGGGGGCCACATCTGCTCCTTCCAGGCTCACCACGGGTGTCCCACAAGGCTCAGTGCTCGGTCCTCTGCTCTTCTCTCTTTACACTCGTTCTCTTGGTGATGTAATATTCTCCCATGGATTTTCCTATCACTGTTATGCTGATGACACTCAACTTGTCCTTTCCTTTCCACCTTCTGACACACAGGTTTCATCTCAGATCTCGGCTTGTCTTGCTGATATCTCATCCTGGATGTCGGCTCATCACTTGAAGCTGAACCCCAGCAAGACTGAATTACTGTTCATCCCTGGAACTTCAAGTCCTCGCCAGGATCTTTCCATCTCTTTTGAGAACTCGCTGGTCACCACATCTGCTGAAGCTCGAAGTCTTGGTGTAGTTGTGGATGACCAGTTATCGTTCTCAACCCATGTTGCAAACCTGACTCGGTCATGCAGATTTCTCCTTTACAACATTCGGAGAATTCGACCTTTTCTGTCTAGCGAGGCTACTCAAGTGCTTGTTCAGTCTCTTGTCATTTCAAGACTTGACTACTGCAACTCACTCCTGGCTGGTCTTCCTATGCGTACCATCAGGCCCTTGCAACTGATCCAGAACTCGGCGGCTCGACTTGTCTTCAATGTTCCTAAGTTCAGCCATGTTACTCCTCTGCTGCGCTCTCTTCACTGGCTTCCTGTAGCTGCCCGCATCAGATATAAAACCCTGATGCTGGCCTACAAGGCTAAGAATGGACCAGCACCTCCATACATGGTGGCAATGGTCAAATCCCGATCTGTACCCAGAGCTCTTCGAGCTTCAAGCACAGCTCGGCTTGACCCACCATCTCTCAGGACATGCGGAAAACATGCATCCAGACTTTTTTCAGTTCTGGCACCTCAGTGGTGGAACAAACTTCCACTGAGTGTCCGAATGGCAGAGTCTCTTGTTGTTTTTAAGCGAAGACTGAAGACACATCTGTTTCAAGAGCACTTAAATTAAATTTTACTACACTAGCATGTATTAAATATTTGTGACTGTAATGACTTTTCTTGCTTTTATCTGTTAAGTAGGGTTTTCTCAGTATATATTTGAGTATATCTAGGCGTCCATACTGACTGTATCTAATAATATCTTTGCTTAAAGTTTCTTCCTATGCCAACGCTTGGTTACTGCAGGAAGTGCTGTGCTAATTGGAGGAGGAAGGTGCACATCCGCCCGTGTGGCCCCACCCGTGCGGCCCCACCCGGCGGCCCCAACACCTCCGTGCTTCTCAGACCTTGGAAAGTAAATTCAGAAGCGACATCGCAAGCCCTGACGAAAAGCAGCTGAATCGGCAGTGGGAAATGCTCTCTGTTGTGACCGGTGGTGTGTAGTGTGGACGCCGCCTGCTATTGTAATTATTCCAATCAGGAAAACTCATAATGGTGTGAGCAAACAGCACTCGCTGAGTGCAAAAACAAATTACTCCCGAACCCAAACAGAACACGGCACGAATCCTCTAAGGCTGCAAGGCCAAAACGACCAAAGGCTGTAATACCACTTATACTGCAGCAGGGGAATCTGGCTTATTCCTATAACCCGTGTACATAAAAGCAAAACACACACACGACAGTCCATTATTGCTGTCTTGCTGTTGCTCTCACCCCCCCAGGCTAAAGGAAGGTAGTGTGTTGAAGTGTGGGGGTCAGACGCTGACCTGCACGCGTGCAGCAGGAAGGGAGTCCGGAGGCGTGAGGCTTCTCCACCCTTGGTGCGGGCGGTGCACACGCTGCCCTTGCCTGCAGGCCCCGGGGAGAAGCTCTGCTCAGCACTACCACTGCTGCGTCTTTATTATCTGAGGAACACGGACGCCCCCAGCCTTCCTACAAGCAGGCGGCCATCGTGGGGAGTTTTAACGGCGCAGTCTGCTGTGTCGAGGTGGAATCTTATCAATGCAAATCCATAATCTGTGGAGTACAGCAGGAAGTTAATGCATTCAGAGTAGAGTAGGGTACTCTAGAGGGAACACATGACTGCACACACCCTGGGCACGAGTCCACAACGGCTCTTCTACGCTAGTGTGTGTGTGTGTGTGTGTGTGTGTGTACACTACAGTTCTCTTCTCCAACTTGCACTTGTTGCCATTGTTTGTACACAGGAGACATTAACAATAATCCTAAAGCAAATTAGGATCTAAATAGCACTTCCATTTGAAAAGCATTTGGAGCAGAGGCTGGGTAAGCTCCTGATCTCTCCGTCTCCGTTTCTTCTTCCACCCACGTAGGTGTCTCCCTCACACCAGGGGTTTTATGGCCCTGACGCATCTATTCTGTTAGAACGGTGAGAGGAGCCCTAATGATCATAAATACAGTGAAAATCACAGGGCAGCCCATCAAAGGTCACTCCATTAATCCTGCTTCTCTGTCAGTACAGTCACAAAGCGCTCATTCTCTCTGCCTTTCTCACTCTTCCTCTCTCTCTCCCTTTCTCTCTCCCTTTCTCCCTCTCTCTCTCCCTCCCCCTCTCTCTCTCTCTCTCCCTCTCTCCCTTTCTCCCTCTCTCTCTCTCTCCCTTCCCCCCCTCTCTCTTGCTACATCTCTGAAATTCATTGCAGATGTAGAACCACTGGTGCATGGCCTATCATAAATCCCTACTCTTTCAAATACTCTTTCTCTCTGTTTTATCCTTTTATCTCCAGCCTTAATTATATCATTTATGCATGCTAGTCGGCCCTACCCTCTCTTCCGGTCTCGGCCATCGCTTTCTTTCTTTGATTTTTCTTTCTTTTTCTCTCCCTCTGATTCCTTCTCTCTCTCATGCTCAATCTCATCCCCCTTTTCTCCTCCCTCTATGTACATTTCATTCTGACAGTCAGCAGTTCTGTCATATAATGTCAGATAATAAACAACATGCCAAGGCCAAGCTGATCTGTTATGCCTGTTAGCTGCTACCATGGCTACACAGCCTGCAGATGTGCTACTTTTCCCGCCCTCTCCCTCCACGTACGGGCTAGGTGTGGTTCAGACAGAAGCACGCCGGTGCCTACCCACGCTGCTCCAGGTTTTGTCTTCGTATGTTCACTTCCTCAGCCGTGTCCTCTCCACACACCCCCGCATACACAGGGCTCTATACGGTATGAATACGCAATGATCTGAGCACACATGCCTGTAAATACTGGATTGGCCTGGCGGCTGCATATTCATGCTTTGTAGTCATCAAAAACACACACACACACACACACACACACACACACACACACACACATGCTCTACCAGAGGCCTGGGAGCTTGAGGGTCCTACACAGTTTCTTAGCTGTTCCCAGGACGTCCCTCTCCTGGACAGAGATCTCTGATGATGTTCCCGGGATCTGCTGGGTCCATTCTTCTGCCCTTGGTGCTTCTCCATCTTTTCGGCTTCCTTGGTCCTGATGTTGCTGCATCACCACGGCCCTCTTCTGCTGTTCGTCCATCTCTACTATGTCTGGTTGGTTAGCCATGGACATTTTTGTCAGTCTGTATCTGGAAGTCACACAGGATCTTGGTCGTTCTCCACGACAAGCGGCGTGTCCCACTTGCACCGTGGGACTTGCAGCTCATACTTGGCACAGATGTTATATATAAAATATGCATGTATACGCTTCCAGGGAGTAGCTGCATTGTGCACTTAAAGATTGTAATTATTATTGATGTTGTTGTTGTAGATTCATGTTTTGGTTTTATATATTCAAGCTGCATTTCATATTCTCCATATTTTCCATAATCATTTCCTGAACGGCTTCCTACTCTCTCCGTTGCTTTTTTCAGTCCCTGGTGTTTTTCCAGCTTCCCATATTTTATATCCTTGGCATGTGTCCATCAAAGGGGAGTGACACATCTGTTATTACTGCTGCATTCTGCATCATGCCCACCAGCTTGACGTCTGATTGGTTCACACTGCTTGTTTGTCTGTGTGGATCTGGAGGATCTTGTCCTTGTAGATCTCCACCACTCGGTGTTTCTCAGCTATAAATCTCCAGGAGTCTCCAGGTGAGTACGTGCAGTGTACTGGAGTAAGCGATACAGGGACGTTTCAGACGGAGGTTCTTCCTCCGCTGGGAAAGCAAAGAGCACCAAAACCGAAGCTCTTGGCTTGCACTTAGTTGATGACGGACATCTGAAACCTCCCTGTATCTCTGGAAACCTTCTGTGCTTTGCTATAAACACACACCTTGGACACTCCGTGTGTAATACTCTGTAACAGACTCTCTGTTTACTCTCTGGCCCAGTGGAGCTTTGAACCGGCACGGAGGAGCTCCTGGTCGCACACTTACCGTCCACAACCCTGTCTGGGAGACGGAGCCCTGCGTCACACAGCCTCGCTCTGAGTTAGGGTTCCCCATGCTGCCTGCATAGACCTGCCTCCTCACTCACTCACTCACGTTTAGGGGGTGCTGCCGGTGACACTGCGTCTTTGTTTTTATTTGTTTGCATGTTTGTTCTTCCTGACCATGTGTATTAATGCATGTAATGTTTGGGTGCTGGCTATCTTGTGCATGTGAGAATGAGATTGTGTGTTTTAGTGTGAGGAGGTGTGTGTGTGTGTGTGTGTGTGTGTGTGTGTGTGTGTGACAAAAGCTGGGTGATATGAGCCAAAGCTCTCAATCAGATCCCTCTCCCTCCAAAGGCCTATTCATTACTCTGAGTAATTAATGTGCTCTAGCAGATTGAATGGTTTAAGTGGATGTGAAAGACAGGCCAGCGCAGGTGAGCAGCCTAACAGGGGAGAGAGAGACAGATGGGAGAGAGACAGATGGGAGAGAGATGGCACATAGTGACAGAGGGAGACTTGAGAGAGAGATGGGAGAGAAGGCGAGAGAGAGAGAGAACAGGAGAAAGAGACAGATGGGAGAGAGACAGGCAGAGAGAGACTGGAAAGAGGGAGAGATTGATAGTGAACCAGAGAGCATCTGGTTTCAAAAAAGGTTTGCATTTTTTTTCTTGTTTGTTAATGCTTCATGGACACACACACACACACACACACACACACACACTCCACTGATCTGCATTGGATGTGCATGACCACATAACTCCAACTTTAGCATTATAAAGGTTCAGTGAGAGTAATTGTAGGCGTACTGACATCAGCTCCTCCACCTGTGTTTGGCCTCTGTGGGTCAGACACGACTGCAGCTTCTCTGTGTGGTTTTTTTAAAAACCAGGTCAGTTTCATTTAGACGTGTGTGTGTGTGTGTGTATGTGGTCTCATGATGCCGGATCATAGCCACTCTGCCTATACTGAAGCTCCCTCCACTGCCTCACGGCTGGACAATTCTGCACTGGTGCTTTATGCATTCCTCTCTCATACTTTCTCTCTCCCTCTCTCTGCCTCTTTCTCTCTCTCTTTCTCTCTCCTTTCTCTCTCCCTCTCCCTCTCTCTCTCTCTCTCTCTCTCTCTCTCTCCCCTCTCTCTCCCTCTCTCTGCCTGTCTCTCTCTCTCCCCTCTCTCTCCCTCTCTCTGCCTGTCTCTCTCTCTCCCTCTCTCTGCCTGTCTCTCTGCCTCTTTATGTCTTGGTCGTCTACTGGCCGTAGTGAACACGCATGCACTGCAGTCTCATATTGAGCTGAGACGATCCAGCCGTTCCATCTGGTGAAATTACCTCTGCTCTATTTCTGCTGTCAAAGTTTTTGAAGTAAATAACAGTGAATTTTTGAACAGAGAATGTGGTGTGTGGGGGGGGGGGCATTTGTTCTCAATTCAGGTGTTATGTGGAGTAAAAACAAGACCTTTGGCCTAGAGTGCTGCTGGGTCTGTCAGCTTTACAGTCTCACTGTGACGAGTACACACACACATGTGCACACACACATGTGCACACATGCACACTCACACACACACTTGCACACACAGACACTCACTCACACACATGTGCACACACAGGCACACACACACACTCACACACATATATGCACACACACGTGCACACACAGACACACACATATGCATAGACTTATGTATGTGTTTCCCTCAGTGTAGTGGGGGGGGGAGTATTTTTTTCTCACACACACACACACACACACACACACACACACACACACACCATATCTAAAGCAGTATTCTTAATTTGACTCTGTGCTGCTTCTTGAATTCTAATATGTGCATAAATACATAGTGAGTGTGGCTCATATCTTTCAAGCACACATATTCTCTTCCCTGGGGAGAGGCCCACAGCAGTGCTCTACAACACCAGCAACCCCCCCCCTCCCCACCGCCGCCCTACTGGAGGTTACTATTAGCAACAACACATTTCCCATTTGTCTAGCATCTGGCCCAGAGCTTTGATATAATACTGTTCACATTAGCTTTAAGGTAACATATACATACACACACGTGTGTGTGTATGCAGTTCTCCAGTGTTATGAGTGGCTAGCCCAAGGCTCTTCCTTCGGCAGTAACGTGTTTGACATCCTAGTCCACATCCACTCAGCCAATCCCAGCACACACTCACATCAGCCAGGCGTCAAACACGCCGGACACGAGCGCGTCTACCTACTGGATCTGCTTCCAGTGGGACCTACGTGGAGAACGTTCGTTTTTATTGCCAAGCCGAGTTGAATCATTGCGCTAGATAAACCGTGTGGCGTCTTGTCGTCCTTTATCTCATACAGTGTAATTATTTTTTACATCACTTGCTGCGTAAAACACTCACAGCAGTCCGCCGTTCCACTTCTGGAGCAACGCCACATGTGTCCCCACGTCACGCTCCCCTTTGAAAGCTGCTTCATCTCTCCACACGGGAGAGTTATTCTCCATCTCTTTCTTTCCCTCTCTCTCTCTCTGTCTCTCTCTCTCTCTCTCTGTCCTTCTCCCTCCACCATCTCTCCTCCCCCTTTGCCTCCTTTCTCTGTATGAACAGAATGTGGCACTTCTGACCTTTACAGACCTCCTCCTTATAATCCCCCTCTCTTCCTCTCTCTCTCCCCTCGTGGAAGAACAGAACATGACCCGGCTGGCATGTTTTCTTGTTTTCCTTCTCTCGTCCTCGGCGTGCCCGGTGACGTGCGGCTCCCAGGTCGTCTTCGGATACGGCCAGTCTGACGGATATCTCTGACTGGGCGTGAAGTCGTTTTGCGCGGCGTGTTCCGCAGAGCCGGTGCACGCGTGTCCCGTCGTGCGGATTTGTGGACGTGTTCTATTTAAGGAGGTGGCACTGGACTTTTGCCATTGACGGTCACCTACAGGCCAGTACCAAACTATAACTGGGCGAGATTTCTGTCCGATTTCTGTGAGTTGCACTTCAGGAAGTCTCAAGTTGAGCCCTTCCCATCGGGCACTTAGCCAAGCAAAAGTCAAAAGCATCCGTTGTGGTGACATAAGTTCCTGTCCCAGCTCCGCCCCCTTGAGCGGTAGGGTCACCATGACCACCCTATGAGGACGGGAAGGGAGGGCAGAATCTGTATGGTTCTCTTAAGCAGCTTAATGTGTAGAAGTAGAAATTGGTGCGATTTTGGTTGTGTGCAAAACTTCTTCAATAGCATCGGAAACGTCTGTAGCAAATAAAGCACATCTCCCAGAGGCAGTTCCCTGGGAAGGCGCTGAATCAGTCTGTGGTGAAAGACAGATTGACGGGCCTTTTCTCCTGTCCATTTGGGGGAGGTGGTTTCTTCAGTCTCTGCGTCCATTCAGATCCCTTCGGTACAAACCAGACATTAGCGGAGGCTGTTCGTTCTGCTCGTTCTGCGTAATTGGCAAATATTTTTAAGCACGTGTATGTTAACGCCCTCGTTTTCAGTATTTAGGGAGCGTGAATCATGCAGCAGGAGAATGGCGGCCGTAAATTACGAAGGGTTTCTGCTTTATTTACCATCGTTAGCTTCTGGCGCAGCTCCCAGTGCAGAGAATACCCGCGCGCCATTGGTCGCTAATTTGTGTTTGTATGTGCAGACGCATCATTAGCCAGTAAAAATAAAAAAAAAATAAATGTAAAAAAAAAACTTTCTTTCGCTTTTTGATTTTTTGTCAGTTTCTTTTCAGTACGCATATTTTTCCAAACCTTTTCACGCCAGTAGAATATGGGTAATGATTCATAAAGCTTTTAAGAGAAAACAGCACTGCGTGTCAGATGTTTTCCTGTCTGGCCCCCTACAGTGTCAGTCGGAGTGATTTATTTACGGGCTAAATCGTTTGATGTGCCCAGTGGAGAGAGGACGCACCATGTGTATGGAAGAAGCTGATACTGACATGTGATCTAGTTTGTGTAAACCTGATATTGACATGTGATCTAGTTTGTTTACACCACCCTGGCTATAACCTTTCCTCCCAGCTCTGAACTAGAAGAAACTGGGAAGCATTGTAAACCGACATGGGAGTCTTTGGGTGTGTGTGTGTGTGTGTGTGTACACCACAGCTCAACTCTGTGACTTTACAATCAGCTCTGTATATGGTGGGTGGGTGGGGTGGGGTGGTGTGTTGGGTGGGGGTTCTGTCCACGCTCTACACCGGGTCTCTGACTGAGATCAGTTCTTTGGAGGTGTGCGTGTGTGCGTGCGTGTGTGCGTGCGTGTGTGTGTGTGTGTGTGTGTGCTATCCTCAGCACTTGCTCCCCTGCCTGAACCACCACTTTAATATTTCATCATTCGCACTGCTGCCTTTGGAAGGGCCTCTGCCCACCACGCCTCTGTAGACTCACACGCATTACATGTTTTAATGGAGTTAAATTCATTTCTTTAATTACATTTCAAGGCATCGTCTCTGTGCTTTGATCAGAGCCATAGTTGTATGCTGTGGTTCCTCTCATTATGCAATATGTCAGATTATTGTTTTATTTTTATTTGCGTGTGTCTGTGTGTCTGAGAGAGAGAGAGAGAGAGAATGTGCATGTTTTCTACAAAGTGTGTTTATTGGCTATAAAACACAAACATGCGCACATACACACATGCATGCACATATTCAGACATGCATAAAATTGCTGAAACATGACATTCTTAGAGTATTAACCATTAGAGTTGTACGTGTGTGTGTGTGTGTGTGTGTGCGTGTGTGTGCGTGTGTGTGCGTGTGTGTGTATGCAGCACATCTCCCATTCTCAGTTTGTGTGAGTTTGTTTCTGCTCCTACGGTGGTATGAATTAGCCAGGCCTCTGTGTCCACCTGTCCACAGAGCCTTTGTGTCAACCTGTCTGTCTCTGTCTCCCCCGTGTGTCTCTGAGCCTCTGCGTCCACCTGTCTTGCTTCGCTTCCGTTTCCACCTGAGCCTCTCGGCATCGTGGTGCTGCTCCATCACCCTGACTACCCGCGCTGCCTCCCATTCTCCCGCCTCAGCCGTGTCCGTCTGCCCTCCTGTGCTTTTGTCTCCTTATCTTTGCTTTGGCCTGTTTATTGTGTGCCTAAAGGAAGCCTGCGCTATGTGGAACAGCAGTCTTTTCATGCCTGTCAGTATGTCTGCCTTCGCCGTGTAGAAACTAAGGGAGAAAAAAAAACCCCTCCAGTCTATTCACTCCTGCCCACCTGTCTTTCTGTCTGCCTGCCTGTCTATATCTCTGTCTGTCTGCTCTACTACCTGTGCTTCTACAGTTGAACTGCAGGCTCGTTTGAAACGGATTTGCAAGCAGTGTGTGACATTAAATTCAGAAAAAGTCGAAGACAACAGTGAAACAGATGAAACAGAACTTGAGAAAGACGTGTATAAGACATTTATCAATAGGTATATTGATTGATTGATTGGTTGGTTGGTGTTTCTGTCTGTTCTGGTGAGTAGAATAACATCTTGTCAGATTTATCACATTATTATTATATGGTTTTGTACTCAAGGACATGTGTCTAGTCAGACGCCCCGCCTACAACTCGCAGTTGTAAATTAAAAAGAATCCACCCCTCCCACACCCTACACTGGCTGTTTGTGGTGCAGATCACAGTATTTCCAGCAAGCATGATTTTTTTTATAATATAATTTTTTATTAATTAATTAATTTAATCACATATTTTTGTCTTCCTTGAAGCAAGCTTTTGTTTATCAATCTAGCTAGCCAGCTGGCCAACAGTACTGTGCTTCTGTTCTTGTAGGTGGTTTCAGAACTGACTGCATCTTCACAAAAAGACAAAAGCAGCATGTCTGGTCATCGTTCGGCAGCGCTGGACAATGTTACGAGACGCTGCGCTAGGAGACGCTGCGCTAGGAGACGCTGCGCTAGGAGACGGCGAGCTAGGAGACGGCGAGCTAGGAGACGGCGAGCTAGGAGACGGCGAGTTACGACACGGCGTGGCGCAGAGCTTTTGGGCCAGGCTTTCTACGCAAAACTAGCTAGTTAATATTGCCCCGCATTTCAGTTTGGCTTTCCTGCGTACAATATGAATTTATCGATTTCCCCACAGGTAACACTCTTAGCAACAGAGGTGTGAGCGTCAGTAAACTTTAATGCCACGGTCCGCACTACTGTAAGAGTGATGGTGCTTCACTGACCATTTACAAAGTTCAGCAGCAGATATTTTCTCATTCAGGGGGCTAACCGAACAGAAAACCAAGCCGGCGACGACATACCCACAGTCCGCAGTCGTTTACTTGTGTTGGTCAGTATTAGCATGACGTTCATTAGCACAGTTCTTGATATCGTGATCCTCGCCCCCTTAACGGAACATGACATCCCCGCGGTCTGGACTGCAGTGTGCTCGGTGCGAGAGAGAGAGAGAGAGAGAGTGTGTGTGTGTGTGTGTGTGTGTGTGTGTGTGTGTGTGTGTGTGTGTGTGTGTGTGTGTGTGTGTGTGTGTGTGTGTGTGTGTGTGTGTGTGTGTGTGTGTGTGTTTGGTGGGGCAGAGGCATGCTCTGTTTTGAGGAGATGGTTGATGCTTCTCCGGTCTGTTATTTTAACTGCTTCCATGTCTCTCTCTCCCCCTCCCTCCCTCACCCTTGTCTTTCATTGTTTATTGAGTTCCTTTCTGCAGTGACTGATTATCATTCTCTGTCTTTTCTTAGTTGTGTGTGTGGGTGTGTGTGTGGGTGTGTTTGGATCTCTGTGTGGTGTATCTGAGGTCTTCGTGTATTATTTATATCTGATTCAGGACTGTCCAGACAATGCTTCGTACTGCTGATAGCGTGTGTGTGTGTGTGTGTGTGTGTGTGTTCTTTACATATGCATATCTTAGAGAGCTGATTATGGTGAAACACCTGATGAAACACCTGCTAACCTTTTAGCACATCTTGGCAACTTGAATTATTAAACAGTTTTGGGTGTGTGTGTGGAGGCGTGGATGTGTGGGTGTGTGGAGGTGGGTGTGTGGAGGCGTGGGTGGGTGGGTGGAGGTGTGGGTGTGTGGAGGCGTGGGTGGGTGTGTGGAGTGTGTGGAGGCGTGGTGTAGAGGTGTGGGTGTGTGGAGGCGTGGGTGTGTGGAGGCGTGGATGTGTGGGTGTGTGGAGGCGTGGATGTGTGGGTGTGTGGAGGTGGGTGTGTGGAGGCGTGGGTGGGTGGGTGGAGGTGTGGGTGTGTGGAGGCGTGGGTGGGTGGGTGTGTGGAGTGTGTGGAGGCGTGGTGTAGAGGTGTGGGTGTGTGTGTGTGGGTGTGTGGAGGCGTGGGTGTGTGGAGGCGTGGGTGGGTGGGTGTGTGGAGGCGTGGGTGGGTGTGTGGAGGTGGGTGTGTGGAGGCGTGGGTGGGTGGGTGTGTGGAGTGTGTGGAGGCGTGGTGTAGAGTCGTGGGTGGGTGTGTGGAGTCGTGGGTGTGTGGAGGCGTGGGTGTGGGTGTGTGGAGGCGTGGTTGGGTGTGTGGAGGTGGGTGTGTGGAGGCGTGGGTGTGTGGAGGCGTGGGTGTGTGGAGGCGTGGGTGTGGGTGTGTGGAGGCGTGGTTGGGTGTGTGGAGGCGTGGGTGGGTGTGGAGGCGTGGTGTAGAGGTGTGGGTGTGTGGAGGCGTGTTTGTGTGGAGGCGTGGATGTGTGGGTGTGTGGAGGCGTGGTGTAGAGGTGTGGGTGTGTGGAGTGGGTGTGTGGAGGCGTGGGTGGGTGTGTGGAGGCGTGGGTGTGTGTGTGGAGGTGTGGGTGTGTGGCTACATCTATGTCAAGGCCTGCTGCAGTCTGCAATGTGGAAATGGCGTCTCTGCTGCGTTCAGGCTGGAATTAATTTTTTTTTTACAGCTGATCTATCTCCATTTTATCAAGAAAAAAAACCTCCTCTTGAATACCTAATAAACACATTGATGCCGGAATTGACACTATGCGGTGATGCGGTGTGTCTTCCACCATGTTGGCGCACGCGACTGCCTTTCACAGTGCACCCTGAGTCTTATTTTGCCGTAGGTGTCAGAGTTGAGATATGCGAGTGATTGCGCCTTTAACGGGGACTGTGTCAGGCTGGCCAACACTGGGGCTTCTTTCCAGAAATGGGTCTGACCTGCTGGCTGTGTTTTTGAATTTTCCACTTTCGAGCAGCACTATAACAGCCTGGACTTTGGCCCGACTCAGACAGAGCAGGAATGCTGGCAGAGACGACAACTCACTGCTGATATTTATTTTGAATATTCACTGTTTGTTGAATCTAATTTGCTGAAGCTCTTGCTATGAATATCCCTTAATGTAAACAAAGAGTGAGGTGGATGTTCTGTGCATGCTGTGATATTTATTACCTTAGGCTGGACATAAATTGCGTGTTAATGCAGCAATATCCAGTTTTTCTACCTATGCGTTGTTACTGTCCACCATGGGAGAACTGTGTCCCTCTCTTCTTCTCTCTCTCTCTCTGTCTCTATCTCTAAGTCATGTGCAGGCTTTCACCTGTAGGGAATAACCTACACTGTCCTCCCCATTCGCAGGCTCTGTAAAGGATAATCCACACTGTACACGCCCGTCTCCACCACTGAGGTGGTCAGCGAGAGATGACGGACACAGGACCGGGATATCTGGAAGCTCCTAGTTGCAAACCTGTACACAGGTAGCAGGAGACGTGTTGAGTCACTGGACTGTTGGATTGAGACAGGGTCATTCTTTGGCACCTTCACCCATGACCGAGCTGCTATTTTCAGGGTCCGCACTGCTCACTCCAGCAGGGGAGGGGGCAGGAGAAGGGGCTGCAGATACGGCCTGCCTCTCCAACTTCCTGGCTGGATAACCACATCCCGTGGGATCTCCTCCGTGAGGTTGGAAACACAGAAACATTAATTTCGGGGCCTGGGTTGTGTGTTTCTCTGGCCATCCACAGATGTCCTGAGGAGAGCAAACAGCCTTTGTAGGAATTATAGAGGTTTGACATCAGCATTGTAGCCCCAGTCAAAACTGGTAAAACAAGGACATGTGAGGGTGGAATTGGGAGGAAGCACCTTTCTCTGGAAAGGAAAACCAGCTGCCGAACACAGAATACAAGGAGTTGCTTTGCCACCAGAAACAACTTGGTCAACTTACTGAAATGGCCCCAGGGCATCAGCGAATGGCAGTTCAGCTAAAGTTGGATAGAAACCCGATAGGCAGTAGGACACCAAGGAAGTTCTGCATCCCGGTCTAAACAACACCCTGTTGGGCATCCCAGAAGAAGACAAAATCGTCCTTCTTCAATGCCACGAGTTGGTCATGATTATAGAATTTGGAGTGGAACTGTTTGGAAAAGACTGGATAAGCCATGTCAGCTCCAGTGGGCTTTCTCTTTGACAACGTGTGCTGTGTGATGGCGTGCCGTGCCGCTATGGTAACCCGGCTGATGTGGAGTTCACCGCGGACCGCCATCCTGAACACTGGCCAACACATTCTTGGTTTCAACACGAGAAGCCAAGGCTTATTTCCAAAGGAGGGTGAGTCTTTTCTTCCTGGCGGAAGGACATCAATGGCCAGGCAAAGCGAGTTCACCCCAGAGCCAAGACCTTTATCCAGTGCTGGGTAAAGGCACTTAAAACAACGGTAGATGATAACGGCCATGACATTCAAAATCTTTCAGAGGTAGTTGACTTCAAGAACTGCTACTAAAGCTGTGCATGACCCCAGCAAACCCGGGATTCCAGCACAGCCCTGATCTAAGAACAGGCCAAAGATCCTAAAAATGGATGATGAGATCAAGGGCCACTGGAAAGAACCCCACCGACCTCAGAGGTGCATTTGTGGATATCCTTTTTCAAGAAGGGAGGCAAGACAGAGCTTCCCACAACTGGGAAGACCGTTTCCTGCGTTTTCTTTAAGAGCATCCTCCGACAAGCTGAAGAAATCCTCCCCGGGTTCTGCGGCAAACCCAACCACTAAACATGGACTTCATTGACCAAAGATCTCGACTCTCTCAGGCCTTCTGGACAAAGCACATTCTGATCCTGAGGCTCCTTTATGTCAGTAAGACCAAACCTGTCAAAGTAGAAGCCGACATAAAATCAGGATGCACCGTTGCCCACACCGGTCATGCTCCTCATTACAGTCTTTCTCCATGTAGCTGGTTATAGCTTATCCTCTGGTTATAGCTTATCCTCTGGTTATAGCTTATCCTCTGGAGTCCCGTCCGTCTACAGAAAGAACCTGCTCCCTTTAGAACTGTTCTAGGACCAAATCTATCACAGCATTGCTGTCCGCATAGGAAAAAAAAATCAGTGCATACTTGATGCTTTTGGTGTGGTCATGAATATAAGAAAAAAGGTCTAGGTCTCTCCAGGCTTCCCTACGTTCTAAATCGCGTCTCCTCAAAGGCATCGGCAGCCATCACGTCTGCTGCACCAGTGGGTTTTTAGTGAGTCTTTAGTCTTAAGTTACTTCCACACTTCATGCGTCCCAGAACAGGTCGTGTCCTCAGAACCTAGAACAGCGTTGTAGTCAAAGTTGCCATCTTCAACAGGCTGTGTGCACCAAAGAAAAAAATAATAATCTCCCACATATTTATGTGTGTGTGTGTGTGTGTGTGTGTGTGGTAACTAATATGCACTGGTGCTTGCAGGCTTTGATGCAGCAGGTAATTCTCAGCTGCTGACTCTTCGTGCTGTAGGTAATCAGCAGAGATGCCTCACTGAATCATAAAATGACCCACCAAGAATAGCATGCATATGGAGAACATCCCCCCCCCACACACACACACACACACACACACACACACACACACACACATCCATACACTCCCCACAAGCACACACACACATGCATGTGCATTGAACCTTCTTCCATTACAAGCATTTGCCAAGTGTGCTTAATGAATAAGACATGTCTGCCTTGTCTTAAATGAGGTGGAATAAGTCCATCCTGCTGGAGCTGAGGATCGGAGGAGCCCAGCGCCAGGAGCTGAGCTTCATCTCCAACACAAAGACACGCTGGCTGGCTTTCAGGCTGGCCTTCGCACACGGGGCCTTGATTTAAAAAAAGACCCGTAGACGTCTGCTCCCCCCTACAATCATCGCTAATCGCTACAATTACATGCGCTCACCTCATCTGTCTGCTCTGCGTCTTGGTCTCTCGAGGTGATGATGATGATGATGATGATGGTGACGGAGGGTGATGGATGGCCTTCCATTGTTTGGTCTGTGCAGATTTTTTCTGCTGTGTGCTGTCGCATGATCTCAGGGGCAATTAACGTGACATCGCTGCTGTTACATATGTACGGAGAATTAACACATTGTGTGTGTGTGTGTGTGTGGGTTTGGATGTGAGGAAAAAATGTGATGGGTCTGTGCCTCTGGGTAATGCTGAATCAAAAGCTGTAGAAACCTCAGACCTGTGCAGTGTAACCCCAACCCCCCACCGCCAATCCTGTCCACCACACACACACACACACACATTCACACACAGTGACTTAAAAACAGCTACTTCTCTTTTATCTAGTTTGTATTGTTCATCTGTCACTCTCAGCAGCTCTCGGCTCTCCCGGGCAGGCCGGACATCACACTGCGCTCTCATATGTCTCGTTGTTACCCTGGCCCCTGCAGTCACTAACACACCATGATACATTCTCATTTTCTCGCTTTCCTGACTAGCTTCACACACATTCTGATGACTTGAGTATTTTTAGTTTGTACCGTTTGTAAAAAATAAATGTATAAAAACTGTCTGGACCAGTTATACACCCCTGATGAACTCCAGGGCTGGCAGTGTCCACTGGCACTGTCCACATGGCTCAGTGGCTTGAGACAGCTGAAGCGTGTACCTCCTCCACCCTGCTGGTCTTGTGCAGCAGTCATCTGCCCCTCCAGATCAGCATGTGCTTGACCTCGGAGGAGACGAGCTGGACTGGACACCGTCCTGGCATGATTTTGGTCCATTACTACTGCGCAAGGTCACGCTAAGAGTCCAGAGCTCCAACGTCCCTCCCACTCTTAGCCTTACCTCTTACTCTTAGATACACTTGTTACACTTTATTGCGTGCAAACGAATAACACAAATGGGCAAAATCGCCTGCCCAATTAGTCCCCTGACCTGATCCTCATTCCACCACTTCTGTCAGAACAGAGGTGGCCTATGAATCCGTTTGTGCTGCGGTGTTTCACTTTTAACGGCCTTTACACGGCGCCCCGTGCTTGCTGTGTTCAGGTGAACATAAAGCAGACAGGTGTTGGTGCCACAGGACCCTGGAGCTGGATATTGCTTACCTGTTGTTCAAGGTTGCTGCATAAACCCCCCGAACTGAAGCACGTTGACAGGAAGCGCGTTTCCTTCTGCAGTGTGGCTGAGCCGTCTGAGCAGGACGTACATGCTGATTCAGGCTCGAACAAACCGACTCGGACGAAAAGACCAACGAGTTGAAGTTGCGTGATCGTTGACACCGCGTAAAACACTGCGCTACTTTGCAGAAGGACACAAGTTAAACCTGTAAAACCGGCTTGCAGATAAGAGTGTCCAGCACAGCACTCACTCGTGTGTAACAGCTCAGTCCCAACGAATGGCCCACGGTGGATAAGTGTGTGCGCAACGGCCTGCACTACAATGGTGATGTTCACCAGTGTCGACGCGTTTGCACGAACAGAGTAATTAGGAGGTAGTAAATCAGTAATGCAGAGAGGAGACAGGGAAGCATTGGGGAGCTGTGTCTTCAGTCACCAACACACACAAACACACACACACAAACACACACACACACACACACACACACACACACACAATGTGTGAAAGAGAGAGAGAGAGACAGAGACAGAATGAAGGTGTGGATCCTGTATATTCAGACACAAAGAAGCTTTTATGACACTG
The DNA here is from genome assembly GCA_020368025.1 of Brachyhypopomus occidentalis. Taxonomy (NCBI): domain Eukaryota; kingdom Metazoa; phylum Chordata; class Actinopteri; order Gymnotiformes; family Hypopomidae; genus Brachyhypopomus; species Brachyhypopomus occidentalis. The sequence continues at coordinate 3,736,475 of JAGXOD010000135.1, forward strand.
TGTGTGTGTGTGTGTGTGTGTGTGTGTGTGTGTGTGTGTGTGTGTGTGTGTTTCACAACCTGCCAACAAGGCTAGTGGTCAGCTGGTGACAAGTGACTTGGCTTCCGGAGGTGAGCTGTGCCTTATCTGTGTCCTGTGGCTGCAGCAACACTGCTCTACTGCCAGCACTCTACTGCCCCCCAACACACCTGCCCCACCACACCTGCCCCAACACACCTACCCCAACACACCTGCCCCAACCACACCTACCCCAACACACCTACCCCAACCACACCTGCCCCAACACACCTACCCCAACCACACCTACCCCAACCACACCTACCCCAACACACCTACCCCAACCACACCTACCCCAACCACACCTGCCCCAACACACCTACCCCAACCACACCTACCCCAACACACCTACCCCAACCACACCTACCCCAACACACCTACCCCAACCACACCTGCCCCAACCACACCTGCCCCAACCACACCTGCCCCAACACACCTGCCCCAACCACACCTACCCCAACACACCTTCCCCAACCACACCTTCCCCACCACACCTGCCCCAACCACACCTACCCCAACCACACCTGCCCCAACACACCTACCCCAACCACACCTACCCCAACCACACCTACCCCAACACACCTACCCCAACACACCTACCCCAACCACACCTACCCCAACCACACCTGCCCCAACCACACCTACCCCAACACACCTGCCCCAACACACCTGCCCCAACCACACCTGCCCCAACCACACCTGCCCCCACCACTGAGGCCCCCTGCTGACTCCATGGTTCTTTACACCTCGTACACCCTTACTGAAGACCTACAGCCCTGAGTACACACTGCTGTACTCACTGTGTTTCTGGTCTGTGACACAGGCTAGTTGTGTTTGCGCTGCGTTCCTAGCCTGTGATGCAGGCTGGTTGTGTTAGGACTGTGTTTGTGGTCTGTGACACAGGCTAGTTGTGTTAGCACTGTGTTCCTAGCCTGTGACGTCAGTCGCTATCGAGTTGGCGAAAGTGTTCTGTCACAGCGGTTGGGAGATCTCAGCGGCAGACTGCACTGAATTAAAAGCTCACCGCAGGGATGAGCTAATGACTTCCCCCCGGCCCGCCTCTACCACAGGACGTGGCCCAGGATGCCGCAGGGCAGGCCGGGCGCCCCCCTGGGCTGGCAGGTGGAGGCCTCCAACTCTGGCTCTGGGAACCAGGCCTCGGACCAGAACCCCATGTCCCCCCCTGACCCAGCAGTACATGCATACCAGCCAACACGGAGCCTACCTGGCGATGGCGTTCCTGGCAGCATGCAGACACGAGCAGGACTGAGGAGACGTCCAGCGGCCCCTACAAGCAAACGAAGCCCTTAAAAACCCCAGAAAGAGGCTGAGCAGATTGCCGATCGCTCCGCCGAACCAACACTCCTTGAGCCTGGGCGGATGAGGAGAGCGTTTCAGCGGCGTGCGTGAGGAGCGGAGGACTGTGGGGCCTCGTTGCCTCTCGCGCGTTTGCCTGAGTGATCAACGCCCACCGTAATTCTTGTGATATTTGTAATGCAAATGCTGCCATCTCCCTAAATTGAGCAGCGTGCGGCGTAGAGTGAGAGGTATGTAATTGCAGCGCCGTTTGAAGTGCGGACGCGTGCTCACTGTAATTCGATTTGTCGATCTGCCAGCGCTTTTGTAGCTCCACCGCTCGGCTCAGCTTTTGTCTTCCTCTTCGTCTCTCTCCACCTTCTCCTTGACATTTTTTAACTTTTCATTTTCGAACGACTTGCTTTCCCCCGCCGCACTCAGAAAATTAAAGCAACGATCTTCTAACCCCGTCCGTTATTTTTAGTGCAGCAGTGGTTACGGAGGGGCTGTGTGGTGTGGAGCCGCATGTCCACCATCATCCGCGCCTCCTCTAACTGGGCTCCAGTGTGTGTGTGGAAGCTGCTTCCCGCTCCTTTATAATGGCCTGTGCTCTGTGGACAGTGCAAGCACATTTGGACAGACACTTGGCCATTAGGTCTGTGTAATGGGATGAATTGTATTTCTGATGTGTCATGAGCACTGCATTACCCGCAGTCATAGAAGACATCAGAGGAGACAATGCTGCGTCCGTGTGTGTGTGTGTGTGTGTTTACATTAGATGATGCTCAGCATTGGTGATTGGCCAGAATACTCATGGGATTTGCCGCTGCGCTTGTGCGGGGCTTGTGTGGAAGAGGTTGGCTGTCTGGGCCTTACGCTTGTTGACAGGACACGTAGAATAGCAGCAGTTCTGCTCCCTGGAGACCGCAGCCTCTACGAGGGCCCTCGCGGGGACGCCCACGGACATCTCCTCCTGGAACCTTCTCTGCAGACGATAGTGGGCCATGCTTACTCATACAAGCTCTGATCCGGACACGGCCGCGTTAACACACGTCGTTGAATGAGATCCCGAGAAACCCGAGACTGATTCCGCTGCGGGCGGAACCCCCACTAGCGCGGCGAGACCGCATTGTGCACATCATCAAAGGTCGTTCAGGTGTCTCACTGTTCTGGAGCGCCGAAATATTGCATTACACCTTTTGCACTGACCTTAAATTAACGCTGACGCGCTTTGTCCGCCAGCCCTTGTTCCCGCTGTTCTCATGGGCGTAATGGGAGCCCGGGAGGCGGATGGGAGGCGGCCGCGCCCGTCGCTCTGTCTCCCTGTCTGATGGTGCAGCTGTGAGACAGGTGTTCCTGCCCTGTTCTCCCACCACGAGCAGCCTGATGCAAACTGATCCTCCTCCTTTCACGGGCACCGTCACTCTCGAGCGGGCATAATAATGTCTGCAGGTGAGGAATTAGCTGGTATAAAAAAGAAGTGTGAACGGATGAGTTCTGCTGGGGCAGGGGGAGTGATGACCTTGTCATCCGGTGTAACATTGTCCTGCTCACCCCGGGCGGGATGAGTGGTGGGGGAGGAGGGGGGGGGTGTTTGTCCTGCACCAGCCGCAGAGATTAATTCACACCTGGATGGACGCTTGCGGTGTTAAGTTGTATCCAGCTGGACTTCCATAAACACCGTGGGGGGCCACGCAGTCCTCTGACAGACGTCCGAGAGTCAGCCTTGCTATTTACAGACTTCTCCAGCGATGCGGCAGCTACGTGGAAGGTCACTCTCAGCTTGCTTCATGAGAAGATGCCCTCGCGGATGTCATGCTCACAACCCAGGAGTGCCGCCTTCGTCAGGTGTTTCTCCAAAACAAATGATTTAAACTCGACTCTGTTTAGATTCCAGACATGTTTTTAATTTTACTCCCCACGTTTTAGGACATATCAAGGAACTGATGAGATGGTAATAAACCTGCGTTCTGGTTGTTTGAAAAGCATTTATTTGAGGTTAAGGTTAATTAAGCTGGAAGACTGATCTGAGCATTGTTCTCTCAGTCTGTGCACAGGTCCTATATTGAGACGCTCTTATTTCTTGCGGTCTTATCACCATAGTAACAATGTACAGTTGAAGGAAATGGTGAAGAGGTGAATGAACTGAATGACAGCAGAATGGTCAAGGTGTTCCACTAGAACGACTACAATAAACGTACTGTGGAGAAAAGCCTACTTTAATCCGTAGCAGACTAGAATAACAGCAGCATTGTTACACCCAGCAATATCAGGCATTTATCTGTCTCCTCATTCTCTTTAAACATAAATGTCAAGGGAAGGGTGAAAGCATTAGATGTCAAGCTGTACGTCAAACATAGAAGGTCTTTGTTTGATGTGAAATATGTTTCCATTTATTCCCAACATGTCAGTCTTGTGCTTGTTGATCTGTGCGACCCTCATGGTCATCTGCACCCGCCCGAGTCCAGAGACCAGAGATGTCAAAGTGATCTGTGTTATTACAGCATTCACACTGCACACGACTGCATCACCACCATCACCATCATCATCACTACCAACACCACCATCGCTACCTACACCACCGGCACCACCATCATCATCACTACCAACACCGCTGACACCATCATCACCGCCAACACTACCGTCACCACTGACACCACCATCACCATCACCACCGACACCAGCGACACCACTGACACCACTGACACCACCGGCATTAGCACCACTACTCCTCCTGGAAGCTGATCCTGCATATGCTGCATCAGTATAAGAAGGGAGATGTCATTAGTGAGACGCCTGCCTGTACAACCAGAGTACATGTCTCCAGGTGTAAGTGCAGCTAATGCGTGACTGGTCCTCTGCGTCAGGGGCAGTAAGGGGCAGCTAGGCCTGTATGTACACATGGTCAGGCTCACAGTCCAACATCAGAAACGTTCTGCTCATGTAGACAGGGCATCTGTGTCTCACCTCAGCTCCTCTTTAAAGTAATCTATCTTCCTTTAATACCACAGTTCCCCGTAGGCTGCACACAGATGGCTTGATTTACATCTCCCTCTCTCTCTTTCCCCATATATATATATATATTCCTCTCTTTCACACTCAGAGATGGAGAGTGATGCTCAACTTATTTCTTCAGAATTACCTATAGGTGTTCGATTGTGTTCAGATCAGGAAACATGCATGTGCAGGTTGACCAAGGGCATGGAGTGATTTTAGCATCATGTCTTTCAATATAGAGCAGTGCATCTGTGAATTCATGTCACCATCGATGAAACTCAGCTCCCTGACACCTGCAGGACTCATGTAGCACCAAATAAGGACACTACCACCACCATGTTTCCCTGTAGGCAACATGCATTTGTCATTGTACTCCTCACCTTTGCGGCGCCATACAGTTTTGGAAGCCATCAGTTACAAAAACATTTATCTTGGTCTCGTCACTCCAAAGTCCCAGTAGTCTTCGTCTTGTTCAGCGTGGGCCCTGGGTAATTCTAAACGGGCTTTTTTTAGCGTGGGCTTAAGGAGAGGCTTCTGTCGTGGATGACAGCCACGTTCCTCTGCAGCGTATGCCGTATTGTGTCATGGGGAAACCGTTACCCTGGCTTGGCTTTCTACTTCTTTAGCTAACTGCAGTGAACTTGCATGGTGATTTTCTGCAACCCTTCTCATCAGAATACGCTTCTGTTTAGGTGTTAACGTCTGTGGACGGCCTGGACGTCTGTGTGAGATGGCTGCAGTTCCATTTTTGTAACATTTTTTGTAACATCACTTTTGCTATAATATTCTGACAGGTAATTAAAGCTTTGCTAAACTTTTTGCAGGCTTCACCTTTCTTGTGTAAAGAAATTATTTTCTTTCTCAGATATTGTGATTTGTCTTCGATGTGGTGCCACTGCTGACATCATGAAATGGGAGGGGTTTCATTTGTTAAGTAACGCCCATCATAGGCAAACGTGTGCTGGACACCTGTTTAATGAACAATTAAACTCACCTGTGGTTGAATTCTTGTTAATAAGAGACTTAAATATCATATAATATCTTTCTCTCTTCTCTCTCCCTCCCCTCCCCTCTACATTAAATTGGTATTTGTTCCAAATCACTACGTGTATAATCTCCTCTAATTTGAGGGAAATGTCCCTGCAGCTTTCTGAGGGAGTTTTTCTGTCCACCATCCATGCTTCCCATTGACATTGTCTGTTGGCAGTTTCCTTTGATCTGAAGCATGAACACACACGTGCACGTACACACACGGACATGCACACACACTTTTTCACACACACAGAGCTTCTTTGAAGAACTGTGCATCATTAGATTCAGATTTAAGAATCATTAGTTGGAGTTGCTGTGGGTTGTCGTGGTCTCTGATAATAGGCACTTCTGCAAGATTTATGCTAAAGTTTAGCATGCTATTCTGCTTCTACTTCCTGTGTTCTGATCTCATTTATATCTCACAAAAGATCAGAGAGAGAGAGAGAGAGAGAGAGAGAGAGAGAGAAAGCCATATAGAGAGATTTAGAGAGATGGCAAGAGGGATGGCAAGACAGAGTGAACAAAATGCAGAGAGAGATGGAGAGAGAGACAGACAGGTGGAAAGAGATGGTTTGGTTGGGAGAGAGAGGGAGAGAGAGGATGAGATTATGCTGGACAGACTGATAGATTTAACATTCAGATCAGTGAATGCTAATCCTAAGTAATCCTCACAATCAATCAAAGCAAATTAAGATGTTTAAATGGAAAGATGACCCTCTCTATCATTCTCAGTGTTACCATGGAGACAGACATTATGGCGCCCCGATGCGTTCCCCCACCGTGTTTGTTTACCATTGCTTGTTTGGTCAACTTGTGTTGCTTAAAAAATACAAACTCCACACAGACTCTATAAGGCACAGGGCATTTCACATTTATACTTCCATGTTTTTCATTTCTGTTTTATTAGCCTAAAAACTGATTTATGCTACATTGTTTGTACAAGGAAAAAACAGACACTGGAAAACAGTGAGCCCGTTCACTTCTGTGAAGCAGCTACACACACACACACACACAAATGCTGCCAGGCAGTCTGACCAATGGTTGTGTTAGGCGTGTTCACGATCGACCAATTGCGGCGTCCGAGAGGGCCAGACATGCTCAGCATGGTCAAGGCAACACAGATGCACGCTGACCAAATGTTGACATGCAAGGAAAGGCAAATGGTGGACGATTTAGACCTGCACTACATTCACGCTAACATATGTAGATGTGTCATGGTGACATCTGGCAGGGTTGGGAAGTTTGGAGTCTTGCTCTTGTTGGACGAGGGTGAACACTGATTGCAGCAGACATGATGGACATGATGCCAGAAACAAGACGCCATCTCAAGACAGCACAGCGTTGGCGAGACAGTAGCACTGTGAGACGGTAGCACTGTGAGACAATAGCACTGTGAGACAATAGCACTGTGAGACGGTAGCACTGTGAGACAATAGCACTGTGAGACGGTAGCACTGTGAGACGGTAGCACTGTGAGACGGTAGCACTGTGAGACGGTAGCACTGTGAGACAATAGCACTGTGAGACAGTAGCACTGTGAGACAGTAGCACTGTGAGTCAATAGCACTGTGAGACGGTAGCACTGTGAGACAATAGCACTGTGAGACGGTAGCACTGTGAGACGGTAGCACTGTGAGACGGTAGCACTTTGAGACGGTAGCACTGTGAGACGGTAGCACTTTGAGACGGTAGCACTTTGAGACGGTAGCACTGTGAGACGGTAGCACTGTGAGACGGTAGCACTGTGAGACAGTAGCACTGTGAGACAGTAGCACTGTGAGACGGTAGCACTGTGAGACGGTAGCACTGTGAGACAGTAGCACTGTGAGCATCCCAAGGCTGTGACGTCCGGGCGATGCTGAATGAGCTGAAGAGATACATCAGCGTTCACATCTGCGTCGCGTAATTACAGATGTAGCTGGATCTGCCACATCTGGAGACCAGGCAGGGTTCACTGCTCCAGGTCGTGGTGTTAATGGCATCTTCAGTCCACACCGGATTCATCAGGTATGGAGCGCGTGAGAAGGGCGTCGCTTATCATAGAGGGGGTTTGTTTGACCGTGTCTGGCTGTGCGGACGCTGTGCGGTTGGAACCTGGTTTTTGGTAAGACGTTGAAGTACATGATATTCTACTGCTATCATCCCATTTGCACTGAATTCATCAGTACCTCCTTGGCTCAGTATTAGCAGACTGATGGGGTGCTGGATTGAAGGTTTTGTCCCCTGTTCTGTGCAAGTCTGGCCCCAGGAAATAGGATGACATCTCATCTGTATCATCGGTAAATGTGCCAGTTAATTGGCTGTCACTAGTAACCGACTGGGTCTCCCTGTGTGTGTGTGTGTGTGTGTGTGGACACAGACTCTTTTGACACTTTCTGTCAGCATTACACACCTGTAGAAGATGCCATGTTGTCAGTCCAGAAGCAGTTGAGTGAGAGATGGCACTACGCCCTGCTGTACACCCTCCTTTTGCTGTTTGGTAGCTGTAGAGACGGGATGAGTCCAATCCCCCCCCCCGCCCCACATGCCCCTGCCCCCTCCACCAACCCCCACATGTCACATGTGTTTACACCGTCACAAATGCACAGTGTCTGTGGGCTGGCTAAATGCACACACACTATGAGAGTGTATGTGTGTGTATGTGCACAGTGTTTTCAGAAGGTGAGTCACAGGTTCTCTTCTCATTACTGAGAGAGAGAGAGAGCGAGAGAGAGAGAGAGAGAACCAGCGAGGAATTTCTCTTGCCAGTATCCATCAGCTCTGCATTGGCTGGGCTGTGGCCGATTCACACGGCCTTTATTGGAGATGATGGAGGGAAGTGTGTTGGAGTGGGTGGGGTTGGGGATTGGGGGCCGTGGGGCCTCCCCTGGGGGAGGATCGTGCCTCGTCTCCTGCTCGTCATTATCCGGCGCCGGCAGTGCGGGGGCCTCTAGATGCCGCGCGGCCATTTAGATGTGCGTAACCTACTGTGCCGAATACAGATGAGGCCTCTAATTCAGCTCACGGGCCGGACGGCAACAGATTGCCATTTGCAAAAGAGCGGCAGACCGCGGAACGGTCGGGGCCGCCGTCACCGGGGAAACGGCGGTCTTGGAGCAAGCGACCTGCGCTAAGCCTTCGCCAAGTCGCCGTTTCTGAACTGAGAAATGCACAATCCGCCTCTCCAGCCCCTGGTGTCAGGGACAGAAAATTGTCTCACTGTGGCTGTGCATTACTGTGGTAACACATCCTGAACAGTGTTTATCTGAGATAAAAGCTAGCTCTGACACTTGCTACTGTATAAAGTGTGAAATATTAATATGAAATCTCTCCCAAGGGGTTGTGTATGTATGTGTGCAGTCTGAATTACAACAGAGACTTCTGGATGTTGTGCGAATATGGCTGGTCTCTGGTCTCCATAAAATCTCATCTCTGGTCTCCATAACACCTCGTCTCTGGTCTCCATAACATCTCGTCTCTGGTCTCCATAACATCTTGTCTCTGGTCTCCATAAAATCTCATCTCTGGTCTCCATAACAGCTGGTCTCTGGTCTCCATAACAGCTGGTCTCTGGTCTCCCACTAGCTACTCTGGGTTGGGCAACAGCTGTCAGGAAACTAGTTCTGATTGCACAGGCACTGTGTGCTTGATTGGGTCTTAGCTACTGCGATTCTGTGGTTCTGTGGTTCTGTGGTTCTGCAGTTCTGCGGTTCTGTGGTTCTGCAGTTCTTCGGTTCTGTGGTTCTGTGGTTCTGCAGTTCTGCGGTTCTGTGGTTCTGCAGTTCGGCGGTATGCTTGTGTGTGTCTGCTTTGTCCAGATCGTGGCTTGTATGAACAAACATAGTCTTGTGTCATCTGCAAGCCTGTCACTGTTAAACGAGTAGGAGTGGCAAACAATTATAAGAGACACTGACTCATAGTCATACCTGTTGCCTGCTCTCCTGATTCATGGTCATACCTGCCTCATGCTCTATCATACCTGTCTCCTGCTCTGACTCCTGTCTCACTGTCATACCTGTCTCCTGCTCTGACTCCTGTCTCACTGTCATACCTGTCTCCTGCTCTGACTCCTGTCTCACTGTCATGCCTGTCTCCTGCTCTGACTCCCTGACCTCAGCAGATGTGGTGGCATCTCCTGCTCGGCACGGATCCTCACCTCTGACAGCAAGAGGAAAGAAAAGGAAGCAGAGAGAGAGACAGACAGAGAGACAGACAGAGAGAGCGACATGGTGGTCAGGTCACTAGGCTGAGACTGATGGGTATTAGTCCTTTTGTGCCTCTCTGCTCATGAACTTTAGGAATATTGCATGAAAAGTCTGGCCTTCAGAAATATTGATCTTCAGCAGGAAAACCTTGGCACTGCGTCCTACGAGACACACGCGCTCAGCCGCTCTCGCTCCTGTGCTGTTTGACTCTTTTAATGTTTAATTCAGTCGGGCGTGAATCGGTGAGCTGCTGTTTGGCTGTGCTGCTGTTTGGCTCGAGTGACTGGCATCCCACTCCATTATTTCCACGTCTTTGAGACGTGCTTCACGTTCTGCTCCTCACCTGTGCATCTTAGCACAGCCGGTTGAAGTGTTCGGAAGATCTGATAGAATTACTGCTCATTTTTCTCACATGGTTTTTTAAGAGCACTCCTGCCTTAACGAACAATGATGAATTAAAACAAGTTGTTGAACTCAACGAGGAAAATTAAATTTGTCCTGCAGTACCGCTTGTCTTTTGGAGGGTTTAGCTCGGAGAAACGCCTTCTGGTGAAATGTAATTGGATGAGAAGCTTTAGCCATTACTCTGAGCTAACGATGAACGCTGCTTTGGATGATTTATTTTGCATAGCTGGGGAGTACGACTGCGCGCTGACTCCAGACGTTTGCTAACCCCCTTACCCACCGGGTTTGTTTACTTTTAGAGGTTGCTCATTCCTGTCTAGCTGTGATTCATTTGATCACTGCAAGCCTGGAAAATGCATCGCAAACTTACATCACCTTCAGACGTGCTTCCCTTCAGACACATGCTGAAGCTGCTCCTACACCAACACAGCCACAACGACACGCGTAGTACATGAACAGCAGATTAGCAGATCAAAGCGTCACGCCTCCGACGTGTAAAACGGTCTGGGCGCATGTGACTGAAGTGACCAGGGAGAGGGAGGAGCTGACGGGAGGAGAGGGAGGAGAGGGAGGAGGAGAGGGAGGAGCTGGTGAGAGGAGAGGGAGGAGCTGGTGGGAGGAGAGGGAAGGAGGAGAGGGAGGAGATGGTGGGAGGAGAGGGCAGGAGGAGATGGCGGGATGAGAGGGAGGAGATGGTGGGAGGAGCTGGTGAGAGGAGAGGGAGGAGCTGGCGGGAGGAGATGGCGGGAGGAGAGGGCAGGAGGAGAGGGAGGAGATGGCGGGAGGAGCTGGTGAGAGGAGAGGGAGGAGCTGGCGGAAGGAGAGGGCAGGAGGAGATGGCGGGAGGAGAGGGAGGAGATGGCAGGAGCAGAGGGAGGAGCTGGCGGGAAGAGAGGGAGGAGAGGGAGATGTGTGAGGTCACTGCATCTCCAGACTCCCCTGGAGGAGCAGGCAGGCCGCTGGGCTCCTTTCATGCGGCTTGTGCCTGGGGCAGCACCACAGGGGAGGAGGGATTAGCCTGCGCAGCATATCCAACTAAAGAGCCTCTACACCCCCGACCTTTACTGCATACGCCACACACCGCTTCCAGGTGTGTGTGTGTGTGTGTGTGTGTTTCTGTCTCTCTCTCTTTGCTTGTGTGTAGGATCAGAGAGAGGGCAGCTGTGTGTGTAGTAGAAGAACTATTTTACGAGGTACAGCAAGTCGTCATGTTTGGGAGTGTCATAGCTTCATTTGCCAACAGGAGCAGACACACACACACACACACACACACACACAGATATGTAATGAATGATAGACGCATAAGCAGATGGTGGTGTGCAGGACAGGATGCCAGTGTGGTGACCTTGGCCCCTTCTGACAGGCATGATCATCACTGCGTCCACACAAACGTGCATGTACACACACATGCACACACACAACCAGTGAAACCAGTGCAACAAGACAGGAACCCGATGCAAACGCAGGCTTACCAAGTGGTTTAGCATTGCAGCCGTCCAGAACGAAACTCCTCCTCCTCACCACTTGGTACCACATGTGCCACACTATTAATTAACAACCGATTAATGAATAGAGTTCTATTTAATTTCTATTTAAGTTCTATTTATTTTTGTGCAAACTGTGCTGCTGCTTCACTACTGCTCGACAGACGTCAGTTAAAATGGCTCCCGTCTGCTGCAGCTGTAGTCCACACCGGCCATGCAGACATTCACGTGAGACTTGTTTCCACTAGTGGAGTTGAGAGCGGCCAATGGTTTACAGGTGTCATCCTGAAAGGTCAAAGGTCAGATCAAGAGCCCACCCTGAGTGGATAAACTCCTCCAACCCAGCTGCTTTTTGATTGGCTGACAGGATGCGTGGAGGGAGGGTTCAAGTGGTTGGGCACACAGGATTAGAGAGAATCGCTGATGAATTCACTCCCCCCAGTTCTTTGAGAGCTTATTTTTCAGACACCCCCCCCCCCCCCCCCCACCCACCCCCCCCCCCCACCCACACCCCCACCCCCACCCACAGGCGCCACTGACTGATTTTGCTCCATAAGTGAGGAACTTCTCCAGGCAAATGGCTTTCATTAAAAAGCAATCGAAATGGAGCCGATTCTATTTCCAGGGAGCAGTGGAAAAAAGACCCTGTCTGTGCACAATCCATAAATGGTGTCCCTGGGCTCGCAGCATTAGTTAACAGCAGCCTAATAAAATAATACGCCACTGCCTCGACCTGATCAGCACAGGGATCGGGCCGACCTCCGCAATTAGGGAGAAACCTCCCGCAGTCTGTCTCTGTACCGGCAGCTCTCTGATCAAAAAAGCGTCTCTCTCCCTTAGAGCGGGTAATTACAGACAGCAGTTATTCCCCACTGAGGCACTGGGGGAGGAGTCACAGGAGGGGCTCACAGCAGGAGGAGCAGGACAGGAGCACAGCGGGTGGAGCAGGACAGGAGCCCAGAGGGAGGAGCAGGACAGGAGCCCAGAGGGAGGAGCAGGACAGGAGCCCAGAGGGAGGAGCAGGACAGGAGCACAGCGGGAGGAGCAGGACAGGAGCACAGCGGGAGGAGCAGGACAGGAGCACAGCGGGTGGAGAAGGACAGGAGCCCAGTGGGAGGAGCAGGACAGGAGCACAGCGGGTGGAGCAGGACATGAGCCCAGTTAAACGGCTACTGACATTGCTGGTAACCTCATGGATGAGAAGCTGAGAAGAAATTCTGAGGTGGCGTTTGATGGCAGCTGAAGCAAGAGGACGGTGACAAGGCTAGCAGTGTCATCTCGTGATTGCAAGCTCCTTTCTGTTTAATACACCCAGTTCATATTCAAAGCTCAGGTTAAGATAAGTATCACATTCATATTGTCTAGTCCACTCTTTCCTGTCCTGGGTCCACTCTTCCCTGTCCTGGGTCAACCCTTCCCTGTCCTGGGTCAAATGTTCCCTGTCCTGGATCCACCCTTCCCTGTCCTGGGTCAACTCTTCCCTGCCCTGGGTCAACCCTTCCCTGTCCTGGGCCAACTCATCCTTGTCCTGGGTCAACCCTTCCCTGTCCTGGGTCAACCCTTCCCTGTCCTGGGTCAGCCCTTCCCTGTCCTGGGTCAACCCTTCCCTGTCCTGGGTCAGCCCTTCCCTGTCCTGGGTCAACCCTTCCCTGTCCTGGGTCAGCCCTTCCCTGTCCTGGGTCAACCCTTCCCTGTCCTGGGTCAGCCCTTCCCTGTCCTGGGTCAACCCTTCCCTGTCCTGGGTCAACCCTTCCCTGTCCTGGGTCAGCCCTTCCCTGTCCTGGGTCAACCCTTCCCTGTCCTGGGTCAGCCCTTCCCTGTCCTGGGTCAACCCTTCCCTGTCCTGGGTCAACCCTTCCCTGTCCTGGGTCTACTTCGCCACAGTTCCCTGCCCTGGTCCTGGCAGTTTGTCATGCTTAGCTGAGCTCTGAGATCAAGCTTTTCCTTTTTGTCCCTTTGTGTAATGCTGTGTTTACTGCTGTTTTCATACTGTGTGTGTGATGAATGAGAGCAGGTGAATAAGTGTGCTTGGGGTTTATATCTGGTGTATCACCACAATTCTTTCTTTCTATTCTCAAGACCAATACAGTTACTTTAAACACGGGCCATCCATCTCAAATGTTATTAAATTTGCAAAATCAATGGTCGAATTGCTTCTATTATGAAGGGCTCCCCAAAGAGAAGCACTTACATTTACATTGGCTTTCCCTAACAAACACTTGTGGATGTAGCTGTCACATCATGTAGGGTAGTTGAGAAGTACCATTGCCACAATATATGGCGTCTCTAGCCTGCTGTCTCGGGAAGCTGCGACTGCTCTACATCTAAATAGAATCTGTGGGGGCTTGTTGCTCTGTTTGGAAAGAGGACAGTAGACGACGTAACAAGGTGTGTGTGTGTGTGTGTGTGTGTGTGTGTGTGGGGTATGTTTGGGTGCATGCATTTATATGGGGGAAAAAAGAATTAATGAAATCTGATTCAGCAGAAACTGTTGTGATCAAATGACCAGACTGCAGCTATTCTGTCATGCACACACACACACACACACACACACACACACAATCAATAAGGCTTGCCATCCATTTCTGTTCCTTTTGTCAAGTGAATTGCTTTTTAATTGCACACACAGCTAGCTCAGGCGTCTGGCAGTAATATATCGAGGTGTTGCTCTCTGGGCGAGCCGGCACTCCTGGGGTACCAGAGGGATACTTACCCACAGATGAATGGGGCATGTGCCACGGTTCCACACGCTCAAGACAGCCACTAAGCACTGGCTGTGAAGTGAATCCCATCCAAAGCTCTTCTGTTGTTCGGGTGTGTCTCTGAGCCCGTGCCCATGTAATGTCTATAATCACCAAAGTTATTACCATAGCAACGGCCGTCTCTTCTGTCCTCCAAGGTGAGATGAACACTGGAGATGGATTTTTTTTGAAAGCCGGCTGATGGCACAAGACATTGATTGCAGCATATAAAGCTACAGTACAAACACTCTGGCAGCCTGTATACCCAGAACACACTCCATTTACACAATCACAGGTGCCCCCGAGGAATACAACCACCGCAACACGCATTAGTACGTAAAGTGAATGATTGCTATGTGATGCTCCATAGTGAATTAAGTCTACAGGAAATTGATCACAGCCAGAGAGACCCAGGCTAACTGGTAGGTTTGGTTAACTGAGTGTTAACTGCACGTGAAGTGTGGCAAAAGTGGAGTAGAGAGATGGAGCTACGATGTACAGAGCTACAGACTTAATGTTCTGTCCCACATGCTGGACACCTCCCTAACAGAAGCACACACACTAGATACATATAGTGTGCACACACACACACACTTACGGCAGATGTAGACAACTCCTTCCCATTCAACGTAAAGGATCATACGCTGATTCAAGATTCAAGCCCACATTCATGAAACATTGTTTAAAAAAAAAAGAATATCTATGTACAAAAAGGCAATAATAAACCAAGCCAATCTAGTGTAAGGGGGACATCGCTGCAAGACGAACGTCGTCCGCGCTGCCTCTCCGTCTGCCTTATTAGTGTGTGCAGGACGCAGCTCTGTGTGTGCCACATCACTGGTGTGACACCGTACACGACAGCATGCGGGAAAAGCCCACAGGACACGAGACGAGTGGAGCCTGAACGTCCGGGACATGTTAATGAAGGACATGTTAATGAAGGACATGTTAATGCAGGGTGCGTGTCCGTGCCGTGGGAGGAGCGGGCCGGGTCGTAAAGACCCACACAGGCTGCGCCGCGTCACCTCACCGTGGCCGACAGATGGTCCGGCGGCACCGACGGGTCCTCGTCCAATAACGTTACACGACCGTCCCGCTGCACGTGCGCCTGCGAAATCAAATCTCCACTTGAATGTCACTGCCATTTGTATTCAGTCTGTGCAGAGAGGCTCCGTGAGTACACACGGCTACGCCTAACTTAACGAGGACAGGAAGTGTCTCCCAGAGCTGTGGCCATGGTGACCAGGGGGCGTGTGTGAGACGTTCCTCGTACTCCTGCAGGCTACCGTGTCAAAGTCAAGTCGCTGTTGACCCAGCGCCTGTCGCCAGGTAACACGTTCCCAAAATCCAGAAAACAAGGTGCTGACATTTAATTACTGGATGTTTACATAACGGCCGCCCTGAGGTGGAGCTCTGAGAACCTGGGCATGCAGAGTCATGAGGGAACTTTGTCAGAGGTGCACCAGATCTGTCTCTTTATCTCTCTCTCTGTCTGCCTCTCTCTGTTTCTCTCACCATCTTTTTGTCTTTATACAGTGCAGTCCATAAGTATTTGGACAATGTCATGGTACTGTGTGTACAAGCATTTGGTTGGAGCTGATCTGAGTTTATTTTTCCATAAACTTTACAATCAATCTTGCTACTGCAGTGAAGGGCGGGAGGGGGGGGGGGCAGATATGATCGAGATCAAACGGAAATTCACCACTACGTTGTTGCTTCAAACGGTCGATCTCAAGTCTTTAGCTCTGATGACACTAATGTTCTGTAGATCTTTCACATAGTGATCAATTAACTTGTATCTTCTGAAAATGTTAAAAACGTACCACTTCCTGCAGCTTTTGCAATGGAAATGTAAACAAAGACGTGTGAAGATGATGAGGTCACTGAAGGCCTGTTTAGGCAATTTAGGGGTTTTAAGAGCCATTTAATCATTTGCCGGATAGTCAGCAACTAGATATCCGGGCTTTGAGCCAGAACTTTCCGGGATGTCCTGCCTCTTTCTGCCGCCTATGATTGCGATGGAAAGCAATAGGGATTATCTCTAAAGTGCTGATGGCACTTTTGGGTCTAATGTTGACCACAAAAAATAAATGATCTGACTAAGACCCATTTATTTTTGACCCCAGGGCTGGAGATGATAGAAGTCTTTATTCTTTTTATTTGAAAGGTGTCTGACAGCTCAGGTTTCTGCTATGGAAACCCTTACTGGGATTCGTTCATTGTGGTTTTCCAAAACCATCAATCCCTTAGATGCTTTGGTTCAAGTTCACTCTACAGAGCTGCCTTGATCTATACAATCTGTAATATTATATTTTTATTCTTAAAAGCAGAGCTTTGTCATTACATTGTTCTGTCTAATCTTTTGCTTATATCCTTTCAGTAATAATTTCTGTTGAACACTTATATATTTTTATCATTATTTATACATCATTTATTATTTTATATTATATCATATTATTTATATTATTATTATTATTATTATTTGTAATAAGCCGGCTATGCTGGCTATAAAGACGACGCCTTCAAATCTCGTGCTACACTGAGCACACACACACACACACACACACACACAGGGCCAGGCTTGGGGTCGTGCCCACGCCTCAAATTCAAATTCCCTGCTGGGCTTCGCTTTGCTGATGCCTGGAGGTGAAATGCTCAGCGCTGCAGGACACAGACCCCGAGGGCTCCTTGTCTTCCTCGTTTACTGTCCTTCATCGAGTGACCACTCTTACATCAGCTTAGGGGCCACGCAGGTGCACAGGGGCTGGGTTTACTTATCTGTTATAGGAATATCTATGTATGAGTATATAAATGTATATATGTATGTAGGTATGTGTGTGTGTAACCTAGCCACTAGGGTGCACACATTAGTGTATTTTAGTGCCGGTCCCAAGCCCGGATAAATAGGGAGGGTTGCGTCAGGAAGGGCATCCGGTGTAAAAACTACGCCAAATCAAATGATGCGGATCAAAAATAGAAATTCCATACCGGATCGGTCGAGGCCCGGGTTAACAATGACCGCCACTGGTGATGTTGTCCAACAGGTCATTAGTGGAAATTGGACTACTGTTGGGACAAGGAGGAGGAGGAGAGGGGGGAAGAGGGTTCTGAAGCTGAAGGAGAGGAGGCAGAGCAGGAAGGTGGAGGTTAGAGTTGGTACGTTGAATGTGGGCTCTATGACAGGTAAAGGGAGAGAGCTAGCTGATACAATGGAGAGGAGGAAGTTAGATATACTGTGTGTTCAGGAGACCAAGTGGAAGGGGAGCAAGGCCAGGAGCATTGGTGGTGGCTTCAAACTCTTCTATCATGGTGTAGACAGGAAGAGAAATGGAGTAGGAGTAATCCTGAAGGATGAGTTTAGTAAGAATGTAGTGGAGGTAAAGAGAGTAAGTGACAGGGTGATCTGTGTAAAGTTAGAGATTGTTGGAGTGATGATGAATGTCATCAGTGCTTATGCTCCTCAGGTAGGTTGTGATGTGGAGGAGAAAGAAGAATTCTGGAGGGAGTTAGATGAAGTAGTTTTGCAGGTTCCTAAAGAAGAGAGAGTGAATTGATGAATCAAGAGAATGAAAGGGAAAGAAGGTTAGAAGAGGTAGAGGTTGTGAATCAGGAAGTGCCCCAGGTGAGCAAGGAGGAAGTAAGGGCTGCGATTCGGAGAATGAAGTGTGGTAAGGCAGTTGGACCGGATGATATTCCAGTGGAGGCATGGAGATGTTTGGGAGAGACAGCAGTGGAGTTTTTGACTGGGTTATTTAACAGAATCTTGGAAGGCCAGAAGATGCCTGAGGAGTGGAGACGAAGCATAATGGTGCCGATCTTTAAGAATAAGGGCAACGTTCAGAGCTGTTGTAATTACAGGGGAATTAAGTTGATCAGTCACAGCCTGAAAATCTGGGAAAGAGTAGTGGAAGCTAGGCTTAGAGGAGAAGTAGAGATCTGTGAGCAGCAGTATGGTTTCATGCCAGCTAAGTGCACCACAGATGCTATGTTTGCTTTGAGAGTGCTAATGGAGAACTATAGGGAAGGACAGAAGGAGTTACATTGTGTGTTTGTTGACTTAGAGAAAGCTTATGATAGAGTACCGAGAGAGGAGCTGTGGTATTGTTTGAGGAAGTCAGGAGTAGCGGAAAGGTATGTGAGGGTGGTGCAGGATATGTACGAGAACAGTGTGACAGCAGTGAGATGTGCAGTAGGAATGACAGACAGGTTTAAAGTGGGGGTAGGACTACACCAGGGATCAGCCCTGAGTCCCTTCCTGTTCGCAATTGTCATGGACAGACTGACGGACGAGGTTAGGCAGGAGTCCCCTTGGACTATGATGTTTGCTGATGACATTGTGATCTGTAGTGAGAGCAGGGAGCAGGTGGAGGCGAGCTTGGAGAGATGGAGGTATGCTTTGGAAAGCAGGGGAATGAAAGTGAGCAGGAGTAAAACAGAGTACATGTGTGTGAATGAGAGGGCAGATGGTGGACAGGTCCAGTTACAAGGAGTTGATTTGGTGAAGGTCGACGAATTTACCTACTTAGGGTCGAAGGTACAGAGTAATGGAGGAAGTGAAAGAGAGGTAAAGAAGAGAGTGCAGGCAGGGTGGTGTGGATGGCACAAAGTATCAGGGGTGATCTGTGATAGAAGGGTGTCGGCTATAATGAAAGGTAAGATCTATAGGACAGTAGTGAGACCTGCTATGTTGTATGGACTGGAGACAGTAGCACTGACAAAGAGACAGGTGAGGGAGATGGAGGTGTCTGAGATGAAGATGTTGAGATTCTCACTTGGAGTGACGAGGAAGGATAGGATCAGAAATGAGTTTATTAGAGGATCAGCTCATGTAGCTTGTTTTGGAGATAAGGTTAGAGAAGCGAGATTGAGATGGTTTGGACATGTACAGAGGAGAGAGGAGACGTATATTGGCAGGAGGGCCTTGAGGATGGAACTTCCTGGCAAGAGGAGGAGAGGTAGACCTAAGAGGAGGTTTATGGATGCAGTTGTAGAGGATATGAGAGTGGCGGGTGTGTCAGTGGAAGACACTCAGGACAGGGCTAGATGGAGGAGTTTGATCCGCTGTGGTGACCCCTAAACGGGAATTGCCGAAAGAAGAAGAAGAAAGAAGGTATGTGTGTGTGTATGTGTGTGTATATATATATATAAATCCAATTTGCCTGTCAGCATTCTCAATAGGATGAAGAAGTCCGTGTAGAAGTGAGCAGTAGGTTCTCACGCGAGTGGCTTCTCACCCATCGGGCCAGTAGAGACACCAGCCCCTGAGAACATAGACCAGTTATGAAGGCTGAAAGATTCATAGTGCTGTTCATTTTTAGCGCATTGTTTTAATTTTTCAAAGCGGGCTTTATTAATGTTTGGTCCCAGGGATATTCTTAATGAGATTTGAATATTAAATTAGAGAAACATCCTTTCGTCTCCAGATGACTCAGATTAGGCTGTCGACAACGTACCACACCCACACCTACATCCTCACCTTCACCACACCCCCACCTACATCCTCACCTTCACCACACCCACACCTACATCCTCACCTTCACCACACCCACACCTACATCCTCACCTTCACCACACCCACACCTGCACCCACACCTACACCCACACCTGCACCATCACCGCACCCACACTTACAACCACACCCAGAAAACTTACAAGCTTATTCAATAGAAACAGTCTATTTATAACATAGTAATATCACTGGCGGCATGCAGATGTAATTAACTGAATTCCACTGTCATCCACTTTGTATCCCAGAATGCTCTAGATAAGGCATCAAAGTCTTACTGCAGAGCTGGATTGGTGCGGTGTAAGGAGAGATAATCCTATCGAGCTTGTGCTCTCCTGACACGTGTGTGATGGTGGTAGGTATTAGCCTTCGCCCTCACAGATATATAATGAGGAGACTTTAATTAAGGCCCCATGGCCACTGTGGCAGTCATGTGCCCTCAAAGGGGCTGGCTGAAATGATACAGTTTTTAACGGGGGAAAAGGAGAAAATGTGTAATCAAACATGGGTTTCTCCGAGGACTGTCAGAATCAATTTAATGTGAATTAAAAAGTTCTTGCTCTTTGCTTGAATGACTTGTGTAATTCTGTGAGTACCTTTTCAGCAGGGTGTTGGGGCAGGTTGCTTTGTGTGCTGTCCTTTGTGTTCTAGCTGTAATTGATTGTCTTCAACAGGTATCCAGTGGTGTGTTATCAAATGTCAAATGTTCAGCTTCACCCCATTTCTTGCCTTGAGATGTTTGTGTGAGTGTGAATGGGTGTCCATCTGTTCTGCTCTTGTGTGTGTGTGTGTGTGTGTGTGTGTATACAAACACACTGCTGATAGCCCCTGAAAACCTATGACAGATGATGCATGATTATTATTATTATGATTAGTATTATTAAAACAGTACACATTTCATTAACAGGGCACCAATGGCAATCGGCACACTCATCTGTGTAAATGTAGGTCAATAAAACACCTTTTACTTCTAAACCTGTAGCTAGGAAGGAGAGTCCCAAACTACTGGTGTTTCCTGGAGGGTAAACAGGGGGTCTGTTCAGTATTCACCGGCTCCATCCCAACACTTCAGACTTTTGAGCGTAAGGACAGAGAGAGTTTTTAATATAAAAAATTGCAGAAGAAGCATTAACTGTTCTCACGTTAGTGAGCTAGTGAGCAAGACTGCGAAGTGAACTCCACTGTTTACATGCAGTAGTGAACAGGCAGTAACTGTTCTGACATTATTGACAGGGTAGTACAAAACTGTCCAAAGGTCTACAGCACAACGACAGATATGCGGTGACCTTTGGCCATGAAGCAGTGTGCAGTTGTTTTACGGTGTTCTCTTGTGAAACGCTTGTGAGTCCGTAGCTGTGTGTATTCGTAGTAAAGTTATGTGCAATTGAGATGAAGAGATGATTTCTCCAAAGGCTGTGCACACGGGTTTAAGCTTCTTCCTCCTTATTGGCAGTACATTACATTAGTGAGTGTCTTGTTTTTTGTCATTTTTATACGCTGCAATGGCTGTTCAGTGAATCCTGAGCGAACGTTTATTCCAGTCAACACCTGCATCCACCTGTCGTTCTCAGCATCAGCGCGAGCACTGTGGTTCATCCACATGTCCTCCTATGAAGAGAACTTGTCGTGACATGCATGCGAAAATGTAACCCATCACTCCCATTAACCACCACTCACATTAACCATCACCCCTGTTAACTGCATGTAATGAAACAGCAGCAAAACAACAGAACACATCCGGCCTGAGTGAGAGGACTCGGGGAAACACAGGAACCCAAGAACCATGGACAGGGTCGTAAAATCAGAACATGCTGTATATCCACACGCCTGCCAATGCAAAGAGGATACGCATCTCCTCAGGTACACCATCCCCATTCTGAACATATTCACATAGGAGTGTGTGTGTGTGTGTGTGTGTGTGTGTGTGTGTGTGTGTGCTTGGTTTTGATTTAAATTGGAAGATGGTTGGACACGGTTTAAAGGTGCATGCTTCTGACTACGCAATAAAAGCTGGAGGTGAGTGTGATGGAGGGTTCGAGCATGGCGGAGTGAGCCAGGCTACAGCCGTTGGGAAGTCTGTCAGCTGCTTTTTAGTGCTGTAGTGCAGGTTTGCGCTGAGGAAGAGATAACCGAACAGTAAGGACACATCAAACAGTGTGTGTGTGTGGGGGGGGTGGCTCTGTGTGTGTGTACAGGTGTGTGTGTGTGTGTGTGTTAGAGGCTGAGAAAGAGAGAGACAGAGAGACAAAAAGAGAAAAAATGAACTGCTATGTACCTATTCTACCCTTTCCCCTTTGGCATCTGCACCTCATCCATCAAAAGCCACACACACACACACACACACACACACACTCACACTTGCTGCACAATTCATATCTCAGTGATATGCTCTCCCACTCTCACAAATATAAGTTTATGCATGTGTCTATATGCCTTTGATACTTGCGGCAGTAATTCACATATAAATTACATCAGCGTCTTCAGCTCACCCCACACTGCGTATTTCCAGGTGTTATGGTGTGTTCTCATTTTGATGTATCTTTCACCGACTGAAATACAATCCTTTCTTCACACTTCTATCATTCCTTTTTTATATTTCTATTCAAACACAGCATCCTCTCTCTCTCTCTCTCTCTCTCTCTCTCTCTCTCTTTGCTTCAAATCCTATTGCGTGTCTTTATTTCTCTGCCTTCTCCGTGTCTGGAGGGCTTTGTGGTGACATGTTTTCTGCTGCTGTAGGTGGAGGTGGAAGTGGGGGGAGGGGTGGGCGTTTACTCGCCCAGCAGGTCAAGCGCTCGGTGCCGCTACGCAGACACTGGCAGGGACTCCCAGCACTTCCAGCCTTGAACCCACACACTCCAGGAGGCCTTTGTCCCCGCTGCCGGCTGCTGTCTGCTGGGTACAGGAGGCAGACAGGAGGGTTGAGTTTGGGCTGGTCTGCTGGGTGGAGGAGGCAGACAGGGAGGGGTTGAGTTTGGGCTGGTCGCAGGAGGCAGACAGGAGGGTTGAGTTTGGGCTGGTCTGCTGGGTACAGGAGGCAGACAGGAGGGTTGAGTTTGGGCTGGTCTGCTGGGTACAGGAGGCAGACAGGAGGGTTGAGTTTGGGCTGGTCTGCTGGGTGCAGGAGGCAGACAGGAGGGTTGAGTTTGGGCTGGTCTGCTGGGTGGAGGAGGCAGACAGGAGGGTTGAGTTTGGGCTGGTCTGCTGGGTACAGGAGGGAGGGTTGAGTTTGGGCTGGTCTGCTGGGTGGAGGAGGCAGACAGGAGGGTTGAGTTTGGGCTGGTCTGCTGGGTGGAGGAGGCAGACAGGAGGGTTGAGTTTGGGCTGGTCTGCTGGGTACAGGAGGCAGACAGGAGGGTTGAGTTTGGGCTGGTCTGCTGGGTGCAGGAGGCAGGAGGCAGACAGGAGGGTTGAGTTTGGGCTGGTCTGCTGGGTGCAGGAGGCAGACAGGAGGAGTTTGGGCTGGGTTGCAGGAGGCAGACAGGAGTTTGGGCTGGTCTGCTGGGTGGAGGAGGCAGACAGGAGGGTTGAGTTTGGGCTGGTCTGCTGGGTGGAGGAGGCAGACAGGAGGGGTGAGTTTGGGCTGGTCTGCTGGGTGGAGGAGGCAGACAGGAGGGTTGAGTTTGGGCTGGTCTGGGTGGAGGAGGCAGACAGGAGGGTTGAGTTTGGGCTGGTCTGGTGGGTGGAGGAGGGCAGACAGGAGGCAGACAGGAGGGTTGAGTTTGGGCTGGTCTGCTGGGTGCAGGAGGCAGACAGGAGGCCATGCAAAATTCAGCAGCCTCAATTTCATATGGCAGCAGACGGAGGGAAGAGAAAATGCACAACCCCTGCGCCCTAAAAATATATATAAATATTGGCACAACATGTATCCTTGTCTTCATCTAATAGAAAACACACTTATATCGGGGCACACAAATGCCCTGATGCGCTTTCAGACGCACACACACACACACATACACACACACACTCATCGAATGATAAGGAAATTGTTGGATTTCTCCAGAGGGCTTCCAAATCCCACAGTCATCCTATGGTGGTATTAGCCTCAGATAGATATGTTCTGAGTATTCTCAGAAGCACAGACAGATTGGGTTGGAGAGAGAGAGAGAGGGAGAGGGAGAGGGAGAGGGAGAGAGGGAGGGAGGGAGAGGGAGGGAGGGAGGGAGGGAGAGGGAGAGAGGGAGGGAGAAAGAGAGAGAGAGGGAGGGAGAGGGAGAGATGGAGAGATGGGGGAGGACATATAAGGGTGGAGAATGGCATAGGGAAATGAAAAGGGAAACTGACCTCCCCACGGTAACGGAGACCGTAGGAAACTGACAGTGTGTCAATGTGTGTGTGTATATGTGTGTGTGTATGTGTGTGTCACGTGTCGAGTGTGTGCATTACATTTTGGGGAGGATTCTGGGGAGGCTTTTATTGAGAGCTCGGGGGCTCTATAAATATAAATAGGACGTGCAGACCTTGCGTGGAGCTGGTGATGTCCAGGAATACAGGAATAGTTCCGTCCTCTGATCCTCTGAGAGCACACAGGTCACTCGCACACACGCCGGCTTTGTGCCTGCGCTGAGGTCACTCCCCTCTCCCACTCACACTCACACTCCACCCTCTCCCACGTCCCGGACACGGGCCACGTAGCCCACACCTCCACGCTGGGGTGGAGGAGCAGTGCTTACTCTGCCAGTGCGTAGCCGTTTGAAAGCAGAGCACTTGGGTGTGTGTGGAATCTCAGGAGGGGTGACGGCCATCTCCTTAGCCTTGGTGAGGAGCTCACACATTCTGCACTTAGTGCATCTGCTGCTGGAGGGAGGAACGTGCTTGAGAGAAGCTTCAGTGCAGATATTTATTCCAAAACACAGCAGGGTTGTTGGTTTTGTGGAAAGTTGATATGTAGCCACCTGAGATTACGTTGTTTTGTTTATATGCAGTTTGGTGTATGTGTGTGTGTGTGTGTGTGTGTGTATGATGTAAAGACTGTTTCACAGGCCGCTGCCATCTGTCCCCAAAGCTCTGAGGCCACATAGAGGGACAAGAAATGTCACGACTATCTCAGCAGGACCTGTGTGCATGTGTATGTCTGTGTGTTTGTGTGTGTGTGTGTGTGTGTGTGTATAAAACACCCGCAGGACCCTTTTCTTACCAGATGTATATGAAACACAGGAAATGAGAAGGTCATAGCCTGTACTCTGCAACAATACACACTACACTCAGCAATACACACTTGGTGTGGCATTTTTCCCTGTGTGCCTATTGAAATGATGAAATACTGAATACAATGGACAAGACAATCCACAGACTACGTTTGAATGGATTTACACACCAAGAACACAGATCACTTGCATTAACCCAAGCCGTCCCAATAGCTGTGAACTCTGTGAATTCTTCTGTGAATAGAACTGTGATTCAGAAAACGAACAGTTAAAATGAAAAGAGACAAGATCCTCAAACAAAGAGCTGTAGAGGTGTTGGATTCTACAGCGTGTGATAATTGTTCGTAGGAGACATCGTACCAGGCATGGTGTGCTGATGTCTGAATGCTGTGTCGTTTTGAACCACTGCTCCAAAGTCTGGTTCTAGCACCCCTGTCATGAGACCCCAGCTAGGTGAAGCTTTTGTGCATTTCAATCCAGTTTCGACAGGTGGCATGCCTGCTAGTCCCGCGTTTCATTGACGGTGTCTGGAATAAATCCAATTACTCATCTGTCTTTGAGGGATTTTGAGAGAGGAATACGATTTTGAGAAATGACACAGTAACACATAGAGATGACCAGCGCAGTTTAGTGAGTGAGCAGCTAATTTTTCAGGCTAGTGCTCTTACATATTAATAGTTGTGACAGAAACAGTGACATATTAATATATTTAGAATGATATCCACAGATAGCACAAGAAAGGTGAGAGATAACATAACAGTTTGAAAGGTGTAGATCAGTTAATATGATAGATTAAGATAGTTAATCCATGCAAGAGATCTTGCTTTTCCAACCACTACTGTCTGACTGATGCTTTTGTCGGCACCAAATACCTAGATTAGGTACCAAATACCTAGGTTAGGCACCAAATACTCAGGTTAGGCATCAAATTCCTAGATTAGGCACCAAATACTCAGGTTAGGCATCAAATACCCAAATACCATCAATAAATGTTCCACATGGATGCATTTTTCCCAGGCTGGGGAGGTCATTTGATAAAAAATAAAAGCTGACCCAGTCCAAAACAACAGAGCGACTCATTCTTTAATAATAATTGACATATAACAAACGTGCGACATTCTTTCATTTTCCTTTATTGATCTGCATTTTCCAAAAGCATAATTGGCTACATTCACTCCGAAGTCTGCATGAGATGAAACATGTTTCTCAAAGCAAGCACATTAAATGGGGTATTTACACTTCATAAGTTGGAAAGCACACAAACCCTGAAAAGCCCATGGGATTATTCATCCTGATAAACACAGCAGCTCTCCGTCAATAGATTATCCTGCTAAATATCATGTCTTGCACACGAAAATGAAATACCAAGCAACTGACATAATCTCACAGATGTTAGTAAACCCAACACGGCAGAAAAAAATATTTGTTGAAACGCTGCTCGTTATAGTCTCAGGTTGCTCTGACAAACTGAATGCTGTTGTGTCTTTGTTTGTTCTATAGTGGTTTCTCCAGAACTTTTATTGATCAAATGTATTGACAACCTTGAAAAACCCACCAGAATAGGAAGTAGTTTACAACGTGTCAATGCTTATCTGAAACATCATTATACTGAATAGCTTTATTAAGATGTGACAGTAGCAAAAGTGTCCTGTAGGTGTCACCGTGGAGATTGTTGTTTTGAAACCCTGAAACAATTTCTGGCACAAGTGCCTCGAATTTTTCAGTGTTTCACAAAGCCTCACTTTATTCACCGTCATGCTACATGACATCTACTTCACCAACATTTTGTAACAGTCATGCATTTAGATGCAGCAGCTCCTCTCAGAGGCCTGGATGTATTAACACCACATTCTACATCACTACCAAATGAAAAAAACTAGTAAACTGTTCACTTATGTTCCCAGTGACCATCACTGGATCTGTTTGTGCAGGATCCCATCTCCTGTCCAATCAGTGCCCTCCCACGTACTCCTGCGTGTGTGGGAAGCTGTAGCCAAGCTGGGAGAACTCCGCCCCTCCTCCTGTTTCAGGGGCCTGTGTGTGCAGTGGAGATGATAAAGTCCCAGATAAAGAAATGCACCTCTCACATCAGTAGCTCTGCTTGCTCTGGGGACCCAGGAGTTTAAGTGTGTGTGTGGTTTTTTTTAGCTGGATCAGCAATGTTTTAAAGATATGAAAGAGTCTTGGAAGGGTGGTGTTATTTCCCAGTTGCAATGAATGTGTGTGTGTGTGTGTGTGTGTATGTGTGTGTGCGTGCACGCTTGTGTCCAGTTTGTGTTTCTCCTCTCAGGCTCAGTGAGAAATCAGTGACTTATCTCTGAAACCTTTCCTATCTCTGCTTGACTGTGTCTCACATGAATTTATATGCATGTGTGTCTCACACCTGGCTCACAGACCTACACTTATGAGGCTTCCGTACGCAGCAAAGTGGCTTTTAAACCTCATGGCAATGGCCCTATACAGGGGCTCGTCACTGCCTCTCTGGGTCTTTATGCATGATTCGATGATCTAAGATGATCCACTTACGTGCCCCTGGACGTGAAGCGACATACTTTTATCATTATTGTGTGAGAATGTCTGTACTCACACTATAACCTTTAAAATCACCACCTTCCATGATGGATATTCCTATATGGATGTAAATGAACTATAAAAATAGGCAACGTTCTCTGGCTGTGCATTGCGCACCTATTCAGGACAGATATGCACCTTTCAATGCATGAGACCAGTTTAGGAGAAGAGGAGGAGCTGAGGAGCATCCTGGTGGGAAGGAGGTGATGCTAACAGGACACACCGCTGTTGACAGCCTATTAACCAGAGTTAAAGTGAGATTTGAACTTCACAATCGCGTTCTACATCAATTAGGGCTGAAAGGTTCTTCTGAACGAGAACTGCGCTCTTCGCTAAGTGTTTCCAGACCATGTGCGTGTTGCACCTTCACGGTCCTGCTCTTCCCGTCCTCAGTAATTAGCTTGTCTTGCTGAAATGTCTCGCTCGCATTAATTGGCCCCTACCCCCCACCTAAGCCCAGCGCCGTTGAGGGGGAGGGAGCGGTGATTCAGTGCTCCGCGGTAATTGGGGTGTTTCTGGGGGCGTCCTGCCCTCTCGCACTCCCGCCTCCGGCGTCATGGCACCGCAGCCGGATCGTCCCGCCCTCGTTAGCGCTCTCGCCCGCTAGGAAGGGGCGTGTCCTACCTGGCTCCCGACACAAAGGCTGCCCGTCGTACCGTGTCTCGATGCATCCAGTGAGTTGTGGAAAAATTCTCCCTTTCATCAGAGGCGGGCGAGACACTGCGGAGTCTACGAAGGCGTTTCAGCCGCACGGCCCACTTCACGAGAAACGTCATCCATTAGTCGCGCCGCACGCCGCACGTCTGGCCCCAGGTCAGCGCATGCTGGTGCGTTTTGAAGCTCGCCACTAGATCTTCTTTAACCAAGCGGCGGTGTGAGATTACCGCACGCCTCAAGGCACACAGCCAATCAGCACGCAGGACGGCACTGGGATATATCGAACCTTCCGCTGCGTTAATGAGTCACTCAGCGTCTCGCCGTGTGGACTGGACATGATTCATGGTATATCGGCAAACAAATGCATAACATTTAACGAGTCTACAACAACCCAAATACCAGCATTACACTTTTACCTGTGCACAGCAAAAGAGGCTTTGACCTGAGAAGCAGGCTTGTTCATTCTATCAGGAATCCACACTTCTGGGGAGCTTATCTGGTTTGTGAATGACTGCGGATAAATGACCACGGAGCTCTCGAATTTTGAAAATTTGCATTGATTGTGTGACGTATATGCATGGCCGACAGATGACACACTTCCGTTGTTTACCCTCTTCCTGGAATTGTGGTTTCCATGGTTCCCGAGACATATGCCTCTGTTGTCTGTTTTTCTGTTTTGGTAAAAAAAACTGCCCTGCCTACAATCCCCCGCCCCCCTCCACACCTCCACACCTCCACCACCACCTCCTCCACCTCCCCCACCTCCGCTTATCTCGTTAGAGAGACAGAGAGTCTTTGTGTTCTCATGCCTGGTTTCTCGTTTTCATTACGTGGTCTCCTGTTACATGTTTCATTAGTGGTTCTTTGATGTCTGATTACTCTCTCACCAAGGACATCATTTTCAGACACTTCCTCTCTGCTGCTCCTTGTCTAAGCTAACACACAAAATGGTCCTGGCCTTCTGTTGCATTATCTGTATGGGGAGATGGAGCAGTAGAAAAAGCCCCTCCTCTACATACGGGTTGGAACAGGGACTGATGTTCACAGATGAATGTTTTTGTTAGAATCATGGAGCTCCAACATCCACCATCTACCTCTTTATTTTTAGCAAAACTTATAAGCAAAAAGGTGCAACTTGATTTTCACCTACTCTCCTCAATTCAGCAGTGAAAATGTAGCCAACTTGTCCAGACTGTCATTCTTTATGAGATGGCAGTGTTATTTTAATGTATCTCATTCTCTCTCTCGCACTCTCCCCGGCAGTGATGGAGGTGACCATCTGTCACCCGTACACAATAGGTGATGTTTACTCTGGGCGATGTGTGGAAAAATCACACATGTAGTTGTTGTGCTCATGTTTTCAGACCAGTCTATGTTTACTCTGGCCTGCATCTCTAAAGCACTTGCTGCCTGTAACGGAAACTCCAGCTCAGCAGTGATGACAGAAGTCAAACATCACACCTCCTGGTGGCACCTTTAACACTCCTGTAGCCACGCCCTGCCCACCAGCAGCCTTATCAGCCCAGCCATAGCGACCAAGCCATAGCGACCAAGCCATAGCGACCAAGCCATAGTGACCAAGCCTTTGTGACCAAGCCATAGCGACCGCCTCTGAAGCCTAAAGGCTTGTGACGGTGTGACCCGGGTGGAGGAGGTGGTTAAGTAGCCAGAGACCTGGGTGAGGCAGCAGAGTGCGGTGACTCCATTGGACACACCAGTGTCGGTCACATGACTTTCCGTAGCGAGGCGTACGGAGATGCGTTGCTAAGCGTCAGAGACGCTATGCATCATGGGACGCAGAGGGGCAGACTTCCAAGGACCCAGGCTGGGCGGAAACGGCAGCAACGGAGCAGCCGGAATTACAAAAGGACTCGGAGTGTTTCAGTCAATACTTCCAAATGAACTGAGCCGCCCTCATTGTCTGCGTTTTAATGAGCTCATCATCTTTCTGTCTTCCTTTTTCCCTTCCTTCTGATTGGCTGGAGAAGAGGTGGATGCTGAAAGAGCTTATTCAGTTACTTAGTATTTACAAGCTGCCCTGTCCTCTGTCTCTTTGTGGCCTGCCTGGTGTGATTGATGTCTAAGTGGTCAAGAGTGTGATTAGCGTGGGCTTGTGTGGTGATTATTAATGGAGCATGAGTGTCATTTGTCCTGTCCCCTTACACAGGGCAGTGAAAGGACATTTTATGTGTGTGTGTGTGTGTGTGTGTGTGTGTGTGTTTGGGGGGGGTGTGGTCTCTGTCTGTGTGTAGATGTGTGTTGGTGTGTTTGCATTTGAAAGAGAAAGGGGTCAGTGTTGAAGTGTTAGTGTGTGAAGGGGATAATTAGAGTTTATTGCAATCCAGATGTTGCCAGACAAGGTCACACCTGGAGGAGGTCATTTCTAGTGAGCTGCAGCAAAGCATCGCACCATCAAACATCTGTGTCTCCTGTGAGAATGGCGTGTGTGTGTGTGTGTGTGTCCACTTTTCTGCATATATAAGGGGTATCAGACTGAATGAAGGTGCTGGTACCATTTCTGGAAAGGCATATTTGAACCTTCCTCTTGTTCGATGTGTCCTATATATGTGAGAGGGAAATGAAGCATTATTTTGGTCATTTATTTTTGCAGTGTGGGCATGTCGTACTGTAAAAACCTTAAAGCTTAAAGAGAGAGAGAAATATGTGTGTGTGTGTTGGGGGGGGGGGGGGTGAAAGGGAAGAAGCAATTGAGAGAGGGAGGGAGAGCGAGAGAGAGAGAAAGAGTGGATGACAGGGAGGGGCCAGACATGCAGAGAGAGAGAGAGAGAGAGGGAGAGAGGGAGGGAGAGAGCTGGAGAGAGAGAGAGGGGGAGAGCCTTGCTGGTTGGCTGCAGGACGGAAGGGCAGAGCAGCAGGAGGGTCGTGCTGGAGGGACAGGGCAGTGGCAGTACTGACCTCTGTGTGTGTGTTATTAGGCTCATGAAGCCACCCGCGTGTCTGTCTCTACAGCCAGACAGAGGGCTGGGAAGGACAGGGAGGGACAGGGAGGGACAAGGGGACGGATGGGCAGAAGGAGAAGGATAGGGGTGAAAGGTCGATTGCCCTCCATCACACTAATGTGACAGCCAGTATGGAGTCATGGCAGGGTGCTGAAATAATGACTAGATTCAAATTGGTGGCCAGAGTGTGTACGAGTGTGTACGAGTGTGTACGAGTGTGTACACGCGAGTGAGGGAAGCAGGCGGGTGTCTATGGGGGTGGACATCTGCTGCCCAAATTGCTGTCATCAGGGTCATAAAACAATGCCCTGACACCATCTCAGGCAATGACACACACACACACACACACACACACACACACACACAACAGAGTAGGTTCTTTATACTGGCAGCATGTTCTCAGTGTCTTTAATTCCAGCAGACTGAGCTGCGTGGGGAGATCATGCTTGTGTTGCTGCTAATCCGCTTGCCTGTAGACACCTGCTCTGCGTTAGCATGCATCACCTCCTGCTTCAGTCTGGGCACCACCACCTCCTGCTTCAGTCTGGGCATCACCACCTCCTGCTTCAGTCTGGGCACCACCACCTCCTGCTTCAGTCTGGGCACCACCACCTCCTGCTTCAGTCTGGGCACCACCACCTCCTGCTTCAGTCTGGGCATCACAACCTCCTGCTTCAGTCTGGGCACCACCACCTCCTGCTTCAGTCTGGGCACCACCACCTCCTGCTTCAGTCTGGGTATCACCACCTCCTGCTTCAGTCTGGGCACCACCACCTCCTGCTTCAGTCTGGGCACCACCACCTCCTGCTTCAGTCTGGGCATCACCACCTCCTGCTTCAGTCTGGGCACCACCACCTCCTGCTTCAGTCTGGGCACCACCACCTCCTGCTTCAGTCTGGGCACCACCACCTCCTGCTTCAGTCTGGGCATCACAACCTCCTGCTTCAGTCTGGGCACCACCACCTCCTGCTTCAGTCTGGGCACCACCACCTCCTGCTTCAGTCTGGGCATCACCACCTCCTGCTTCAGTCTGGGCACCACCACCTCCTGCTTCAGTCTGGGCATCACCACCTCCTGCTTCAGTCTGGGCACCACCACCTCCTGCTTCAGTCTGGGCACCACCACCTCCTGCTTCAGTCTGGGCACCACCACCTCCTGCTTCAGTCTGGGCATCACCACCTCCTGCTTCAGTCTGGGCACCCTACTTTTGGGTGTTGAGGACCATAATGTGACTACGGGTGACCTCTGCTATACATTCAGCACCTGGGTGGTCTCTTTAAGTTCTCACCTCATGATGTCAGTGACAAGTTTTGAAAGCAGAGCTTCTTTGGCCAGAGTGTGAAGATTACCGCATTGACTCCAGGGTTAAAACACACACACACACACACACACTTACATTTCTGGGTGGTAAATTGCAAATCTAGGATCAATAGATTCCTGACACATGGGGCAGGTTAGTGCTTTAGGACATGATAGGTTACGTCTGGCTGTGATGCTTTATGACACTTCAGAGAGGCTTCATAATGGCACAGACATCAACACACTCATGAATAAATTACCGCGCTTATGGAAAAGCGTATTTGTCACACAGATATGCCACTGTGGGCCACCTCCTAAACTCTAAGAGCCTGTGTTTACTGGCATGTATTATGTTGTAAAACTAAATACAGTATTTTGTAACTGTGACAGTATATAGCGTTTGCTCAGGTCTACTAGCACCGAAAGCCGTAGACGTTCTGTAGATGGGCTCGTGTTAGCGGTGGGCGCCATCAGAAGGGTCTTTGTGCAGACGGGCATTAGAAATGCACCGAGCGTAGCTCCATGCTTCTTCTAGGCACCTCCCCGCATAGATTATTCCACACTTTAATTTAATCAGTAAATTAGGTTGTTTGCAGAGGCTAAAATGTTAACAAAAAAGATTTTTTAGCTTTTTGTTTTATATCGCTGTTTCATCCTTATAAATGAATAAACATTTGCTATAAAATAACCTTTGGGACTGCGGACCAGTGCTAAAGTGATTCATTTCCCCTGATTCTTGCGGAATTGTGAATTTCTTTCTTTGTTTGGCTTCTTTCAATGACCGATGAGTCCTTGAGATACACACACGCACACATACACACACATATTCACAAAAATTGACTACTGATGAATAATTGGATGACGGCATTCACAAAACTGTGAATTATAACCTATGGGTTACATGTAGTCCTTAATTGTAAACGTATAAGTTGTTTCTATTTATTATACAGCACAGAGGACATTATGGGTTACATTTGCAATGGAGCTTTATTAGACTTTAGAGAGGCATTATAGTGGCGTAGTCATCAACACAATAATACACTCGTGAAGAAATGACACAACTAATGTGAAAGCTGATTTGTAACAGAGATGTTACAGTGTTGTCCATCTTCTAGAGGCAGCACTTGGTTTCATTGCATAATTGTTATCGTAGTGTTTGGTGTACAGCTCAGGTAGCTATAACGTGAGAACGAGACTGTTTTGGAAAAAAGATGTCGAAATTGGGCCGCGTCTGAAAAAGGGGGTTTGGTTGTGCTGTTTGGTTTGGAGGGGAGGGCTACATGGAACTGAATGCCACCTTCATCACTCCTCCTCCTCCTCTTCTTCTTCTCTATCATCATTTGGGAATTAAAAGTTTGACCTGCACAGAAAGACCAATATGTTCAAAAATTGTGAGCTGTGAATAAGTGATTGTCACCCAGGGAATAACTAGGGAAGTGTTTGGAGCTGGTGTTGGTGTTAGTAATGTTACCCAGGGAATAACTAGGGAGTGTTTGGGAAGTGTTTGTTGTGTTGGTGTTATTAATGTTACCCAGGGAATAACTAGGGAAGTGTTTGGAGCTGGTGTTGGTGTTATTAATGTTACCC
The DNA here is from genome assembly GCA_020368025.1 of Brachyhypopomus occidentalis. Lineage (NCBI taxonomy): Eukaryota > Metazoa > Chordata > Actinopteri > Gymnotiformes > Hypopomidae > Brachyhypopomus > Brachyhypopomus occidentalis. The sequence continues at coordinate 3,770,398 of JAGXOD010000135.1, forward strand.
AGGGAATAACTAGGGAAGTGTTTGGAGCTGGTGTTGGTGTTATTAATGTTACCCAGGGAATAACTAGGGAAGTGTTTGGAGCTGGTGTTGGTGTTATTATTGTTACCCAGGGAATAACTAGGGAAGTGTTTGGAGCTGGTGTTGGTGTTATTAATGTTACCCAGGGAACTAGGGAAGTGTTTGGAGCTGGTGTTGGTGTTATTAATGTTACCCAGGGAATAACTAGGGAAGTGTTTGGAGCTGGTGTTGGTGTTATTATTGTTACCCAGGGAATAACTAGGGAAGCATTTTTGGTTGAAATAATGTCCTGCTTGAAAGTGATTTGGTTTATTTTATTTTTGTGGGTATTCTGAAAATGTTTAAGCTTCTGTTCAATGACTGAGAGTCCTTGAAATCAAATAACAAACAGACACACACACTAACACTTAAGTACACGTCACATACACACACACACACACACACACACACTCAGGCATAGGAGCAGAGTGTGTGCGAGATCAAGACTTCAAAGAATGCCTTTTGTGCAAAGGGCTGTGGATTGAAGCGTTTATCTGTGGCTGTGCAGCTCTTTCAGATGGGCCTCTGCTCTGGGGGACACGGGGCCTTGCTGGAGGTGGCAGGTCCAGATTATGCTGTTTACACACTGCGGCCACAAAACTCTGTCTGCCAGTAAACCCTGGAGAGCAAGAGAGGCAGTCCGCACCCCTCCGCCACGGCCCATGGCCCCCTCACCCAGGTGGGGGAGAGGGAGGGAGGGGAGCCCACAGAATGAAATGCCACGGAAGGGGGTTGTTAATCACTCATCCTGACCCACTGCAACAGCAAAGTGTGGTGATCACTCCTGCCCCCTGAGAACAGCCAGACGCACCACACCCTCTGCCCCCCCGACATCAGTCAGCGACACCAGACTTCTCTGTGGCCGTCTGCCAACAGGTGTAGGTCTGGAGCTGGGTGTGGGGGGACGCAGGACCCTGCCACAACCCCAGCAGGAGTGCTCAGCCTGGGGCTCCTCCTGGCGCCAGTGCCTTGTTCTGGAAAGCTTTTGTTAAACCACAGTAACCCAACCCAGCTCCCTTTCACTAAGGCGTGTAGAGAAGGTTCTCACCTGGGGAGGTGTCCGGCGCTGGTCTGCACCGGTGCAGGCCGCCTCCGTGGTCAGCAGCTCGGGTAACTGCGCACATCTGGACTTTCAATCCTAGCTTCATTTTCCGCATCATTTCCCCACCCCTGACGTGGACCACTGAGGCTGATCGGTTTTTGGTGACAGTGTCATTTCAACAATATTTCCACATCCAAAGAGAGAGTTGGCATGGGGCAAACATGGACAGGGTCAATTGGGTGGAAGAGAAAGTGAACCTAGATGATGAGAATACATATAGAACCTGTTTAAGAGCAGGAATGACTTTCCCCACACCCAACGATGAAGAGGTGTGATGAAGAGGTGCGATGAAGAGTCATATAAGAGAACTCACTGTATACTCTTTTCAAAAGCTTTGCCCCACCACCATTCCAGGGGTAGATTGACGTCAACGCGTAAAGTTTCCTTTTGTTGCTGGGGAGCTGTGATGTTTTAAAAAAAAAAATACCCAGAGTGGATCTGAAACGAATCGCTCAGAGGAACCGCTGGATAACAGCGGCGGTTAGGGCCGGAAAAGGGGAGGGAGGTCTGGAGTTTAAAGAGACAGGAGCAGGTCAAGTTTCACCCTCAGTAGTGGGTTAGTGTTGCCTGGGTGTTTGAAGGGGGATCATTTGAAAGGGGATCATTTGAAGGGGGTTATCATTTGAAGGGGGATTATTCCTGGTGCTTTACTTATTGGGCTGGCTTCCATGTTTTCACTTTCTTTTGTCTGTTTGTTTCTTGGTTAGTTTCTGTCTTCATCAACCATTCTCTCTCTCTCTCTCTCTCTCTCTCTCCATTTTCTTTGTCTGCTGATTCGTCTGCATCCAGAGTCTGACACCAGTGTCTCCAGACCCAGCGGTCAGCTGCATCCCACAACAGGAGTCCTCAGGATAGAGGGTCTCCGCCTCTCCTGGACTGCTGAGATCTGAGCGGCCCGGCCTTAAAAGGCTCCCCTAATGACCACTGCTGCTGTGTGGACCCCTCACCGATGTGAAGTCAAGGAAAGTGAAATTCAGGCTTCGGTAAGAGCTACTTACCCTCAGAGTCGTAGCTCAGGTCCTTGAGCTAACACTGAAGCTGCAAGGGTCTGCCTGTATTTCTGGGTGTATTATGGTGGGAGTTATAATGTGTTTGGCATAAAGGATCCTTAATTGACAAGAGGTTTAAAGCATGTGTGTCATGTGACAATCCTGTCGCAGCAGCGCGTGCACAGGGGTTGGCCATGATGACCGTGTGACGGCACCGAGACGAGGCCTGACGAGCGTGAAATGGAGAAAAATCCCTGAGAGAGAGAGAGAGAGTGAGAGAGGGAAAGAGAGAAAGAGAAAGACAGGGAAAGAGAGAGGGAAAGATGCTTATGCATATGTGTAATAGGAATCTGCACGTGTGTGTGTGTGTGTGTGTGTAAATGCTCTAGTTAGGATTATGAGGGATGATGGCAGAGTGCATTACGGAGCACAGAAGCAGGACAGGATCCCTGTGTCTGACTGTCGGAGATGCTGCTACAGAGTGAGACAGAATACCACATCGTAAGAGAGAGGGACATACAGAGGGATGGACACAGAGACAGAGGAAGAGAGAGAAGGATAGAGACCAAGGAGGGATGGAGAGGAAGGGGAAGGACAGAGAGAGAAGGGAAGAGAGAGAGAAAAGGCAGGATAGAGAGATGGAGAGGTGGAGAGAGGTGGAGAGATAGAGAGGTGGAGGGGGGGGGGCTGCTCTTTTTGTCCTTCTCTGGCCTGAGGTTGTGTCTTCACACCACCTACCAGCCTTCACCTGTTGTACATGCTGTGTGTGTGTGTGTGTGTGTCTGCATATGCTTGTGTTTGTGTGTGTGAATGTGTACATATGCATAAGTGTTTGTGTGCATATGTGAGTGTGTGTATGCATGTGTGTGAATGTTTGCATGTATATGTTTGTGTGTATGTGTGTGTGAGTGAATGTTTGCATGTACACTTTTATGTTTGTATATGTATAGCAGTATTAGGACAAAGTTTGGGCCTGACATACTTTACTGAAAAGATCAAGAGCAGGCAGAACCCTCACTGCTTCCTGAAATACACACACACACACACACACACTCACACACACACACACACACACACACACAGGCACGCTGAATGCAGACCGCAGCAATCACGCCCTTCCAGATCGCTCCTGCGTGGGCAGGAAATGGCCTCGCTGTCCTCCGTGGTGGTGCGGAGAGGCGGTGGAGGTGTGACCTGCGTCTCCCCGAGGGCGGCTGTTCTCCCGGGCTCTGTGGGAGGAGAGCACTGGGTCCCGCCTCACAGCTGCATTGTTCCGGCTCATTAAGGAGCGGCGAGCGTCCGGAGGTTCCCGGGGAACCGAGGTCATCGCAGCAGCTCAGGACTCAGCGGCAGAGCCAAAAACATGGCCATCTCTGTGTGGGGACTTGGCCACTAGGCTTCATAGGGAGTGTGTGTGTGTGTTTGTGTGTGTGTTGGTTTATGTGTGTGTGTGTGTGTGTGTGTGTGTGTGGTGCTGTGATTATGCACATGCCTGCCTTTATGCTGCACTGAGCTGATTATATATCTTTAGGTCCCAGTGCCAACAATGACACAGATACAGGATTCCCTACCAGCACACGGCACACACCATATGTCAGCAGAGCACTGCCGTGTGCTGCTGCGCACACACACACACACACACACACACACATAAACGTTTGCACTGAGAAGATCCATAAAGTTCATTACTGAAAATTCAGGGCAAATTCACATGAGCCTTGTCACTCACCAACTTCCTTGCTGTAACATTTAAATTATATATAGAATGAGAAAAGCAAGTTTATTCTTGTTATTAAACTGCTGAGAGAGAGATGTGTGTGTGTGTTGGTGTGTGTGTGTGATGCTAAGCAGATGGCCATGGTGACCATGGTGACCAGAGTTGTCAACAGTTGGGCAGAGCTCTCTCCCCTCCCCCCTCCCCTCTGCCCTCTCTGTCTGCCTGGACTCTGCTTATAATACCCACAATCCCTCTCACAATCCATCTCCCTGCTCCGTGGGGTCCCAGGGTCTGTGTGGTCCTGTTTCTGTAAGATGAACGTGTATGCTGACCTGCCTCCTCTGGAGTTTAGTCTGGGGTCAACCTCCCCCAGGTGCAGTATTGTCTCATGTGATAATCTTACAAGAGAGAGAGAGAGAGAGAGAGATAGATAGAGAGAGAGAGAGAGAGAGAGATAAAGAGAGAGTAGGACCGAAACAGCATTGCTTCCAAATTGCTTCAAATGAATGCACACACACACACACACACAGTATTTGTGCAGTGAAAAGTGGAGTACACAGGTGTAGTTTCTCCCACTCATGCAGAGTTAGAGAAGGCCGTTGCCTGGATCCTACACTATTTAACATGTGCTTCAGTGAAGCGTCTGAATCCGCAGCCAAGCCTAATGGAGCTGCTGGCCCCACTATAGATGTGCCTGTGTCTGCACGTGTACTCACACGACCTTACTGTGGTCTCACCTTCAGGAGAGCGAGTACAACTAAACCTCTCTGAGCAGTGAAACGTAGGCGCCAAAAATCAATCACCAAAAAACCTCAAATACTAACATTCCAGAAAATACTTCAAAAATAAGGAAACCCGCATAATTGTGGAATAAACAGCACAGATATTGTTGACGTATACACACATTTAAGTATAACTGTTCTTTCCACAAGAAGCTTTGGCTTGACTGTAAAGGAAAAAAAGCAAGAATGTTTTTGCCAAGAAAGAAAATCCATTAAATTTGGCAATTCTAATGACAATTAGGATTTTGCTTAAACTATTTAAAACAGCAGTTAATAATTGAACCAGTTGCACGTTGAGGGCCAGACACCCTACTGGGACCGTGCATGTGGACGACTGTGGAGACACACTCACAGAGCAGAGGCGTATACCAGCCACTTCCTGCTGAGCTGAATCAGGACAGGGTCCTCTGAGACCAAACATCCAGCACAGAGCGCTAACATGTTGGAAGCACTGTGGAACTCTGTCTGGAAGTGAACGCAGAGACGAGTCCTCTAAGCTCTCTGGTCTCAGTGAGCTGAACCCCACTGATATTACAAACACCAAAGAGCCTCAGAACAAAGCCAGCAGGTCCCCAACCGTCACACCCAGCCAAATTATAACTGATGACAAATCACAATACATCACATCACATGTTGGACGCACTCCACCAAAGCTCAGCACATGCTTTAGTGCAGCTAGCTGATAAGGCCATTCACTGGCCACTTATCTGACCGCAGCCAAAGGCAAAGAGTGTTGAAAAGTGCTGTCCATGTCCCTGTCCACGTCCCTGTCCCTGTCCATGTCCCTGTCCACGTCCCTGTCCACGTCACTGTCCACGTCACTGTCCCTATCCACGTCCATGTCCCTGTCCACGTCCCTGTCTCTGTCCATGTCCACATCCATGTCCACGTCCCTGTCCCTGTCCACATCCATGTCCCTGTCCACATCCATGTCCATGTCCACGTCCATATCCATGTCCATGCACTGAAGCTGGCCGTCCCAGGCAGACTGGTCTGTTAGTGCTGGAGACCGAGGTGCTCGTCTTCCCCGAGCGTCCCAAACATGTGCACAAACACATCCTGTAAGAGTGGCCTGAGGTTCTGTACTGCAGTAATAAAGGAGGATTGCCCTGGGCTGGGCTGGATCAGCCAACAGCACCCCCCCCCCCCGCCCCCTTCAGTCGATCGGGATTGTTGATTGGTTTGTACTTTCTTTTATTATCTTCCTTCCATTTCTTTTTTCCTGTTTATGTTAATTTTCTTTGGCAGTAATGCAGCCTCTAATGTTCATGACCATAAAGCACAATAAACCATTGCGGAACTGAACTGCGGTGAATTGAGAGGGAAAAATATGGAGAGAAATACAGCGAGAGAGAGAGAGAGAGAGGGAGGGAGGGAGAGAGAGACAGAGAGAGAGGGAGGGAGCGAGAGAGAGAGACAGGGAGGGAGAGAGAGAGAGAGAGAGAGAGAGAGAGAGAGGGAGGGAGTATTGAAGGGAAACAGAAGAAGGTTGGGGGTGTTGAACACTGACCAGGAGTTTGGACACAACTGGGCACTCAACCTCTCTAGAGGGCAGAGTGTGTGTGTGTGTGTGTGTGTGTGTGTGTGTGTGTGTGAGAGGTTGATTGGCATGGCTATGGTTATTTTGGGCAGTGACTGAGCAGAGAGTGGCTGAGCAGTTTAGATAGAGACCTCTGTCAGTGAGCATCACTGCAAATGTCCAACACACACACACACACTCTGTATGAAAGAAAAAAAATCAGACCACTCCATCTTCTCTGTCCTTCTTGAAGTCCTTATGTGTTCTCATAGCCAATTTTATGTGATAGTTGGAGACCAAAAAAATCAATGTAGAGATGCCACAGTGAGTGTCGGCAGAGTGAGAGATGCGCCACAGCTTTAATGCAGTAGGTTTGTGCCTACGCATGTGCAGACGATGCTGCAGTGTGTATATGTGTGTGCTGTATTCTGTCATTGCCAGACCATGTATGTTTGTGTCTAAAGTGTGTGTGTGTGTGTGTGTGTGTGTCTCATTGGAAGAGGGCTGGTGTGAGCTACAGTGCAGACAGACAGCAGTCGTAGTGGCGTTGGAAGCTGCTTCTCTGCCCTCCCCAACCCCACAGACGCTCTGCCTCTGGACCACCTCCGTCTGGGAGACGTGTGTTGCATGCTGGGAAGACCTGCAGGCGGTAGGAGCAGACAGACCGGTAGGAGGTCCAGACGGGAGGTGGGTTATGGGATGGAGCTGGCGGTTGTGAACTCCTCTCCTGAAGCAGCTCGGCCGTGCAGGACCAGCGGGTGGGGGTGGAGGTGTTTCTGGAATGTAGGTTTCCAGGAAGAAAAGAAACTTTACTAACAACAGTGGAAATTCCTGCACGGGTGCAGACTCAACAGTCACGTTCGATGTTCCGCACGTTGGTGTAGTTTTAGATGAACCAGAGACGTTTCCTGATGTTGGCATGGAGAATCGCCGTGGTAATGATGACTAAAGTGCTGCTGGTTAGAGAGAAAAGGCAGGTCCAAGGTGACGTGGGGGTAACTTCCCTTCATGGAAACTGATCCACTTCAGCTGTCGATTTCATACAGCCGTAGTCTAGCGAGACATTCAGGGTGCAATCAAACAGCCATTAAAATCATTACACTGCAAGTTACTTTGATATAAGTTATGAATGGCCTTTTAGCACCAATCACTGCAGGATTCACTGAAGTCGTGGGCATGTTTGGAATGTTTGGCACGCATTGTGCTGAGTGATTCGATTTCGGTCAGACGCAGACGCGCAGTCTTCCCAGCACAGCCGTTTGTGGAGAAGGTGAAGTATGCGGCTCCGTGGTCAATAGACCACTGCCTTCAGCTCGCCAGAGAGAGAGCTGGCCAAATCAGACATCCCTGAAGGGAGACGTTCCACATCTCTGTGGATCGTATCAGTGTGACGGCGCTGCAGACTGATCTTCCCCACAGAAACACCGGCTTGTACATCTTTAGTGAGCAGTGTAGACATTTTCCAGCTTTTAATCATTTCCTTTTGCATTTCTGCAACATTTAGACGCCTCTTTCAAGTTTAATTGGAATTTCGTTCTAATTTGAGGCGGGCTGGAGTGCTTTTGATCTCCTCAGCACTCTGAAGCCCTCAAACCCGTCTCATCGCGTCGGACTTATCTCATTTGCCCGTATCCTGCAGGAATCGAGTGCGTCGAATCGAACGCACATCCCGTCAACACTTTGCAACCGGATGCCAGATCGGACCCTGATCCCCACCTCCCCCTCTTCATCACGTACGACACGCCACCCTCCACCACGCTCGTCGGGGCCCCTCCCCCCGCCCCGTTCCTGTGTCTGCTGTTACGTGAACACTCGGATCCTGTTGCCGTGGTTGCCGTGGCTGTGGTGCCAGCCCGTGCAGAGACAGTCGGCTGGAAGCGGCGTCGCCTCACCCACCATGCAGCGGCAGGACGGGGTCCTTCTGCAGCCAGCATGAAGCCTTAATGAATGTCTCCTGGAGCCCCTCCACAGGTGCTATTCCAGTCTGATCGCAGGCCCAGGAGAGACCTCACAAATTGGGTCACAGCTTGTCACGCAGGGCCCCAGGGACGTGGCTCTGGGTCTGTCATGGAGGAAGTGCAGGATCTCTACGCTGCATTTTTCAAGCCCGCTATTATTAAATAGGGGCAACCTGATATACGATCTACTTTTAAAACTAGGGTTAGGACACAGCCACACATCTAACATGGCAGGACCGTCACGCTCGCTGAAAGGTCGAAGGCGAAAACTCACCAGCCTCTACTTTGTCCACAGGGATGGAATTCAGTTCCATGTGTGATCCAACTCATGCTACATCCATCCGTAATATTCCATAAGTCCTTTGTATTCAGCAATTACTAATTGGCGATGACTCCTGAGTACAATGCAGCACTGTTGTACTGGAGCAGGTACACCCAGCCCTTGCCATACTTGTAGTACAGTCAGACACTGTAGCCCGTCTGTGTTAGCCATCCTCTTGTCTTTCCATCAGTGGTGAGGCTCTGACCACAGATGTGCTGTAAGCAGTGGACGTCTCTCAAGTCCCCAGTGGCAACCACACTCCAGCAACACTGCTGCGGTTGTTCCAGCAGTATAACCCACTAGCCACCACCGCGCTACTGTCATGCTAGTGTAACTGATGACATCTGTCCACTTCCCAAATAAAATCTGGTCAGCAGTGATTCTGTGGTCAGAAATGGACCAGTATTGACTCCGTTGGAAGGGCGCTGGTGAATTGTGCATTAGAACAAATAAACTACGGGCTGTAATTGCGCTCCAACAAAATGCAGCTATAAGACAGATATATGTAATAACGCAAGGTTGGTACAGGGCAGGGGTTTCTAATAAAGTGGGAAATGAGCTTTTAAATGTGATCACAAAGGTCACATTGTGCATCTGTGTAGTGCGTGACCGTAGCGATTGCAACCATATCTTCAATCATCGCTCGTTGGCTCCGCCCCCTTCGCCCCCCTCGCCCCAGCCCGTCTGGGTGAAGACCGACCGTGGGATCTGGCCTTGAGACCCAGAGAGCTTTGAGAAGATCCTTGAAGCACCTCACCACATCCTGCAAATGTGGAACGGTGTCGTAAGGCTGACTGTAGAAAGAAGACTGTAGTCATCGCACCTGATGGGCCTTCACTGAGCCTTTAGGTCCAGCGCACGGCTGGTTCTGATCCCTGGCGGGCCAGCGCGAGGAGCCCAGGGTGCTCTCCAGCTGACGTGATGAAGGAGCAGGGTGGTAAGTTCGCTCTGAGCACCATTGTCAGCGATGAAAAATGATGTTATTACAGTCAAACAGCAACCATGAAGCCTGTCACAAGGGCCTGAATAATATCGCCAGCTCTCTCCACACTCACAGAGCCGTGTGCTGCTCTCTGCACAGGCTGTATGTGGGACACAGACTGAAAGAATCAGCTTGAAATCCCTGTATAAAAATGATAATGCTGTTTGTTCATTGCCTTAGTATGCCGGTTGGGGGAAAATCCTTCAATAATTTGTTTAATCATTCTGTGACTGGGTTTGTGGGGTAGGATTTCTGTGCAGTGGCTGCAGCGTCTGGTGAGCTGGCAGCCACTGAACTGCTCCTTACCCAGAAAAGAGACGCCTGATTTACTGCATCACCAGCCATGTGGGTCTAGAGCTGCACAGTACTTAAGCCACTCACCTTCATGCTCTCTCTCTGTCTCTCTCTCTCCCTCTCTCTCTCCCTATCTCCTTCTCTCTCTCTGTCTCTCTCTATCCCTCTATCTCTCTCCCTCTCTCTCTCCCTATCTCCTTCTCTCTCTCTGTCTCTCTCTATCCCCCTCTCTCTCTCTTTCCCTCTCTCTCTGTCTCTCTCTCTCCTCTCTCTCTCTCTCCCTCTCTCTCTGTCCCTCTCTCTCTCTCTCTCTCTCTCACCCTCTCTCCCTCTCTCTCTGTCCCTCTCTCTCTCTGTCACTCTCTCACCCTCTCTCCCTCTCTCGCTATCCCACTCTCTGTCTCCCTCTCTCTCTCTCTGACATAGACACGAGTCCATCTTCTTGACATGCTTCTTTCACAGCATCCATCTCAAAACTGCCAGCAATCTGAGATTAAAGCGTATTGATTGGTGCAGTGGAGAGGGCAGGGCGCTCCAAGTGGGAAACCAGGGGACAGACAGATAGACAGACTTAGACAGACAGATGGACAGGCAGACAGACAGATAAATAGTGTGTTGAATGATTTTATTCAGATTCTTTTCTCTATATGCAGAACTTTTACCCCAGTGAAAGGGATCACTAAGGATCCGTTTGGTTTGAGATAGCACTTCCTTTGTGCTTCACTATAGACGTTACAAGTCTTGGCAATGATAGAGCCATTTAACAAAATCCATCATTACCTTCTCAGGCCGAAGAAAGTCTCCAGACAGAGTTACAGCTGAAGTGGAAAGTTTTAGCCTCTGTGATAGGTTAACAGACAGTGAGCTTGTGCATATGAATGTAGACTCTTAAGGCTTCAGCCCGCGGGACTGAAATAGATTTACCGGTAACCATGGTGACACCATTGGCTGTCATATTTTGGCACGACTTCGTCGACAACCCGAGGCACAGGGAAGCGCTAAACAAAGGCGCTTCAAAACAAGACACTAGAGCAAAGCGCTATTCGGGCTAATTAAATAACGAAGATAAAATGTGTGGTCACGGGTAAATGCGGGCATGAATAAAGTCACAAATAGATCTAAAATGATGCCCCATATTTTTATTACAACTTGTTATTGTGTGAGCACTTACTTCATTTACAACTCAGGGTCGAAATAAGGCATCGATTATGTTATCTTTAGCTGCAGTGAAATTTTGCAAAAATCATCTTAGCAGAGTTCTACCATACCCTACTATACTCTACCATAACGTGGCCTTGCTGTGTTACGCATAAGGATGGTCGCTGTCTATGGTCTTGAAGCGTCTCTCTTTCACACACACGCACACACACTATCTCTCTCTATCTCTCTCTCTCTCTATCTCTCTCTCTCTCGCGCGCGCATACACACACACACACACACACACACACACACACACACACGGATTCCCCAGTGGTGTCTGTGTCTAAATCGGGAGGCAGTGGAGACGGGAGATAATTCATTAAGAGTGCCCGGCACACAACCACGCATTGCGCTTTGGAACAGGCCTAGTGCGTTTGTCCTGGAGCGAGTGTCCCTGTCAGCGCTGAGTGGCGGGAGAACAAAAACACCGCCTGTGTGCAGAATCACGAAAATCTCACGTCAGTCACACGTGAGTATCATGAGTATGTTGGAATGTTTTCACGAATCTGCCAGCATTAGGGATATCCTCTAGGTGATTGAAGTTTGACTCCTGTATGACATGTCGGGGAGGTCCAGTGGTGCGTTGTCTTTTGGTGTTTTAGATGTAGAATCAGTACTTACAGTCATTAAATCTATGTTCTAAATATGCCGCCTACATGAAGCGACCGTCCACTAAAACGAACAGAGGACAGGTAACGATGTGGAGGCGCTGCGCTGGTACGACAGGACCCAAATGTTGCTCTCGAGGTGGGCTGAATAATTCTATGACGCATACAAGTGTGAGTGGGAAACTGAATGGGACAGATCCGATATTTTTGCTGTGCATTATATTTGCATTTCATTTATTGATATTTATATATGTATTCATTTATAGTGTGGTGATATTTATGACTTGCACGTGAACGGGATCCTCTTGGTCAGCGCAACGCAATAGCCCAACATCCGAATAAGCGTTTTCCGCTTTTCATTCAGCGCTGACAGTCTTCCCGCCCGCCCTCGCCTCCGCTGAAAGCTGTCTCCATCTAGCGGCCCTGCATCTGCGCACGTATCTGCCGTAAACGGATGAATCGACGTTCCGCGCCATGGAAACATCCGCACCGCCGACGCTTCCCAATAGTCTTTTAGCTCAGGTTACGCATTATCGTGACGTGTTGCCTTTTTCTTGGCATTCGTGTTTTTTTTTGTTTTTTACTATACATTATGGTTTGAATTTGAAATATGCAAATTACTTTTGAGCACTTGTATGATTATCCATATCGTTTTCTTTTTGAAGCGTCACATAAATTGCACCATTTATTCCGTTAAGTGAAATGTAACACGCTTACAGTTCAGCCGGTTCACGATGGATCTTGTAGCTCGATTTCATCCATAAGAGTTAACCGATGCCTAGAGCACGTGACTCATCTCCGATGCGCTGCGAAAAGAGGAACTTGGGCTCCACCGCAGACACACATCTCCCCACCGGAGTCTCCAAGAGGGGAGGCGAAGGACGTAACTTCAACCGAATCATTTGTTGCTGTCCGGCATTAAACCAAGTCCGGTATCGCTTCGCTCCGTTTTCTTTGCGCATTGGTGTTTTCAATACGGTTTGTATTTTCCCCCTTGGGCTTTGCGTAAACTGAGTAGAAGCGAACGCGTGAACACGGAGAAACGGCTGTTGCTTTATTTCTTCGGTTACACACTGAACACTCTTGAAAGGTTGATCTCGCCGCGCTGTGAACGGACCGCTGTAACGCTTTACCGGAGAGTACAACACAGGGGCTGTGTTCAGACATTGGCTTCTAACCGCGAAGCGCACGAGCACAGGTATTCCCGGGGATCCTGCGACGGATTGTTGCGCCTGAATCGTCGCCCGAAACTAGCTGAGTACTGAACTTGTTGCTACCCTCTCCGCCGACTACGGGGAAATATTTAAGATACTTTTTTTTTTTTTTTAACTCTGGCTGTTTAGCGTCAGGAAGACGAAGGCGAGGGCTCTAGGACTGCAGTTCATGTCAAGTACTTTAGGCATTTCTGATTTTAAGCACCAGCTTATTTATGTGGAGGTAAGTTTAATATTTTAAAACCGCATCAGGAAAAGTGATAAATTATGTGTGAATTTTCCTGCGGCGTTCGTGGCCGAGTAGAGAAAACCTTCGTTTTACGCGCGCATGAAATTCTGTTTCAGTCTTTTCTTACCGGTGGTTTTTTTTCTTTCTTCTTTCTCCTTCCTCAGTCTTTCCAATTTAACACGGTCTGTCGATTCAAAACACATTTTGCTGCCTGTCGCTATTACTTACAAAATTTGCTAGTCGGTGCAGTGTGTTGTTTGAACTTTGAGACTAGCGTTTTTTTTTTTTTTTTGGCGCGTGTGCTTTGTCCTCAGATGTCCATCCGCTGCGTCGTGGATCTGTGAGTGCACGCGGGAGCGTCGAGTCCACATCATTAGGAACAGCTTGTGCGCGCGGGGTCACCATGGCAGCTGGAGTTGCAGCATGGCTCCCCTTTGCCCGGGCCGCGGCCATAGGCTGGATGCCTGTGGCCAGCGCCCCGATGCCCGCTCCTCCGCGGGACAAGAGGCGGACGCAGGACGGCCTGATCATCCTGAACGTGAGTGGCACAAAGTTCCAGACGTGGAGGAACACTTTGGAGAGGTACCCTGACACGTTGCTGGGCAGCACAGAGCGCGACTTCTTTTACCACGAGGAGACAAACGAGTACTTTTTCGACCGCGATCCTGACATCTTCCGGCACATCCTCAACTTCTACCGCACGGGTAAGCTGCATTACCCGCGGCACGAGTGCATCTCGGCGTACGACGAGGAGCTCGCCTTCTTCGGCATCATCCCGGAGATCATCGGCGACTGCTGCTACGAAGAGTACAAGGACCGGCGGCGGGAAAACGCCGAGCGCATCCAGGACGACGAGGACAACGACAACAACAACGACCTGGTGCTACCCGACATGTCGTTCCGCGAGACCATGTGGCGAGCCTTCGAGAACCCGCACACCAGCACCATGGCGCTGGTGTTCTACTACGTCACGGGCTTCTTCATCGCCGTGTCCGTCATGGCCAACGTGGTGGAGACGGTGCCTTGCGGCTCCACGTTCAACCGGCTGAAGGAAGTGTCGTGCGGGGAGCGCTACGCGCTGGCCTTCTTCTGCCTGGACACGGCGTGCGTGATGATCTTCACCGTGGAGTACCTGCTGCGGCTCATCGCCGCGCCCAGCCGCTACAAGTTTGTGAAGAGCGTGATGAGCATCATCGACGTGGTGGCCATCCTGCCCTACTACATCGGCCTGGTCATGACGGACAACGAGGACGTGAGCGGCGCCTTCGTCACGCTGCGCGTCTTCCGCGTCTTTCGGATTTTCAAATTCTCGCGCCACTCGGCAGGCCTGCGAATCCTGGGCTACACGCTGAAGAGCTGCGCCTCCGAGCTGGGCTTCCTGCTCTTCTCCCTCACCATGGCCATCATCATCTTCGCCACCGTCATGTTCTACGCCGAGAAGGGCTCCAACTCCAGCAAGTTCACCAGCATCCCGGCCGCCTTCTGGTACACCATTGTCACCATGACGACCCTGGGGTAAGTGCCCATCCTCGTGGGATTGCGGGGTTGGGAGTGGATCGGTGTCACTCAGGTCCTGTCGCTCCTAAACAAAAACTCCTTGCTGGGGTTTTCATGCTGCCTAGTTCTTGAGCGCTGGCACTGGGACGAGGCGACGACTAAACGTAGAATGTACCACAAGTGCAGAGAAGGGATCAAAAACAGATATGATTCTAATACACAAATGCACACATGCTCTCCATCCCTCTTAGCTCACGCTGTTTGGCCGTGATCGTGCACACGAATCCAGAAGCGTTTCTCTTTTTTTTTTGTACCTTTCTCCAGTAATGAGTTTATCTTGTGACACTTGTAGCAGCGTAACAGCAGCAAACTCCCGTGTCATCACAGAGCTGAGAGGAAGGCCGCTGGTGTAGCTATAACGAGACACAGCGCTCCAGCAAATTACAGTAAGATGTCCCCTATTGTTACGCATTTTCATTCATTAGTTCGCCCGGTTTGCCTTTTCTTCAGCTGTGCACGGCACCCGTACGCTCTCCGTGGTCCTGAAAGTTGCCTAGCCGGCATTGCTGCCTACTTGCCCAGGCGGCACACGGGGCACTGCTTCGGGGCGACTCGGGTGTGAGTCGTGCGACAGGTCTACAATCAAACCACACACGAATGGTGCTGTGATCAGCGGCGCGTTTGAAGTGCAGTACAGTGGCAGCACGCCCGGACCAAGCAGATAGGCTAGGAAGAATGGGTCAGCAGACTATAAGTCTCATTTAAAGCTCTGGGCTTTTAAGTCCTTCAGGGAGTCTTTGAGTAGATTTTTCACATTGCTTTGGTAAAATGCTGACATTGTGCACTTTTCCCACCCTTATGTCTGGCTTTCTGTTCATCGTGTGTTTCTTTTGTCTTGATGCTGGTACTATCCCACTGCTATATAGTCCATATTTGGTGTGAAATATGCTACTCTTTGACAGAGTCAATGGTGCTCCACTCTTTGGTAGGCAGAGAGAAAGTCAAATAATCACAGAAGGGAAGACTGAGAGAGACAGAAGGCGAGTGTTGGAAACGGAGGCGATGAGGATGAAGGAATAAGCAGTGAAGATGCGGTGAAGAAGGTGCTGGTTGGAGGAGACGAATGCCATGTCTCATGCGGCGCCTGCTGGCTTCCCGAGCCCTTCTTGGCTGTTACGTCGTGTGACGCAAGTAGAGCGGGCACGATTAGGGTCTCGCGCTCGGCTCCGAGCTAATGGCGGGGTCCTGTGGGCGTGCGGAAGTGTGGTTTTGTTCCTGGGGAACAGGAGCTGACTCACAGGCTGCTAACAGACTGCGTCTCCCTAACAGCCCCACAGCTGCAAGGAGCCTTGGTGCCATGACCCCTCCTTTCATCTGAGCGCCACGCACAGAGCCTTTTCTTTCACTCTGCCGAGTGGCTGCGGGCGGAGAACGAAGGCATGGTGTGTGGGGAGTGGGGGTGTGGGCGGAGGCTATGGCGCAGATCCAACCTCCCAAATGAGAGTCCCGAGTATGAGGGACGCCCGGCCGGGCGGGGAGCCGCCAGACGCCTGCAGGTGTTTCAGCATTCCGCCACGTACTCATGCTTAGCCACATAAAAGCAGGTCTGCTCAGGCTCGGAAAAGCCCGCCGTGTCTTATTCTCACCAACGCTCATCTCCTTCTCCTCATTTCTCACTGCTCCCTTGCAATGACTCTCATAGGCTGCCTTAGAGGACGCTTGATCGGAACCATTGAAAAGCGCAGTGTTCTTAAGGGTAAATCCAGCCCTCAGTGTCCTCTTCTCAGACTTAATCCATTCCAGCGTGGCATGTACGTGCGTGTACACGGACCCTCGCTCTAATCCCAGTCTTCCTCATAATCACACGCGTACTCGGCAAGTAGGCTGGGGTCGCCGTTACTAAGCACCTTTGTCCCCTTCCCTAGGCCTGAGACAGCCATGAACACTGTCTATATCTTCATATCACTTTTTTAGTGTGGCATTTAGCCAAACGTGCCAGACAGGAGTGTGGACTGGGTGGGTGGGGTGGGGGGTTAATGGGTATCGGCTTGGTGAAGAGGAGAGCGTGACTCAGACTACCAGCCTGGATGATGTGCGAGGCACCCAGCGCTTTCATCAGCCTGGTCCGAGCAGGGGCGGGAACATGACCCGAGCCGTGAGCCATGGACCGGATCGTCAAGCGATTGCTCGGTTAGCTGTGCGGTGTGAAGCCTGCTCCTCACGCACTCCCAACCGCCTAGAATAGCGCATGTGCCGTATTTACTGAGCGCCATTAGAACATTGCAGTTAAAAGCTCCCAGGGCGAGCGTTCAGCTCTTTGTTGCCGCGCGTTTGAGCCGTGTGGCACACCATATGGGAAATAGGTGGAGGTGCATTAAGTCTTGATGGAGAGAGCTGTTGAACTGGACTAGCGTTGCGGTTGTGGTTGTGTGCTGTGGGCTGGTTGGGTAAGACAGGCTTGTGTCCACGTGTATTGCTCCGCTGGGTACGCTCCCATAGACTCCCCAGTCACGCTGCTCTGCCCAGTCTGCTCCCAGATAGAGTCGCACTCTTATCTCTGTCTGTCCAAAAACCTGTTGCTAGGTCCACAGCTTGTATTAAGGAGCTTTGCATCCACATTGCCTCATCCTGTTGCCGTGGCTATATGAAAGCCGGGACGTGACCACCGCACGGCGAGACCTTAGAGTTTCGTATAGGTGCTGGACCAACCGTGGTGATGTTCGCACAGCATCTCCCCCTTAGCGTCTGCTGAGAGCTGCTTCCGCTCCTCCTGGCCGGGAGGGGCTGGGGTCACGTACGGATCTGGCGCAGATTCTTCCTAATAGACTCATTTCTGGCCACGGCCAACTCAACCCAGCTCAATTAAATTATCGCCATTTTAATTGGCTTATTCGCTGTCAAACGGCATCTATTAGGCGAGCAGCTGTCAGAGCTAAAGACCAGCAGAGGGGAGAGACAGACAGAGAGGGAAAAGAAAGAGAGCGAGAGGGAGGTGAAAGGTGAAAGGTGAAAGCAAGTGATACATTAAACATAAGTGCATCAGCTGCAGTGAGTATGTGTTTTAAATTAAATGCCTTCAGATTCTGTGCTGTAGCCATCACTAGTTCTACAGCCAACAGTAGTTCATCCCACCTCTTAACCTTTCTCTCTCTCTCTCTCTCTCTTTCTCTCTCTCTTTCTCTTTCTCTCTCTCTCTCTGTCTCTCTGTCGTTATCATTGTCTCTTTCTATAGTCTTTTACTGTCGCTCTACTGCAGGGTTCATAAAGTGGTATAATTAAGGTAGATTAGAGAGAGGGCTATAAAGGCCCTAATGGAGTGGAGTGGAGAGTCCATCCAACCCTTATTAAGTATCTTTCCTTGGATCAACATCTGCCAGCCCACCGACTGTTCCTCAACTCTTCATCTCCAACCATCTTGAGACGGCAGACGTCATGGTGTTTGGTCTGGTTGCTGGAAGTGAGATTGACAGTGTGGCGCCGTGGCTCGGCCTCAGCAGGGTTGGTAGTGGACTCGCACGCCGTCGGTTGAACGACAGGTGAACGCTGAGCTCCTGAGAGGCGACAAAGGGTTAAGGGCTACAGGGCTAGGGCGTCGTGGTGAGATGTGAAAGGGGTTCGTCGGGGTGTCCGCTGAGCTGCCCTGGTGTGGGGTTACCCTCATTAGCACGGCCTGACCCACCAGCGCATGCCTGCCCTGCCACTTCCCTGAACGGCAGCTGTATTATTGATGACCTTCTCTCTGATGCGCGTGTCCTGACACAGACCCAAGCATGCCAAGGCTGACGATTCCTTCCTTCAGAAACCCGCTCATCAAAGAATTTAAATAGATCCAATTAGCCGGCGCTTCGTTAGCGGCGAGCCCCCGACCCAGGGTCACAGCTGGGCCGTGCATGCGTCTTTTTCAAAGCTCTTCGAGCGTGGCGACGTGATGCTTTCGTACGACAGCACGGCAGCGCGAGGGCGAATGCGAGGGACTGAACGATTGTGCAGTGAGTGGCCGTGGGCTGCTGCAAAAGTAGATGAGTGCGGGGTTATATATGAAGGATGTGCACGTTAGCTCATGCGTGGCGACACGAAGAGCGTATAATGAAGTAATTAAAGTCCCTTTGTCATGTGGAAAAACCCCTGTGGTGCTGATGTGAAGCTGCTGGAACTTCATCCAGCCATGTTGCTCCCTTCCCATCATCCAGCACGGAGCTGCTAATTGGACTACTTCTTGGACTCCTGGACTCTCTCTCTCTCTCTCTTTCTCTCCCTCTCTCTCTCTCTCTCTCTGTCGCTGTGTCTTTCACCACCAGCTCTCTCCATCATAATCCCTCTCTTCCTATCTCTTCGTTTAAATAGGCTTAAGTGTGTGTAAAAAGGAAAATGCCTAATCACAGCTCAAATCCATCTCACTGTTGTTACATCCTGGTAATCAGAGGAGCAGAGGTGATGCTTGTTGCCTTCGTGTGT
The DNA here is from genome assembly GCA_020368025.1 of Brachyhypopomus occidentalis. Lineage (NCBI taxonomy): Eukaryota > Metazoa > Chordata > Actinopteri > Gymnotiformes > Hypopomidae > Brachyhypopomus > Brachyhypopomus occidentalis. Next base: position 3,789,323 of record JAGXOD010000135.1, read on the forward strand.
CCTGTGCTCCTCGAGGAGGTGCGTGTGAAATCTGTCAGCAACCCCCCCGTTCCTCTGCTGGACCCCCAACACCCACCATTCCCAACAGTCTCTACACACCACACGCACTGACAAACACTGTCACTGCACAACTTTAACACACACAGTGCTGCAGTGATGAGTGATGAGCTGGAACATGTTGATCTGGAGCAGCAGAGTCGCTGGAGTTTGTACGCATATCAGTTCAGAAACTACCCACTGCTAATGGGCTAGAAGATGGCTCACGTCATCTGTGTATGCGACCAGACGAACGGGAGGCGCTGACTGCACACCTGTATGAGGTAGGCGTTGCTAATGAAGTGGAGGTTGAGTGTAAATAACAAACATATTGCCTGTGTCTCTAAATGGTCATAATTTAAGAGGTTGTTTTTTCCCCCACGGGGCTTATTGGACTGGCAGTTGTCATGGAAGTGTAGCAGTGCAGTAATTGAGCCCTGAATGTAGACCAAGACCGATCAGAGGATGTTTGTCAGAACATGGCCCCTGGATCAAGGCATTAATCCTTGCAACGGCTAAAAAGACAATAATATAAAAATCCTTAATGGCTTGTAGTCATCACAGCGTGGCTTTTCACTAACTAAACGCCTTCCTGAACAGATATTTAGTTCTGGAAATGATATTTTTACTTTGAGCAAAGGTGTGTGTGGGTACAAGTTGATTTCTTAATTTTTGATGAAAATGATAAGACTGTGTTGTCTAGATAAACTGTTCTGAGACAGTTTAACCATCTAAAAGCAAAACTCTAAATATTCATCAATAACGCATTACTAAATATATTGACTTCACAGTACAGATCCTCACAAACAGTGTAGACACAGGTAAGCAGGGCTGGGTCCTGAATGCCTGAGGTTTGGTTTGGGCCACAGATGGGTCAGAGATAGCCTTGAGCAGTGCATTCTGGGAAAAGGGACAAGCAGATGTACCAATCAGACTGAATTCACTCTGCAGATTTGCAAATGTTGACTGCACAGCCAATGGGAATGTTCTGTCTAGGGTTGAGGATGAAACAGCATATAAGAAGCATTTACTGCTCCTTGAGAACGCACGTCACGTCACTGATATTGTCATTGTCACAAAATATTTAGTCATAAGCTTCACATCTTCACATCAACCTTTCACTGTTGCTCCCTTTTCCAGCAGAAAATCTGTTTTACATAGTCAGAGTATCAGTGTTACATATTCAGAATGTGTGTGAATGTCTGCGTTGTGGAACATGCACCTTGGACTCACCAGGCAGATGCAGTAGAAACCTCCTAAGGCCACTGGACACTGTGGTACACCCCCTCTCCTCCAGACACTGTGGTACACCCCTCTCCTCCCTCCAGACACTGTGGTACACCCCCTCTCCTCCAGACACTGTGGTACACCCCCTCTCCTCCAGACACTGTGGTACACCCCCTCTCCTCCAGACACTGTGTTCCCACATTTGTGGGGCAGTCTGGGATTACAAGGCTTTAATACCCACCAGCAACCGCGTATCTTCAAAACACTGACTATGAAGTGTGTGTAGAGGGAAAGTGATTTTGCATTTTGGCTTTTAAGTAGATAGCTTTCATTAGTCTAGAACCAGAGAGTAGGGGAGGGAGTGAGAGAGGGATAGATGGAGAGAGAGGGAGGGTGAGACAGAGGGATAGAGGTAGACGGGGAGGGTGAGACAGGTGGAAAGACAGAGAGTGGTAGAGTTGACTGTTAATCAAGACGAATGTTATTTAATGTGAAGGGGAATGACTGTGGTCAGTCTTGTTCTGGCTTCTTTCAGTGTGCATTGATTAAGTCTCAATAGGGAGTGGAGACAGAGGCCTGGAGCACACAGCCCAGCTCCAGTGTTGACAGGCCGCCGTCCCGGCTCTCTGCATGCGGGCAGACACAGGAGCAAGACATGCTGAGAATAAATGGGCCTGCCCTACCTACAACAGTCCGTCTGTGTGTGTGTGTGGGTGTGTGTGGGGCTTCACTCTATTTAGTACATTGACCCATTTTTTAGATGTATTCTTGGACAAGGACACAGAACCAGAATGGCACGGGGGAAGCAGAACCCTTTGTAGCCATGTGCCTTCACCTGTGCTAGCACAGATGTATTCAGGGGTTGTCTGACATGGATGACAGCTAAAATGTGATATTATGAGTTTCCCAAAGCTATAATCAACAACTCTGTATTTTTGCTTGTGTTTTGAGTCCTAAAGCCATTTTCTTTCATCTGTGGGCCTGTCCTGTGACTCGTGGGCCTGTCCTGTGACTCTGTCTTCTGGTGTGCTCTGTGAACGTAAACAGAACAGATACCCCGTTCAGCTTTACTGTCAAGAACAGATACCCTGTACAGCTTTACTGTCAAGAACAGATACCCCGTTCAGCTTTACTGTCAAGAACAGATACTCCGTTCAGCTTTACACTCAAGAACAGATACCCCGTACAGCTTTACACTCAAGAACAGATACCCCGTACAGCTTTACTCTCAAGAACAGATACCCCATACAGCTTTACACTCAAGAACAGATACCCCGTTCAGCTTTACTCTCAAGGTAAATCTGCTTGGCTGCCTGTTTGTTGATCTTAGTGATTTGGGCTCAAATGGAGTGAATCAGTGGCAGGACATTGTGTAACCACTGCAAGTCAAGCAGAACACACACACACACACACACACAGCCATTAGTAGATCTGAGACTCACCTTTAAAGGATGGCAGGTTCCATTTTAGATCAAAAGCCTGCGGACTCTCTCAGTTTCCCCTCAGTCGTGTGATCACATGCATTTATTTTTATATCTTCCCTGGATTTGGCATCATGAAGAAGTCACATGCATCCTCTCTGAAGCCTGAAGAAACCTCTTCCCACATACTCATTCTTTTTCTTGTTTGACGATGTTTTCTTTAATTTTTCATTCATTCATATCCCACTAGCAGTGCCGGGCGTGTGAGACTGTAACAGCCGCTCACAACACTCATCTTCAGTGGGCTGGTGTCCTGGACGTGATCTTCGCACACGTGGCCATTTACTGTACATTTCCTGTGCTTATAGACTGTCTTCCACAGTCCTCTGCCGTAGATAATCCGGTTGTTACTCCACAGAAGGTTAGCCGGGGGATAAAGATAGTGGAGGTCAACGTGGAAAGAGGGGAGGTAATAGGAGAATGATTGAAATGGAGTGAGAGGATGAAAGACAGAGAGAAGGAGGCCGTTTAGAGTGTTATATGTCACCGAAACATGTTTCCCTGAAGACACAGAATCCACTTACCATCGACTGTCCTCTCTGTCCGTCTCCCACTCTGTTAGACGGCCTATAATCACACACACACACACACAAACAAACACACACACCTGAAAGTCATAGCACCTGTGTGGCTGTGCTAAATGAACTGCCAGTCAGTGCAAACACACTCCACTGCAGTCATCACATACACATGAGAAATGGGCTTGGTTAAGGCATGCTGACAGAACACACACACACACACACACACACACACACACACGCAGGACCTCGCACACAGCAGCACACAGCCGCTCTTAACACGCGTGGCACTGTGAGAGCGGAGCGCTTTTACACGCGTGTGGAAAGGTTGTTTAGGTTGGGATCTTTAATCCCACACAACTCTGATGGAAGATGGTAGTGTGTGTGTGTGTGTGGGGGGGTTCTTGGCCTCATGTTTTAAACATCAGACCCTATTCCTCTCACTGCCCGACACTCAACAAACTCTCTGTCTGTCCAGCCCTGATGGTGTCTGCTGCTTAGAAGATCGTTTCTGTATCCCAATTACTATAAACAAACTCTCTCACACACACACACACACACACACAGAGGTATACTTGTGTCAAATCACCTTCAGCGAATCTCCACCCTGCAGATGCTGTCCTGCTCTGCTCAGCCCACTGCTACCACTATGTGTGTGTGTGTGTGTGTGTATGCATGTGTGTGTATGCGTTCCACCATTTTCTAATTAAGCTGGTTTTTCAAACACAAACTCCAGTTGCATCTTCTGCTGGTGTAGGTGTTTATTTTCTCCCCAGGCTCTGAGTGGTCAGGCTTTGTGTGCATTGTTCTGCAGCCACGACAACGACATGGTTTGGAGTGAAGAGCCGTGAAGAGCCGTGAAGAGTGGTGAGATGGTGGTGAGATGGTGGAAAAGAGTGGTGAGATGGTGGTGAGATGGTGGAAAAGAGTGGTGAGATGGTGGTGAGATGGTGGTAAAGAGTGGTGAGATGGTGGTAAAGAGTGGTGAGATGGTGATGAGATGGTGGTAAAGAGTGGTGAGATGGTGGTAAAGAGTGGTGAGATGGTGGTGAGATGGTGGTAAATAGTGGTGAGATGGTGGTAAAGAGTGGTGAGACGGTGATGAGATGGTGGTAAAGAGTGGTGAGATGGTGGTAAAGAGTGGTGAGATGGTGGTGAGATGGTGGTAAAGAGTGGTGAAATGGTGGTGAGATGGTGGTAAAGAGTGGTGAGATGGCAGTGAGATGGTGGTGAGATGGTGGTAAAGAGCGGTGAGATGGTGGTGAGATGGTGGTAAAGAGTGGTGAGATGGTGGTGAGATGGTGGTAAAGAGTGGTGAGATGGTGGTGAGATGGTGGTGAGATGGTGGTAAAGAGTGGTGAGATGGTGGTGAGATGGTGGTAAAGAGTGGTGAGATGGTGGTAAAGAGTGGTGAGATGGTGGTGAGATGGCGGTGAGCCGGCAGGTGCGTGCTTTGGCAGCGCTGTGCTGAGCTGTAGTTTTGGAGTTGAGCCCAGTGTGATGGGCCCAGTGTGGTGAGTCTGGGCCGTGTGCTCACGCCTGCAGACAGGGAGGGGGAGACAGAAAGGAGTCCAGACATCGGCCCTCCGCCCCCAGGCAACATCACCACATACCACAGTCCTGCTGAAGCTGTTCGCTACAGCTGAAGAGGCGAAAAGCAGGTTGGTCTTCACACAGTGGCAGTGCAACATCTGGGTCACAGTGCTGTTCAAATGCAAAATAAATTTTTTTACCTATTTTTTTGCTTATAGTTTTATTTTAGCTGCCGTCTTCTGACATACTAGCCTTGAATTTTTTTTTCTACAGCTGTGCATTTCCATGGATGCGGTTCCTCTTGCCCAGACTCAGTCCCTTCTCTCCTGCCTTCCACAGCTACTGCCAGACCCCTCTGGGCTGATTGCTAGTCAGTGAGAACCTTTATTGAGTGATAGATGATTTCAGGCCAGCAGAGTGTTGCTAGATTTGGATTGGCTCTTGGCTGTGGTGTTGTGGCCTGCTATTGGCTGGTTTTATGGAAGCAGCTGAGAGGAATACTGATGTTTGTTGAGTGTGTGTGTGTGTGTGTGTGTGTGTGTGTGTATCTTTTACTGAAATCCCTCTCTGTGCTTCAGCCGCAGCAGCATCTTTGTGACGACTCAGCCAAAACTGGCTCAAAACAATTTAGCTGAATCCTCGATACGCTTTTTAAATACAAGAAATGAAATAATAGCAAGACTGCCCAGGATCATTGATCCACATTCACCCCAGCATACCAATGAGGTGCCATTACAGCAGGATAAACAGGTTGCTCAAGAACTGGGACACACACACACACACACACACACACACATGTACCCACACACACACACACACACACACACACACACACACACACACACACACACACACACACACACACACACACACACACACACAC